>CM070780.1:48456791-48809291 GCA_036346955.1 Dipus sagitta
ATGTTGATGATTTGCACAACTCAATTTTTATTACACTAAATTCCATGGACTTATGTAACTTAAACAAGCTGTTAAATTTTTTTTTAAAATAGCTTATATACCTTAATATATGAATGCAAGTGTTCTTTACAGGATAATTTTATTGACTCCAAGTTCTCAAGAGTTAAGAACTTTTGCTTTTTGTTTGTTTGTTTTCTAGAGTTTAATACAGTGCCTGCCACTTAGTAAATGAATGTTATTTCTTTTTGAATTGTTTTTTGAGGCAGTAAGGTTGTTTGTTTATGATTGAAGACAACGCTGATTCCATGAAAGGAGTCTAGGAAGGGAAACTCTAACATGCAAATGCTACCCTGTGAATGTAGACATTAAATGATCAGTTCTTAATCCTGTCATTCCACTGACCAAGTGCCCTTGACGGTGGATAATATTTCATGTTTGCAACTTTTTCTCCTATGTCTCTGGCTAACACAATCTTACGGTATTCCTTGGAACTTGTTTGGGGTTGGTCCTACTGTCCTGGGCTTGACCTTTTTTCCCTTCCTGTTCTAAAAATGTTAAGTTTTGTCAAAGGTTAGTTCCCTCTACCCCTTCTTCTGTATTTAACCTGTTCCTCACTGACCTTCTTCAGTCACATCCCTTTAAAAATTCCTTCACTTGCTAATAACTCATACTTTTATAACATCCATTCTGAATTCTCTTCAGAATCTCACATTGCTAATCCTCTCCTTGTCTGCATCATGGTGATGTAATAGCCCAAGCGTACTAACGCCTTCTAGCATCTGTCAGTGGCATTTCTAGAGTACTGGATCAGCCAACTTCCAGTCATCTGAGATGCCTCTTGTCCTCAAATCTAATACATAAAAATATTATGTTTTTAAAAGAGAAACTTTATTTAATTATTTTCAAAGAAAGACAGATAGAGAAAAAGCAAGCATAGACATACCAAGGCCTCCTGGCTTTATGTGGGCATTGGAGAACAAAACCCTGGATGCCAGACTAACTACTAAGCAATTTCCTCAGCCCCGTATGTGTTTTCTTAATGATGGTCTCTAAACCCACTACCTATGACCATCTCAGGCTCACCTCTCTCACTTCTCACCTGTACTTCTGCAAAGGCTGCCTCACTCGTCTTCAAACCTCTTCTCCAGCAGTCTTAAATTATAAACCAAGTATGTTCTCATCCTGTCTGAAATTTGTCATCCTGACTTTTTCTTGTTCAAACTTGTCATTATTTTTCAAACAAAGTCCAAATTCTGCTCTAAGACCCAAAAAGTCTTATGTGATGTGGTACAGTGCTGTCTCTGTCTCTCCACCTTCTCTAAATTCATTCCTCCACTTTCCCTCCCCTAACTCTGCCCCTGTCCTTCCCTGCAACAGGCTGAGGTGACCGCTTTCTCAGGTCTTGGCACTTGCCCTTCTCTTTATTCAGGTACTGTTTTCTCTGGGTAGTGTAGCCAGTTACGTTTGAATCTCAGATTACACAGTAATTTTATTGTGTAGATTTATCCCCAAATTCCCAGTGCCTCACACATAGTGGAGTGGTGTATGATACACACTGCTGAATGCATTGTAGATTATCCACCAGGCAGCACACACTCATTAGAAACACCAAACAAAACATCAAATTCAAGGCCTAAATATTACTTAACTTAGAATACCCATCCCCATCCTCCATTCTGGTTAAGCATTAGTTAGATGAAATGGAAAATGTTCTTGTATAGTTACAGATCATTTATATATGAAGGATGCTTCTTGTCAAGGAAATTCTATAAATGCAAAACACATCTTTATATTCTTGAAGTCTATTGTGAAAACAAAAAGCATTCTCTGGATCTCTTTTGTTTATATTTTCATATATTTCTCATTCCACCCTCTGTTTCCTTTGTGTGGTAATGATATATTTCTCTTTCAGTGGGGAGGTGGTCACTTATCAAAGTTTCAAAGTTATTTGGAGTGCCTGTAGGCTGCATGTTGATGCATACTGCAAAGCCATCCTCCAGCTTCCTGATCGTGTTTTCTCATGTGCTTTACACTCACTGTGCAGCCACAGTTGGGACAGAATTTTGCTATGACAGGAAATTATTAGATACACTTTCAAAACATTCTAAATGCCAAATGGACAGAATGTGTGCAAAACCTCAGCTTCGTCTCTGACTTGTTGAGACTGAAGTCTCCCTGACATTATGCCTACACCAATCACCCTGATCTTTTTGAAGACTAATTAAGCAGAAAAATAACACATTGATATTTTAGTTTACCATTAAAAAAAGATGTCTTGCCAATGGTGTGGGGGGGGCAGGTGTTGAAATGCAATAGACTACTTTTACTAGAATGCTTCCTACGTGATTTCCCTCAAAAAGATTATTAAAATAGATATCACCTGAGAATGATATTCCTTTTCTTTTGAATAATTCAATAAAGGAAAGAAAAATCTAAGTTATTACCTTATTCATATGGTTGTATTCATATGACTTTATCCCAAGGCTTACAATTGGTTAAAATTTCTTCAATCTACATCTATTAAATAAGTATTGGTAATCCCTTTTTTACCCCAACCAGAACCTGACACAATTAATTGTTTAAAGAACACATTTTAAATATATTTTATTTTTACTTATGAGAGAGAGAGAGAGAGAGAGAATGAATATGGGTATGCCAGGACCTCTAGCCCTGCAAATGAACTCCAGATGTATATGTCCCATTGTGAAGTTGGCTTACATGGATCCTGGGGAATGGAACCTGGGTCTTTTGTCTTTGCAGGCAAGTGCCTTAACCGCTTAGCCATCTCTCCAGCCCAAGAACACAGTGTTTTTAAAATTAAATAATTTTATAAGAATAAATACATCAAATAACACATTTTTAAAAATGTTAGGTAAATCTAAAGCCACCCTCAGAAAACTAAAAATTATATTTTATTTAGAGACTTTTAGGGGGCTGGAGAAATAGTTCAGTGGTTAAGGTGAATGGTTGCAAAGCCTAATGGCCTGGGTTCAGTTCCCCAGTACCCATGTAAAGCCAGATGCCCAATGTGGCACATGCATTTGGAGCTCCTTGGCAGCAGATAGAGGCCCTATTTTAGCAGGAGAGTCTTACTAGTGTGCGTCCAGACAACATATGCTTACTTGATTGCTACATACATGTGGTGCATCACTGTGGTACAAGCATTCTGTCTTGGTGGCAGGTATCTCAGAAGAACAAAGATAACTCAGATATCTGTTAGATAAGCACTAAATTTGAGCAAAGTGATCTCAATTTTTTTGCCTTTTTTGGATAAAAAATTTAGATAGATAAAAGTAATTTTCATTCATTGTAAAAGTTTGAGAATAAATGAAGTTAAAGTTATCATATTGGTTGCCGGAGAAAATCTATGTAAAACTTGGGCAGTTCCTCTTAGTATTACTGATGCATGAAAGGACATATAATTCACTAATACCCTTCCTTTAATGTATGCTTTATTACTTTACCATTGTTTTTGTTCATCTTATTGATAAAAATATATACCTTTAAGGACATTTATTTTGTAACATTTTGTTTTATGGAACACTTTCACTCAACATTAGAAGCTAAGAGAATAAAAACCAATATTTAACATTTTTATGTCTCTTTGTTAACCTGTAAACCCTATCTAAATTTCTGTGACTAGGAAAGTACACTTTGCAATCGAAGGTGAAAATACAGTGAATTTTTATACTCTTTTTCATATGCGATATGCAGTATGTTGGTAGTCTTGGGCTCTAGTTTGCTCATCTCTATTATAATCCCAAATAGGGATAATAAAATATATATATATATATATATATATACTTTTTAATTTAATATACTTATTTGCAAGCAGAGAAAGACAGAGAGATACACGGAATGGGTGTGTCAGGGCCTCTTACCATTGGAAATGAACTCCAGACACATGTACCACTTTGTGCATCTGGGTGTACATAGGTCCTGAGGACTGTATTCTGTGTCATTGGATTTTGCAGGCGGATGCCTTAACCACTGAGCCATCCCTCCAGCCCCTTAAAATATTTTATTTGTTTATTTATTTGGAAGTGGAGAGAGATAGACAGAAGAGAGACACAGAGAGAGAATGGGCATGTGAGGGCCTAGTGCTGCTGCAAACGCACTCCAGATTCATGCACCTCTTTGCCATCTGGCTTTATGTGGGCACTGGGGAATTGAACCATGGTCGTTAGGCTTTGTAAGCAAGTGCCTTAGCTGTGAACCATTTCTCCAGCCCTATTACACTTTCTTAAGTAGTTTATTACATACTCTTGTAAAGTACTGGAGTGATATTGTAAGTAAACAGTTAAAATACCAGTTTTAAGAATATGCATGTGGAATGGAATCAGGAATTCTGGTAATACGTTTTAATAAATAAAACTGGATAGCTTACCTTTACTTAAGGTGTTTTGTTATAAAAAACATTATTTTATTATCTCATACAAATTTGGCTATTTTTCTGAGATTCTCTATGCCCCTTACTTCCCCACAGCCCTTGCATGACCTCAGTCTATCTTAGTAATGACCACTTTTCCATTTAGTGTTTTCCTAGTCAATGAATACCTGGAGACCAATCAAATGGACACACCATTTGAAATCAGCAATTTACAAAGTGATATTAGTATTGGAAGTTTAATATTTTTCAGGACATTAATGGTCATAGGTTTAGTGACATGGGTTATTTTCTAAAACGTTAAGCCCAACTTAAAATGAAAGACAAATTAGAAAAATCAACTGACCATCCACACAACATGCAAAGTTGCAGTAACGTGAAGATAGGGCCTGGCATCACGGCATAGGCATGACTCGTTGTGCACACAAGTTGATCCTAATAATAATGGGCAAAATAGCAAGTGCAGGGAAAGGAAAGAAAACACAGAAAAGAAGACATACCAGATGAGATATCATGCAATTTGCTGGGAATTAACAGTTAAAGTGAGCCTTCATCCAGAGCAGAATCACAGTCATTACAAATAAGCATTACCAAATACTCCACGGCCAGAGAAGCACTGTACTTTCACACACAACCCAACATGTTTGATATACTCAGGTTTTTAGAGATTTTGTTTTTAATGCCACTTCAAAACATATATTGATCTATTTGTATGGTTGGATGTTGGTGGCAAGTAATTATTGAGTAGAGCCTCCTTAATGAGTGACACTACTTGAGGGCCACACACAACTTTCTTTGGGGAATTATGTGATAAGAGAAAGCTTCTAGAGTGCACAGAAGATGAAAGTTATAGTAGAAAGAAAAACAAGAACCATATCCTGATGTTAACAATGTTTTACTTGATAAGATATAAGAAAAAAAATGCTGCGATTTTGAATCAGTCTTCCTGTCAGAGGGAATGACCAATATTTCTTACAGAGATGTACTGAGTACTATATCTTGCATTTTTAGCCCTATTCACATTACTTACTTTAATATTAACATGATGTTCAATGTTTTAATTCATATATCTAGTTGTATAATATGTGCCTCTGAAACTGCCTTACCATTTTTGGGACTGATGTAACTACATATATCTGAGTAAATAAGTAAGTAAATAATAATATACATTAATTAGATGTTCTTACAAGCTTTAAAAATATCCTTTCATAAGATGATTAGGCTGTGTTTTAATGCTCTTTGGTGTGTGCAAACCAGTGAATGCAAAGACCCCTTGAAAACCAGGACTTTGTGGACATTATATTAAAAGAAATACAAGCAGGCCAGGCATGGTGGCATACACTTTTAATCCTAGCACTCAGGAGGCAAAGGTACAAGATCACCCTGAGACTACATAGTAAATTCCAGGTCAGCCTGTGCTAGAGCAAGACCCTACCTTGAAAAACCAATAAAAAAGCACAAATAATTAAACAGTACTATTTATATGACAGTTATATTTCATAATAAAATTTCTTAATAATTAAAATAATTATAGAGGCAAAAAGCTTCTTATACATCCAGTAAGTAAGAATACTGTTGTGATGGTTTATATTTATTGGAAACTTGACAAGACCTAGAGTCATCTAGGATACTAGCTTTTGGGCATGTTGTAAGGGCTTATCTTGATTAGGTTAACTGAAATGGGAAGATGCACCTTAACTATGGGTTACACCATAACATGTGCTGGGGTCCACAAATGTATAAAAAAGAGAGAGCTGCCAGGCATGGTGGTGCATGCCTTTAATCCTAGTACTTGGGAGGCAGAGGGAGGAGGATTGCTATGAGTTCAAGGCCACCCTGAGAATACACAGTAAATTCCAGGTCAGCCTGGGCCTGAGTGAGACTCTATCTCGAAAAATCAGAGAGAGAGAGAGAGCGAGAGAGAGAGAGAGCTGGACCACAGTTCATCACTCCCTACTTCCTCACTGTGGTCTGAATGTGAGAAGCTGCCTCAAGTTCCTGTGGCAATACCTTCCTTGCCATGATGAGTTATAAGTCTAATTTAAGCCAAAATAATGCTTTTTTCCTTAAATTGCTTCATTTTTGGTATTCTGAGAGAGAAATACATAAAATGGTACCGAGAATGGAATACATGACCATGTATTTCATAAGTCATTGCAACTGTTTTATGGGGAAAATGTGGAAGATTTTGGAACTGTGAGCTCTTGAATACTGGAAACAGCTTAATGTGACATTCTTGTGGGAACTTGGAAGACAAGAATACTCAGAGAAATGTGGACAGTGGAGGTCTGACTTAAGATTTTTTGAGAATAACAAGGACTCCATCAGGAATGGGGCTGGAATTTCTAAGTTGTCAAAGGAACTGGCTATATCCTGCCCTGAGAGATTGAATGATGCTGAATGCAAATTTAATGAACTTACTGGTTTCAGGGTGGGAGTCTCAAGATAATATACCATGTTAGCTACTAATTGTTAAAAGGTACAGAACTACTGAAGAGAAACCTTCTGCCCTGAACCGGGACAAGAAAGATATACTGAGGGTAATACTCCACCCACTGGAGGCTCCATCTTATTAAAATCTAAATTCATCTGAAGGGAGAATGCCAAAACTGAAGAGGTTCTCTTTTAGAACACAACCTTCTAGTTAAGTGTTTCACCAAGGCAAACTCTTAAGAAATACAGAGGCTGCTACAGCAGTGGTTGAAGGTGGTGGTGGTGATGAGGTGGAGCTACATCCAAGCTGGAAGGAAAACATGGCACCATCGTTGAGGTGGTACTGGTCTTTGAGTTATGTAATATGTAAGATTGAGGTGGCAATAAGGTACTTCTTCATGCTTCCAGAGAACCTCTGATGTCAGGAAATGTACGGCTCTTACTATCTGAGTCTCTACATGGAGATCTGAGAGGCTGTAGCATGAATCTATGAATGTGAACAATAAATGAAATAGAGAACCCAGGAAGTTTGTGAAACCAGAATTATAGTTTAACTGAGAAGAAAACTTGCCAAGTGAAAGGGGAGAAGTTCCAAGAAAAAGGGAATGAGTTCTACAAGCAGAAGAGCTCAAGAAGAGTGGAGTTATTAGAGCCGGGCATGGTGCGCACACCTTTAATCCTAGCACATGGGAGGCAAAGGTAGGAGGATGGCCATGAGTTTGAGGCCATGCTGAGACTCCACAGTGAATTCCAGGTCAGCCTGAGCTAGAGTGAGACCCTACATCAAAAAAACAAAACAGAAACAAAAAAAGAAGAAGAAGAATGGAGTTATTCAAGCCCTTTGGATTCCCAGTGATCCCATCATGAGTCTCAAGTGCCAAACATGGAGCTACAAGATAGGGAGTTTTTGCTGCTGGGCTTCATCCATCTTGCACAATTCTTTGCCATGTCCCCACTCTTCCCTTCTGGAATGAGAATGTTTATTCTGAATCATTTTATGTATAGAGAGAGGAAGAGATAGACACAGAGAGAGGCAGACAGTACGGGTGCACCAGGGCCTCCTGGCACTGAAAACAAACTCCAGATTCATATGCCATTTTGTGCAGCTGGTCCTGCTTGGGTATGGGGTAATTGAACCTGGGCCATCATGATTTGCAAACAAGTGCCTTTAACCAATGAGCAATCTCTTAAGCCCATGTGATTATATACATACATACATACATACATATATATATATATATATATATATATAATAGGAGCTCACAGTTAATTGATTTCCTTTGTCTCATAAGAGATATAATACTTAGACTTTTGAACAGTATTGGGACATTTAAAGACTGTGAATGTGTGAAGTTAGACTGAATAAACTTTGCATTATGAGATGACCATGAACCTATACTGACAAAGAAGGTAGACAGATTTTGATTTAAAAGAGATGTTTGGCTGTCAAGTTGACAAAGGGTGGAATTTTGATGGTTTATAATATTGTCAACTTCCTAGCACCAAGAGTCACCTAGGAAACAAGCCTATGAGAGTCCACCTTGGCTAGTTTAATTGAGGTGGGTAGACCCATGTTAACTATGGGTGGCTTCGAACCATAGGTTGGGGTCTTAGAATAGACAGAAGGAGAAAGCTAGCTAAGCACTAGCACTCATGAGTCTCTACTTCCTGATTGCAGATGCAATGTGTGCAGCTGTTTCATGCTCAGGCCACCATGATGCGCTGTAACCTCAAAGCATAAGACAAAATAAACCCTTCCTCTTTTTTTTTATTTTAAAGAAGTGCTTACTTATTTATTTGAGAAAGAAAGGGTGAGAAAGAGAATGGGTGCACCAGGGCCTTCAGCTACTGCTGATGAATTCCAGATGCATGTGCCTCCTTGTGCATTTGGCTTATGTGGGTCCTGGGTATTTGAACCTGGCTTTGTAGGCAGTACCTTAACTGCTAAGCCATCTCTCCATCCCCTTCCTCTCTTAAAGAGACTTTTGCCAGGTATTTTGTTCTAGCAATGAGAAAGGTAAATAAAAGACTGAATTAATTCAAAATGGCAGGGAAATAAGTAGATACAATTAAGGGATATATAAAAAATATGATATGTTGTAGAATCAGAAACCATGTGAATGAAAGGAAAAATAAAATGATCAGATAATAGCTATTAAACAGGGTTTTAAGTACTTTGGCTGAAGATTACACAGAAACTAATTACAATAAAAATAATCTGTCCAGGATTGGAATATTAATGAAAGTATGTAACATATATACCATGGAAAACATTTTCAGTTATTATTAATTATTTAAAATTATTAGATGGACTATTAATGGCATGATTGGAGTTGTGTTTGAAAGTTCAACAATATCAGTGGGAAAGAAAAAGGAAGCAACTATTATGTTTATGTTAACCATGAAAGTTATTGAAATGGAAAATTTCTGTCTACCAACACACTCATCATGCTAATGAGAAAAACTATGGTAAATACATGATATCTGAGTTAAAATAACAACTGAAATCCTTAAACTCTTGTGAACACTGATCTTATGGCACATAAAACACTAAAAGTCTTACCTGGACATTGTTGTCAAAGCAGACATCAGGTCCTTTTCTATATCTGGGCTGCTTGACCATATCACAGGGATCTGGACCATCAGCTAGAAGCTTATTAAGGAGAAAGATACTTTCCCCACATGATTAAAAATATAATGGAATATTCATATTTCTAAAAGCATAGACACCAATGCCACTTCTGTTGTCCAACACTATTGATTCAAATACTTGAGGCTATAAGAAATAATATAAATAATCCTTCTCAGAGTGCAAGAGGACCAGGATAAGTTTTGACCCTCAAACTGAACTTTTGATGTGGGGTCCATTTTGGCTATGTGGAGTAATCACCACACTATGACAGTCTTCAAGAGCATAAAGAGCATGACAAGCTTAA
Organism: Dipus sagitta; assembly: GCA_036346955.1. Classification (NCBI taxonomy): domain Eukaryota; kingdom Metazoa; phylum Chordata; class Mammalia; order Rodentia; family Dipodidae; genus Dipus; species Dipus sagitta. The sequence continues at coordinate 48,466,548 of CM070780.1, forward strand.
AAATCCGTTGCTTTCAGATGCTCTGTTCTCAACATCTCAAGTGTCAAAGGATACAAGTCTGCTCCGCCTGAATGAGCAGCCGTGTGTCACAGGGACATGTCCCTTTGCTTTCAACCATTATGAATATTAAGTTGGTGTTCATAAGTTTTTCTACATGAAAAATTCTGCAAAAACCACATTAAAGTATAATATTAAATAGGTAATACCTCTTGGGACAAAAATGAAAATTGTTCAAAGATCCTCATAAGCAAATACAAACCTGATCTTGACACATTAATCATCACCATCAAAAATAACATAAAAATTAGTGTGACTTGAGAAGGGAAAGATTGCCATGTTTTTATTGATTAGCATGAATATATTAAAAATCAAATAAATATTTAAAAATATAAAAATTGGCCGGGCGTGGTGGCGCATGCCTTTAATCCCAGCACTCAGGAGGCAGAGATAGGAGGATCGCCGTGAGTTCAAGGCCACCCTGAGACTCCATAGTGATTCAAGGTCAGCCTGAGCTGGAGTGAGACCCTACCTCAAAAACCAAAATAAATAATATATATATATATATATATATAAATTTAGGGTCATACCAATAACAGCTTTTTTCACTGTTTAAGAAATTTTTACAATTTAAATTTTTTTCATTTATTTTTATTTATTTGAGAGCAACAGACAGAAAAAGAGGCAGAGAGAGAGAGAATGGGCACGCCAGGGCCTGCAGCCACTGCAAACGAACTCCAGATGCGTGAGTCCCCTTATGCATCTGGCTAACGTGGGTCCTGGGGAATCCTGCCTTGAACCGGGGTCCTTAGGTTTCATAGGCAAGTGCTTAACAGCTAAGCCATCTCTCCAGCCCTTTTTACAATTTGTTTCATTTATTTTTATTTATTTATTTGAGAGCAACAGACAGCAAAAGAGGCAGAGAGAGAAAGAGAGAAAAGAAATTTTAATTACAGAAAGAATTTTCTAATTCAAATTACATTTCCTTGCTCAGTTACCAATTCTGTTACTTAAAACAGAACTGACATTCTGAGCTATTCCACGGCTACAAAAGAATTATATTCTGCTATTATTCTCATAAATTTGGTTGAAGTTAACTTTTTATTTATTATTTTGATATCTACTGTACTGTCCCTAAATAGCATTATTTATTGTAATCTTTAAAATGTTACTTCTCATAGCATAACACTATTTACTTATTGTTTAAAGTCATAAAATGAGTCATCTTAAATGTTTACAAGATCATTATATTTACCACTGAAAATATGCTAAATATTCCTTACTTTACAGATAAGAAAAGTAGGAACAGAAGAATGACTAGATGTCTTTTCATAGCTCAGAACAGTAAAAAGACTGGATCAAGGCTTCACAGCCAACTTTCTGTGAAAGTGGGAATGTTTTCTGAGCTGTCCAGCATGGTAATCATTAATCACATGAAATGCTTGAAATGTGACACAAGTGTGATTTCAACACAAAACTTTAATTGATGAATTTAATTTGAATCACCACAGTAATAGACACTTGTCCTTGGTACTGGACAGCACAGTTAGAGAATCCAGGGCTGCAAATTCCATTTACAGTTCAATCGGCTTTGTCTAACTTTGCAACCAACAGAAAAATGGCAGGATAAGAGAATGATATAATTCCTCTAGGTTTATGTTTCCAAAGAAGTGGGATTGTACTTTCTTTTCTTCCCATTGAACTGGTTACATAGGTATACACAAGATCAAACAAAATGAAGACTGGATTTCATGCCATCAGCCTACTGATCTTTATACCTATAATTTACCTTTGCTCTTCAAGTACAAATCGCTATTTCTGGACCTCAGATAATGAAAAGTTGTGACAATCTTCTGGTTTCTGAAGTTTAAAGCCCTCTATGCTAATCTCTAAATAAGATGATCTTTTTTTCTGAGTTTATGATTGATATTTCCTTTTGTCTGTCCTCATCATACCCTTTAGCTCTTCCTTGAACATAGCAAAAGAAAGTCATATGAGACACTGACTATGTCTAGTAAGCATGGATGAGAATTTTAGCCAACCCCTTCTAGGGAAAAATATAAAAATTGTGGCAAGTGTTATAGCCTATTTTTCCAAATCCTTTAGCAACTATTCTAGCACTCTCACAATCTAAAATTATTTCACCTCCTCATATTTCTTGTTCTCTTCATTAACATTTCTTCTGAAATGATCTGTTCTCCATCTCTAAAAATAATGTGTCCCAACTCAGTGCTTTGTAAGCTGTTTCTTGCTGCACTGCTTTCAGCAATCCCAGAGCATAGATTAGCACTAAAACCTTCCAAATCCCCACCTAACCTTTCTCCTTTATCCAAGTACAACCAACTAATTTTTTTCTCTCTTCCAAAAACTTTTGAAGATGTTTTATGTATACTAACATTAACCATGACTTTAGGAAATGACCTTTTCTAAGTTTCTTCCATTTCAAATCAAAGATAATATTCAATTCTTCATGTCAGCAAGACTACAGGTAAAAATGGAAAACCTCCCAAATATCATTTCATAAACCAATATATATATAATATATGAAAAGAAATCATGTTGCCTTAGAGTTAGTAGCATACATGAATTTTCTCTTGTTATCAAGATTTTATCACATATTCTTTTAGACAAAAAATGCTCTAAATAGGGCCAAGCTTTACTTAGAAATAGAGGCAATTATTTTGCTCACATAATATAATTAAAAGGACCACAAATTATCAAAATTAGAATTTAAAACACCATAAATTTATAGAGACTACAAGGAAACTAGGGATTTCTAACTGGCAATAATTATTCCTACCTCTGGCTACAATGACAGTTTGTTATTTTCTGAGACTGAAGTGAATGAGAGTTCTTAGTGAACTAGGACTCTCCACACAAAGGGAAGGACTACCTGGAACAGTTGCCACAGTCCAGCACACCACTGAATGATTTGCTGTCGTTCTCGAAGAAGTACTGTGTCTGCTCAGTAATGCAGCTCTGCTTTGATAGGGAGGCAGTGAAATCATCCTCTTCCATTTCAACTGTAGGAAGAGAAACAAAGAACACCAGAGTGAAGGCTACCATAGTCACTGCTGGGTGGGAGGAGAGGGGGCAGCAAAATCAATGCACGAGGACAAACATGGATAAGCTTGTCACCAAAAGATGACCAATAAGTATCCAATAGAACAATTTGACAGCTGGAAAATTCAGACCAATGAAAAGTACAAATTTTTATAGAACATTAGAAAATGTTTTAAAATTTCCACATATCACAGTATTAGAAAAATGATATTTCTTTCTGTTTCTCTCTGTCACACACACACACACACACACACACACACACGTGTGTGTGTGTGTGCACATCCATGCATGTACACTTCTCTTTGAGTTTACTCAACTCAGCACACTCCAAAGGAACAGTTTAATTCATACTGTGACATATCTGAGCAATTACATACCTGCCTCAAGGAGCCTTGGAAAGGTCAAACTCAAGAGCAATTGTTGGAGAATAGACCTGAATTTTAAAAATGAATAATTGATTTAACTAACTCTTCTTTTACAGTTTTTAGTTGTAAAATATGAATAGTTTTATATGTATACATAAACATGAATAATGTAAATACATATTTCATTTTCACCATTTGAAGTAAAATGGAGTAAAGTGAGGACAGACCTGTGTGAAGGAGCCTAATATTCAGTACTATTGGACAGAAGTGGTAACAAGCGTGAGAATGCTATTTCAGAACACAGGACTTTACATCCTGGATTTTCTCCTTATTTTAGTTATGAAAACTTTGGTGTGCAATCAATACATACAAACAAAAATGAATATCTGGGCCACAGAAGTGAATATCTGGGCCACAGGTTTGAATTGGTGAGGGAAAACCTTCATAACATACAAAGTATACATTATGTGGAATTCATGAAATAATTTACATGAATATTTGAAGAGAACATATGCCATAATTTAGTTTTATAATAAATGATAATCAAGCCAATATTTTTGTGGAATCATTTGGAATTGAAGTTATTGAAGGGAAGGAGATGGCATGGAGACTTTATCCCCAAAATAGTACATAGGCAAGTATTTCATGATCATCAAGAGGTTAGAAAACCTACTTGGTTACAAATATCACCATCATACCATAAAATGCCATTATGCTCTTCATAATAAAATAGCTTTTTGCCTAAAATATTCTTCACTAGTTTAATTTAATGATATAATTACTTAATTTTATCTCCAAAATTCTTAATTTGCAGTGGAAATTTTAGATTAGTATACATAGAATAAGGCTGATGTAATACAGTATGGTTATATACAAAACCAGAAAGATAGGAAAGACAAGCAAGAGGAATAGAGAGTAGGAAGGAAAAAGAGGATGTATCCTAGACACTAGAGGAGGCTTGTGACTGTTTAGTGAAAATGTGATCTTTCACACTTTACTTGGGTTCTCAGTAGTTTAAAAGCCTGGGCTTCAAAGACAGAAGTACACCATAGGATACAGGAGATTGAAAGGCCTTTAGCCATGCAAAGAAAGAACTGATTCATTTCAGTAATATAAGGCCTCTAACACTATGCCAATCTTTGTAAAGAAGTAGAAAGTTACATCATCATGTAATTCTAAAATATACTCTAAAATCCAAGGAATGAAGTATAATATGAAAATACAAATGAAGAGCTTCAACAAAACCATAGGGAGGTGGACTCAGGATTTTGAAGTATGCTTCAGATTAATTTTGTTTTTATATAAAAAGTTGATTAATTGAATAAATGAATGTTTCACATGATCATGTAGGAATAACTATATTTCTAATATGTTCTATAGGAAAATAAAAAATACTTTCTATAATAACAATTTATCTGTCACATAATCCATATTTTAATGTTTTACTATTTTACAATACATTTCTCTAATTACCAACAAAACTAAATTTTTGACTTACCAGGCAGCAGCTGTGGCCCACCAGCCAATTTGTAATATGTCTGCAATTGATGGCTATAAAAAATTCAAAACAAAGTCTTGGTACATTGGTCTACATTTGAGGGTCCCTTGAAAAAAACAAAGTCAAGCACGGATCTTACTGACCACATACGCTGAGCGATGTCCTGCTCCTTGCTTTGGTGCAGCGCCTGGGTCACATACTGACTGATAATCGTAAGATTTGTTAAAAGCATAGACTGATATGTTAACCAGGTGTCTCATCAAGCTTGGATCAATCTCTCCAAAAAACCGTCCAATCTGGCAAAGAAATTGATATTCAAAAGTTTCGAGCTTAACAAAATATGAGCACCTGAACCAGCATAGAGAAAAATAATACTAAGAAACTGTGAACTAAAACAAAAAGCCTAACAATATCAATAAACAAGGAACCACAGAGGGCAATGTGAAAGAACCAAAATAAGATTGGACAATCTGAGCATTTAGAGCTCTCGGTAGCATATTATTTGAGTGGGTAAGTGGACACTGTTAGATGAGTCTTGGCTGGTAGAATGGAGTTTAAAGCAGGAAATGAAGAGATACATGTCAAAGGACAGAGAATAGTATATCTGTAGCTGGAATAAGCCTAGAAAGGATGATAGTTATTAATGAAACACTGTATATAGGGAAATGGCTAGGAATAGATCAATCCAGAAGAAGGTTAGCTCAGAGGTCACACATTTCAATTGTCTTGACTACAGTGAAAAACCATCTATCTAAACATCTGTTGTACACCTCAAAGATAGACAACACAGAACAAAAGCAAGCAAAAAGCCAAATGCCTCTGGGAGAAATGGGAAATATTTTACAAAGAGAAGCTGGGAGTAAAAATCCAGAACTTAAATTGTTTTCCAGCTCAATCAAACTGACATTAAATCCTGAATAAACTCCACAACTTTTATGTGGCCAATTTGTAAGCCACAAATTTAATCCAGTCACCATATATAAATTAGACATTTTCATTTGATACTATTTAACATGTAATTAAATGCTAAAGTTTTGAAAAACTGAGGATAAGTTCATATTATTTAAAAATTCTTAATTACATGTTTTAATGGTAATTATCAGTAGCAAAAATTGAATGCACTTAACAAAGTCAGAACTATTTTGTTCTTAATGGTTATGTAATGGTAATCGTTTTAAAAATTATTTTTAATGTAAATGAAACAATCCACACATTTCTAAAATATTTGATGTGGTTTTGCAATTTTGATCAAAGAAATAAACTTTGGAAACAACTTCATCTTACTTAAGCTTCATACCTGATTTGTATAATCATCATGATTTGCCATCAAAAGAAACCCACCATCATCTAGAATGACACAGTCCATCACCTATGGAAATAATGCAGCAGATCTTTAGGAAGGCAAAGATGGTGATAGACCATAATTCCAGTCTATATAGATAACTCAAGCAGAGGAAATGAAAGAAACTTCAATGCTTTACCATTACCTGATTGAATATATTCAGCAGATGTTAATTAACTAAATAAAGGGCATACGTATTATTCATCTGAAGCCTCTAGTCTTTGATACTCTATCACTAACCACACATCACTGTTGTACATTTGTGCAAATTATAAGGGCTAATCAACCAAACTCTTTTATAACTTCACTATTATCTAAGTGATCTAGAATATTGGACAAACCAGAATATTTAACAATGTATAAATATTTGGTATTTTTAAGCACAGAAAATTTTGAAAAGAAGGTATTTTTTAAAAAGTTAGAGGTGGGGAGATCATTCAAATGGCCCACATATACAGGTGTGTACACATGCACACTCACACACACAAATATGCAGATACAATGCACACACCATACACACTTCAAATTAAATACTGTCTATATTTCACAGAGTAGGAAAAAAGCAAAATATTTTTAAGTATTGTATATTTTTATATTAAAATATTTGGATGAGTAATCTGAGACTTAAACCAGAAGGCAAAATAAAAAATTCTCAGGGCTGAGAAAATAATTTTCTAACCAGTTTAAATCATATTCAAATGTATGAAAATTTGAAAACTTTTCTTAAACAAAATCACAAAAATGTTTGTCAACTTAGGAACATACTATATATACCATTTTCCCAATTTGGAAGCAGTTTCCTAAAATTTTTGCTCTAGGTACATAAAAATGAATAAATTATGAAAATAATAAAGCTTATAACTTTGTAGAAATAGGAGTAATAGAAATGACACACATCTTCAGCTAGCTGAGGTAATAACACTCTATCATGCATGACCTAAATAGTGACATCAGCACTCCCTTTCATTTCTGGGACTTGGTATCACACAGCATCTTCAAGTTTTGAACAAAGTAGGTTTATATTTTCTTTTTCAACTTTGTGAAGAGAAATGGAAAGAAGCCCAATTCTTGAAACTAAGACTAATTTATAAGACTATATAACCTATGTAGGTTTTGTTTTCCTATCACTAAAAATATTTTAAACAAATTCACAGTGGAAAAGTTAAGGAAAGTTTGTGTTGAGAACCAACAGGATGCTTTTGTTAGAAACCTGCCAAGCAGAGAGGGAGCCACTAAGACGTTCAAAGGAACTCAACATCAGTGACCATGAAAAGAGTACCATCTGCAATCATTTTTTAAACTCTGTGTAATATATGAATATTTATAAAAAGCTCTATAGTAAGTTAAACATATAACTTCAAATTTAATTTTCCACACATTTTATTTGGGTTGGATTAAAAATCTCCACATACTATCAATCATTTAAGTGATTTATCACTTAGCAAGCTGAAGAATAAAGACAATAGCATAGATAAATTTATTTTAAAGGGTTTTCTTACATCACTGTTTCTTTTGCAGTCACAAACTGGACCGGCACACTGGAAAAATAATTAAAATTATTACTTCACATTTCAAATATTTTATTTTTATTTGTTTATTTTAGAGAGAAAGAGGGAGAGAGAGAGAGAGAGACAATGGCCACACCAGGGCCTCTAACCACTGTAAACGAACTCCAGATGTATGTGCCTTCATGTGCATCTTGCTTATGTGGGTACTTTGGAATTGAACCTGGATTATAGGCAAATGCCTTAACCACTAAGCCATCTCTCCAGCCCCCTCTATCACATTTTTAAAGCTGATTTTAATTTATCTTTACAGTAGCATAATAAGAGAGTCTGGATTATTTTGTCTACCATAAATAAGATTGAATATTAGTCCATAAAAAGAGATTTACTTTCAGAATTAACAAATATTAATCAATTGATATCTACATGGAATTTCAAATTGTAAACTTGAAATATTTTTAATTTACTGACTAAACAAAACTTGAAAATATTAAGAATTCATATATCTACTTCAGTATAGCAGCACTGAAAATTAATTTTGCCACCATATAATGGTCTTTCTTATTTATTTGAACTTTGAGACTATTATTTATAGTACAAGAATTCTGAAAATATTCTTACCGGATCCCTGATTGAGGTTTTGGTGAAATTCTCTATCCAAGAATTCACATCAATTTTAATCCCAACAACTGAAAAAATAATTTAAAATTATAACTGCTGTTTTACCATCTTAGCAATATGGCATCTTACGTAATATATAGAACAGCAAATTATGTGGCATTGAGTCATTTTCAGAGATATATTTCCTGGAGTCTTCAAAAACATATCATGTTGATTGTGCTTAAGCCAGTACATAAAATGCAATTTCCATTACAAGACAGTTTATTCACTAATCACAACCTACCCAATTAACTAACAGTATAACATTAAAAAATATTATGGTTACATATATAAATATGATATAATTCAAGTGTTATATTTTCAAAGGCTTCCCTATCACCAGGTGTATATGCCGTAGGTGCTTAAGAAATATTTGTTGAGTGGATGAGGGCATGAGTGGTTGAGTGGTTAAAAGAGACTGGAAAAATTGAGTAGTTGAGAACGTGATTGAGCAAGTAAATAAATGAGCAACTGAGTAAAGATGTGGCATAGGGTAGTGAATAATGGAGTGAATCTATGCCATAGAACCACTGACGGGATGATATTACTCTTGGTAGCAAGAAAAGAATCTCCATTATTTCTATCTGGTCTCTCTAATACACCCTGTTCCCAGATTGCAAACCACTGATGGGATGACATTAGTTTCAGCAACAAAAATAGAATATCCATCATTTCCAACTGATATCTCTAATACATATTCTTCTTAAATTGTACATTGCTGATGGGATAACATTGCTTTCAGGAACAAGAAAGGAAAGTCCTTTGTTATATACTCTTATACTGCAAACCATACTGAGTCATATAACGAAAATAAAATCTAGATACTATGCTACTGTATTCACCTATTTTAGCACACTTCCAATTCTCACTGAAGCTTGATTTATTTTACCAAAATAGGCATTTTTCATGGAGATTTCATATAAATACATATATATATATATATATCACAGCACATTTTTGATAGCTTCTGTCCTAGTTCTTTTTAACAGATACCTAGTAGTTTGGTGTGTATATAACTTGTAATTTACTTTTCCCCCAGTGACAAAAAATCGAATTTTCTTTTTTATATATTTTTATTTATGTATTTGCAATCAGAGAAAGAAAGAAGAGAGACAGACAGAGAGAATGGGCATGCCAGGGCCCTCAGCCACTGCAAACAAACTCCAGATCATGCATCACTTTGAGCATCTGGGTTTACATGGGTACTGGGGAATGTAATCTGGGTTGTTAGGCTTTGCAGATGAGTGCCTTAACTTCTGAGAAATCTCTCCAGCCCCCTCAACTTTTCAATGTTTAAGTATTTCAAATATGTGTACCCTTGGCCACATATGATTTTTATGTATTTGAAAGTAGGAGACATTTACATAGTAAGATTGCTAAATCATTCCAAGATTTAAAATTTTGATGCATTACACATAGTACATTGATTGCATAAATTTATCCACATTCACTGCTGTAAAAGTTCCTCAACTTTATATAACAAAAATTTGATTTAATATTCAATATTTTTCAGGAATGCTATTTTTGCAGTTGTTATTTATTTATTTATTTTAATTTGTATATCTTGTGGGATGGGAAGATTGCTCAGTGGGTAAAATGCTTGCTTCACAGGCCTGAGAACAAGATTTTGACTTGTGTTACCCATATAAAATGCCAGGCATGGTAATAAATCTCCATAATGCCAGTGCTTGGTGAGGGGGTGGAGATGGGAGTCTCCCTAAAGCTTATTGGCCAGGCAGTGCAGCCTAATTGGTGAGTTTTAGAGTCTGTTTCAAATGCTTGACAACAATCCTAAGGCTAACACCTAAGGCTGTACTCTGGCCTCCACATGAATATACGTACGCATGAACACACTTTCCCTCTCATATGCACCCATGCGCACATGAATATGTATACAGACCCATATGTACACACACACACACACACACACACACAATTTGTATGCATTTGACTTTATTTTTGAGATGTTTCCTAGAAAACAATGTCAGTTTATGATGCAAGTGTAACATCATGTTTAACTTTGGTCAGGTTAATGTATATAATGTATATGCTCACCTGCAGGTTTAAGAAGTTTTCCTTGGATATATATTTCGACAGCTTTGCTTACCATAATGCCTGATTCATAGGCACCAGGCCCACTTTCTAAAAAAAAAAGAGACCAATTTAGATAAATCATAATACTGAATCTCTTTCAATAGCTATAGACAAAGTGTTTTGAAGTCTCTTCTCTTTTCTTCCTGTATTTACCATGGTCATTTGAATAGTTATGAGTGGTTTTTATTAATTATAGACATGAATTACTAGGCTTGGTTTTATCTATTTCCACATTGTAATGGATGAATTCCAAATCTCAGTTTTGGAACATTTGCTAAAATATTAGAGAGGGCAATGAAGTGAAATGGAGAGACAGATTCTGGATTCATAAACAACCTTTGTCTCCTAGGAGACCTATGTCCTTGGATAAAATTCTGACATTCTCTAAATTTCAGTTATCTTCATTTGTAAAAATGGGAGTAAATAGAAAGAAAAAGGAAAAGACAAAAAATGGGAGTAAAGCACAATATGCTTAGAGATATTGAAGGATTAATTTAGACTGTTCTAGGAAAAGGACCTGATACGATGTCATAAAATAGGCTATTAATTTTCAAAAATACTAGATTATGTAATTAGTACAATAAAAGTTTAGCAAACTACCTTATTTAACCCATTACTTTGTTTGAAAGCAGCAATTGTGACATGAGAGAATAACTACATATGTTTCTGTTTATTATGAATGTCTGTGAGATATGCTAGATTCTTGGATGGCTTTGGCTATGCATGCATTTTTTCTCTTCAACTAAATGGATGTTACTTTTTGGTTTTCCTAATTCATTGCATGTACTATATGCTCAATAATGACTATTCTCAGCAGTTAATAAGATATATTGATTTGGGGGAGAAGCAGTAGTATTAAGAATTTGTTTAAAATAATTTAAAGAAAGAAATGAAAAGCTGAATTCTAAAGAATACTCACTGTTAAAGTAGGGAGCAGTAAAAACATAGTTATCATTATCCAGGCTCCTTTTGTAGAAGCTTTCTTCATATGTCTCTGGGTTTTCTTGCCAATTTTCTCCAGCCCTAAGGAGGAAATGACTTATCATTTTCATTCCTTATACTACGTGATAAACTGCTTTTCCTTTTGTGGAAACAAAACTTTACAGACATATCTACCACTCAGGTATGTCTAAAGAAGTCAGGTATGGATAATGTAACTGATACTAATTACTGAGCAATATATCATTATAAGAAAATACTAGAATCAGGAAAGGCTGAGTCCTAGTCTGGAAAATATGGATAAATCAGTCAATAGGTTAATTAATAAAAAGAATTCTTGGTACATCCTCAGCCCAGGCAGAATTTGTTCTTAAGATAAACAAAGAAATAGAAAGCAATGGTGTGCTAAGTAATGCTGCTGTATATCTCAACCACTATGCTTGCATCTACAAGGAGAAACATTGCTTTTAACCTCTCAAATTTATATGTATATATACATATATATATATATATATATATGTACATACCTATATATATAGGTATGTATATGTATACACACACACACACACACACACACATATATATATATATATGTGTGTGTGTGTGTGTGTATATACATATATATAGGTATGTATATGTATATGACTAACAAGTGTCATTGAAACATTTTATGATATTGTTTTTCAGAGAAATGAAACATTTTGATAATGTAAACACTTTAGAAAGCATTGCAATTTAATCTACTAAGAACAATCAGCATTCTGAAGAATGGCTCTTTTACATAGTAATGTCTATTTTAATGTACTTATTTTTACAGATGTTATTTGAACTTACTCTTTGGGATAAACTCTGGTAATCCCACCATCAGTCACCACAAAACGTGCTTTCACTCCCTTGCTAAAATAGAAGAAAAAAGAGGACATTAAAAAAAGAATATTGTTAGATGCTAAATTGAGTGTTGCTAAAACAAAATAAATTAAACGAGGCCCAGTTAAATATATTAGTAGATACAAAACTGTGTTATAATCATATGTAAAATTAAGTTGTCAAAGGGAATGTCCTTAAGTAAGGCATCTCATAGGAAAGAGGTAGACAGTGATGCTCTCAAGATAGAATGGAATTGGTGAGAAAAGAGGAAGCAGTGAGGCATCAATGTACAGAGAAAAGTACAGATAAGGGAAGGTTCCTGAAGATGCTAGTGTTTGTTTCTGAGAGGCATAAGATGAGGGGAGAGAAGTTGTCAGGAGTCACTGCAAGTAAAATTTCTTTAAAAATGGTCAGCTTGTAAATAATTTTGAAATTAATATTAGAGAACTCCATTTTCTTTGAGACAGGGTCTCTGTGAACTCAAGGTTAGCCTTGGACACATGATCCCCCTGCCTAGGCTCCCAAGAGCCGGGATTATAGGCATGACTCACCATGCTGGATAAGAACTTTATCATTGTCTTGAAATTAGAACTGTGTTTTTGAAGGAAAAAAAAGTCTATGCCTGGTATTGATAAAAGACTTGCAGCTGGACAGAAGAATGGGAAGCTCTAAATGCCTAAAAACCAGCTTCTGTCATGTCTTAAACATAGTATAAGAGGACCTTGATTATGGAGAAGAGAGGAAAACATGGCTAGAATATATTCACCTTGTAATGATCAATTGGGAGTAGTTTGAAAAAAAATAAATTGAGATTTATACTCTGATTTCTTAGTCTCTTGACTGCATAGATATATACTAGATACTATTAGAAATCCAACTAAACATCCACTAGAAATTCTGCTTCACAAAAACACAGCAACACACAAACATCTCTGCATAATGTTTGTTTTGCATGTTAAAGTATAATGCTGAGAAATGATCAATATTAGCAATGAATTATACTCACTGTTATAAAGACAAATTATCAACAATTATACAATAATCTTCTTGAGAAATGACTGTTATTTATTTATTTATTCATTGATTTGTTTATTTATTTGAAAATAGAGAGAAAGAACAAAAGAGAGGGAGGGAGGGAAGGAGGAAATGAGGAGAGAGAGAGAGGAGAGTGAATATGGGCATGCCAGTGTCTCTAACCACTGCAAATGAACTCCAGATGCATGTGTCACTTTGTGCATTGAGATTTCCGTGGGTACTGGAGAACTGAACCAAGGCAGTTGGGCTTTACAGTCTAGTGCTTTAAATGTTGGCCCATCTCTCCAGTGCCAAGAAGTGATTATTAAAAATAAGTACCTTGGGGCTGGAAAGATGGCTTTAACTTCAGCCAAAGCACCTCAGTTGGACTCTCTAGGACCACGTCAGCCAGAAGCACAAGGGTGCGCACTTCTGGAGTTGGTTTGCAGTGGCTGGAGGCCCTGGCACCTCCATTTTCTCCCTCCCTCTCTCTCTCTCTCTCTCTCTCTCTCTCTCTCTCTCTCTCAAATAAATAAATAAGACATATTTAAAATAAGTAACTAAAATTATGAGGCCCACTATGCAAAAAATTTCTCAGAAAGAAGCAAAACTAAAATGCAAAATCTATTTTTCTTAATAAAAACAAATACTTACATGTTTTTCTGCTTACTCCAGTAGTTTTGGACAAGTTCATTTGTAAAGCCTGCATCCAGCAAGACTCTGTTAATCAAATCTGTATTACCTAATATGGAGAAAGAGTAGCTTCAATTATACTCACATATCTTTTTATATTTGGATAACAATGAGACAAGGATATTGCTAGTTTCAAAGGCAATTAGAAGTAGTTGTGCATAAATTTAAAGATTTATTCCATATTCATTTTATATTTTCTATGTTATTGATCTTGCTTTATATTTTTGGAAGATATGAAGAAATTAATATGGCAAAAACCATTCCAGTGAAAGAAACTTGAAATTATTACCAAAAAGACATCTGAAATATATTTCATATTGGTGGTTCAGTGGTAAAAATATATCTTAAAAATAATATTTTTAAAAAACATTAAGATATCCTCCTTTTTCATGCTTTTTGTGAATATATATGTAAATTAATATATTGGTTCCAAACAAACTATAATAATTTATATATATAATATATATTATATAGATATAACTATATATTAACTATGCATATAGTTATATATGTCACAGGATTGTTGATTATGAAATTATCAATTAAAAGAAAAGAAAATGTTACTGTCTACCTTCACTTTTTCTAAGATTCAAAAGTTTATTTTATTTAATTCTACTATCTTAATTCTCTCTCAATCCCCAAGTAGAATATAATATAATTATTCAGCAAATCTGATTTAAAAACAATCTTTTTTTTTTTTTTAGCAGGGGCAAGAAACAGATCAGCACTATTTCAAGACAAACATTATAGGTGAAGATAGTTCAGGAACACAGGCATTAGACTGTCATTTATGGAGTAACTGGAAAGCATGTTAATCCAAGTTATCAAACTCTGACATAACCTACGGGTATCCTCCAAAGCTTCACATTCATGATTACATCTCAGTTTATTCAGATAAGGGAAATATGGTTTTAGTTAAAATCCAATTACTTTAAGAGATGGAGGTGAGGTAAGATAGTCTGGAAACATTTTTGCTAGTTTTAATTTAATTTATCTTTTATCTTGGATTAAAGGAATGATGTAATCCAAATTTGGGACTACACTTCAGTTTAGCCTATCTGTATATTGTCACTATATTGCACTGTAAACCACATCAACTTAAAATAGTATCTGAAAAATAATTGATGTACTTGTTTCTAATCCTCATAGGCAAGGCAAGGTAAATAGAACTATTATTCTAATTTGTAATATAAATAGTGGTTATAAGTAATTTTATAATGTTGAACATCATGCCCTTGTGTTTCAAATGTTTTGAAATGTACACCTCTGTAGCTATACAACATATAGACAGATTATTTGCATAAAACTTTACCATTTCATACACATAGTATACCTCATTAACAGTCAAAAGTGTAAGTTTAAAGACAACTATTATATATCATAAATACATAGGTCAGTTAGTAAATTAAACTTCTGTGAGGATGGTAATTTCACAAATATATTAAATATATGTGTTTTTATAAATTTAAATTACACTTCACTGGACACCTTAATAATTAATTAGATCATATATTTCAATCTACGTTTAAAAGTTAGATTTATACATTATTCCGTAACATGTAAAATATTAAGAAAAATCTGTAATTAGAATGGTCAGGGCAATATAAACACTTTTACAGATATGAACTGTTCTCTGTGACTCTCAGTTCTTCCCATGATTATGGAATCTTCTCAGATATGCTCTTCTGAATTAGAGGGAGGTAGAAAACAAGGGAAGTGAAATGAAGAAACAGAATGTAGAACAGACAACAAGGTAGGTTATGTAGAGATTTCATTTAAATAAATTTAAGCTTCTCTAGGATCTGGAGGCTATGGGAAAATGATTATTGCAAATTTTATAATATGAATATTTACTATATATGTTGAGAAAACAAACTTATTTTTGCAAGGGGTATGAGAGTAATATATTTTGGTACCAAATTAAAATAAAATTCAACAATCTTATTATTGCAGTCTTATCTTGGGAATGCCTATTAGTTACTAACAGGAAATAATGTTGGAAACATTAGAAAGCTTTGTCCCAAGTCAGAGTGAGCGCACATATCATAGAAAGAATGTGATTTATTCTGCTAGGGCTTAACCTACAGACTTCAGCTTCTCCTGACAGATACTCATAGTAGCTCATTGAAGGCATTTGCTAATTTATGGTCAGCTGGAGACACTGTTTATATACCTATGTGATAAATTTAAATTGGACAGATAGCTTCTCATTTTTGATAACTGATAAAGTTATAAATTTACAAAAATGATAAAATTGCTAATGAAAACAGAAATAGTTGTTCATAGAAAGAAAGAGAAGAGAAAGGGTGAGGAAAAATGTATATTGCCTTTTTATTTCAAATTACATTAGCTAGGGTAAGTTTTTAAAATATTTATTTATTTATTTATTTATTTATTTATTTATTTATTAAAGACAGAGATAGGGAGAGAAAGAGAGGACGAATGGGCACACCAGGGCCTCTAGCCACTGCAAATGAACTCCAGACACATGTGTCACCATGTGCATCTGGCTTACGTGCGACCTGGAGAATAAAACCCAGGTCCTTACACTTCTCAGGCATGTGCCTTAACTGCTAAGCAATCTCTCCAGCCCTAGGGTAAGTTTTGATACATGTTTGGTTTTCCTTCCTTGTTTCTCACTTGGATGGCCCTGATATGTGAACAAATACTACAGAGTAATGCATACTTACATGATGGATTGTTTGGAGTTTTTCTATCAATAAACTCATTGAAATTTAAAAGAAATTCAGTGTTATTTTCCGACAGTTTAAGGTCATTGCAATATTCTCTGGAAAAAGCAATACAGGATATTAGATATTAAAATCAGAATAATTATAAGTAGTTTTGTAATAGTTACATAAATTGGTGAAATATTTTGCTTCTAGTTACCTCCATTTCCTGATGTCTCTAACAAAACAGTACTTTATCAATAGGTAATACATATCCAATGCTTGGTGTTTAGAAAACAAGTATTCAATAAATGTTTTGATTTACATCTAAACTAATGTCATTGTCAATTTTCAGTTTTACAGTTTTCATACAGAAATTTAAATACACCTAAAATACCATGTCCATTAAAATAAAATAAGCTTATTAAATATCAACATACTTATGCTTATTATTATTAACTTTTAAAAGTAGTGAGAATATGGCATTATTTTACACCTTTTGAATATCTTTAATTACTGATTCATTGGAAGACTTAATTCAGACAAGCATCCTTTGGAGTACATTAAGGTAATATGTCCTCACAGAGATAAGGTATTCAAAAGGACAGGTGTGTGTGTGTGTGTGTGTGTGTGTGTGTGTGCGCGCACATTCACATGCACGTGTGCTTTTAAGACAGACTCCATTGTGTAGCCCTGGCTTGCCTAAAATTTGTGACATGGACCAGGCTAGCCTTCAATTTGCATGGATTCCACTGCCTCTTCCCCCCCAAACCCTGGTTTTACAGTCTTGCACATCTGTACCACCTCACAAGAGTGGGTCATTTTAAGTCATTTCCAATACTGCAGTTTTTGGTTTTTTTTTATTTTTTAATTTAATCTTATTTATTTATTTATTTGAAAGTGACAGACAGAGAGAGAAAGAGGCAGATAGAGAGAATGGACACACCAGGGCCTCCAGCCACTGCAAATGAACTCCAGACACGTGTGCCCTCTTGTGCATCTGGCTAATGTGGGTCCTGGGGAATCAAGCCTCGAACCAGGGTCCTCAGGCTTCACAGGCAAGCGCTTAACCGCTAAGCCATCTTTCCAGCCCTGCAGTTTTGATTACACACCAGAAGTTATTTTTTGTAATTTTCTTTATGGTTGCTTATAACATGAAAACTGAATGATCAAGAAACTTTTTCTATTCTCTGGCATTAAAATTCAGTGTTCTATCTTGCACTTTGAATCATTTAAGCAACCTTGATCTTGTAGTATCAAAAATAAATTACTTGGAGAATATGAGTGGTGTATAACTCCCAAATGATACCATTTGCCATGGAGTACTGAGACTTGAATCTGTTGGTATCACTGCTGACTATCTGGATAAGACAGATCTGTACTGAGGAATTTCCATGGTTGCAGTAGTAGGTGCAACTTCCCCAAAGTCTTTTTTTTTTTTTTCCCCCTTTTCTTATAAGCTTATGCTTGGTATTGGCAACAAACAGTTTCTTTAAACTCAGTGGGTAATGATTCATCTTTGAACAATTTCTGCTGCATACTTAGCTCAAGTAAGCACAATCATCTGTCACTTATTCAGATGAAATGGAATTTTGTTCAAAATAAGCAAAAGTGCCTAGTTCAGGTTCCAACTCAATGAAAATGTGCTATTCTTTGAAATATCCTACATATACTGAAATGTAGTAGTTCTCTCAGTTTTGCTTAAGACAGAATATTCTCTTTTCTTTGGAGAGTTTAATAAGATTGATAATTTCTTATTGGCTATCCTTGCTGTTTTATTATAATTTTAATTTTTTATGTATTTGAAAGACAGAAAGAAAGAGAGAGAAAGAGATACACACAATCTATGGGTGATCCAGGACCTCTGGCGACTGAAAATTAAACTCTGGAAACACGTGCCACTTTATGCATTTGGCTTTAAGTGGGTACTAGGGAATCATACCTGGATGGGCAGGCTTTGCAAGCAAGTGACTATAAGTACTGAGCCATCTCCCCAACTGAATCTTGGCTGTTATAAGGAAAACTAGAATTTTCTCTCATGTGTGTGCATTGTAGTGGCTGTACTGATGCTATTTATGCTGCTTTTGCTTTTGTGATACAGGTACAAACATCAAAGAAACAAAAAGGCACAGAACATTTATTACCAGAGAAAAAGTTAGTCTGGACCCTGTAGATCATCTGAAGGTTATTCTGAAACGTAAGAACCAGTCCCCACTCAGAAATCCAGAATAAATAAAAGCAATAAAAAACAAAAGAAGCTCAGGTTTATAACAAATAGGTTGATAGAACCAATAGAAAAGTGAAATATTCAAAATAAAATACAATTAATGGTAAGCTTTCTCAAATGAGAAGTCAGGACCCAAAACCTCAAATAACAGACCAAAGTAGAAAGCCAGGATTTGACAAACAAAATGAAAAGTTTGGCTTAATGAAATATTATAGCTTAGAAGTATGGTTTAGAAAGTTTACATGATTTAAACTCATTGAGTTATTAGGAGAGCCAAATTGGACTTCCTCCCATGATGTTATACTATTGGACATAACACTGACCTGGAGGTCTAAAGACTTTTATATTGAGTTATGATCTCTCAGAGTTAGAAGATGACAGCAAGCTCTTAGAAAGACTAAATAAAACTTTGCAAATTATTTAAACCATTTCTGGACCACAAGTTTATTATTTAAAGACACTTTTGAGATGATTTTTAATCTGAACACACATTTATGTTCATTTAATATGAACATACTATAATTAAAAACTACTTAAGGGTAAGGCTGGAGAGATGGCTTAGCAGTTAAGCGCTTGCCTGTGAAGCCTAAGGACCCCGGTTCGAGGCTCGATTCTCCAGGACCCACGTTAGCCAGACGCACAGGGGGCACATGGTCTGGAGTTTGTTTGCAGTGGCTGGAAGCTGTGGCATGCCCATTCTCTCTCTCTCTCTCTCTCTCTCTCTCTCTCTCTCTCTCTGTCGCTCTCAAATAAAAATAAACAAACAAAAATAAATAAAAACTATTTAAGGGTCTGGAGAGATGGCTCAGTGGTTAAAAGATCTTACTTGCAAACTGCTGACCTGGGTTCAATGCCCAGCCACACACATAAAGCAGTGCATTCAATTGCAGTGGCAAGACACTCTGACACCATCTGTCCCTGGATGGACGGACACACACACACACACACACACACACACACACACACACAGCATAGTATATTAATAAATATTGTTTAAAAGGTATGGAAGATATTGAAATGGAGCAAAGTTACAAGAAAGATATATAAAGACTTCCCCAAGGCTGGGCGTGGTGGCTCACGCCTTCAATCCCAGCACTCAGGAGGCAGAGGTAGGAGGATCACCATGAGTTCGAGGCCACCCTGAGACTACATAGTGAATTCCAGGTCAGCCTGGGCTACAGTGAGACCCTACCTCAAAAAAGAAAAAGAAAACCAAAAAAAAAAAAAAAAAAAAAAAAGACTTCCCAGTGGCATCTCAGTAACACAAAGTCTAGCCCAGGGAGGGCTATCTTTTCACTTTATCATCCTTGTATGGCATTCAACTAAAATCCATAAAGCAATGTTGACCAATATCAACAAAGAAGTTTTAGAATTTGGACCAATCAATTTAGACATCATATTTATTTATTTATTTTCCCTCCTGTCTGAACTGGACTCAATTCTAAAATAGCCTAGATATACCATTTACCTTCTGATGCTTAGTAATGGGAAAAGCTATGAGACAGTTTATATTCTTCATAGAAGTGCTATTTAATTAGGATGGAAACAAAGAAGAGATAATTTAAACAATGGACTCCAGAGAAACACTGAATGTGGTCCCCTTCTCTGGAATTAGTTCTCTGATAATAAGAACATCCAGGGAACAACAGAAAATCATCCAGCACCTTGAGTCTGATTGAAGCATCTATGGCAAGAATGCATCTCGTGTGTGGCCACAGAAAAAACATCCAGACTTGCCACTTGATATAAAGATCACTTCCCTCAGCAACTCAAAATAGTCACCATTTCTTAGGTTCTGGTAATAAAGGAATATCCCATGGCATTGGGTGGCAGTTACTATGAATAGGACAGTTTCCTGGGACACATGGGAAAGGTCCTTCTGACACTCATTCTGGTTGGCAAGTTTCTCTAAAAGAAAGCAAACTTGCATCCAGTGAGCAATAGTTGAACTCTTAGAAAAATAATTCCTCAGGCTAGAGAGATGTCTTAGCCTAAGAACCCATGTTTGAATCTCCTGATCCCACATAAGCCAGATGTACAAAGTGACACAGGTGAGCAAGTTCATGCATGTGCACAAGGTGGTACACAAATCTGGAGTTCCATTACGGTGGCTAGGGGTCCAGGTGTGCTAATGCTCTCTCTCTCTTTCTCTATCTTGCTCTCTCTCTCCCACTCTTGTTCTCTCACACTCTCTCATTAAAAAGAAAAGAAAATAGGGCTAGAGAGACAGCTTAGTGGTTAAAGGCACTTGCCTGCAAAACCAAAGGACCTCGGTTCAATTCCCCAGGACCCATGTAAGCCAGATGCATAAGGTGGAGTTCCTTTGCAGTGGCTGGGGGCCATTCTCTCTCTCTCTCCCTCTGTTTCTTTCTCTCTCTCAAATAAATAAATAAAAATAAAATATTAAAAAACAGAAAGGGATTTATTTTTTAAAAAAGAAAAATAATTTTTCAAAGCAAGTTAAGCAGCAAGGTAGAGAAACATTCCAGCAATTGTAAATATATAAAATACCCAAAGTGGTTCATTCTTAATCTCTTCCACAAATTTGCATAGTTCATATATCACATGTTGGCCTTTCACTACATGCAGGTTACTACACATTATTATTTCTTTCTCATTTTTATTTCTGATTATCTAAGAAGAAAGCAAAATTAATCCATAGTTTAGACTTTGCATCCCAGTATATGTATGTTAATTAAAGAAATCATATATCTATATATTAATGTTTTCTCTTTACATTGAAATTTAAGTAAAAATTAAAAAAATTGATGATCAATCATGATCAAATAATTTATTTACAAATTAATAGCTCATTGCTAAAATGTAAGTTGTTTATTTTATTTCAAAATGACTACATTTAAATGCTTCATTAAATAGTACCTATACAGCTAATATTTCATTCTGGAATTATAAAAAGTAATAAGAGAGATACCTACTCAAGTGCTCATATTTAAGATATAAAAACTCTGAATGTTTTATATTTCTTGTTTGAAAACTGTGAGATAGATACATTTTTTTAATTTTTTATTGAGGTAGGGTCTTACTGTAGCCCAGGGTAACCAGGAACTCATTCTGTAGCTCAGATTGGCCTTAACTTCCTAATAAATCTCCTACCTTAGCATCTTGAGCACAGATATTATAAGTGTAAGCCATCACACACAGCTAGAAAGCATTCTTTTAAAAATGTATTTATTTAATTATTTTAGAGCAAGAAAGAGAAAGAGCAGATAGAAAGGGGGAATTGGTGTGTTAGGGCCTCTATACACTCAAATTAACTCAAGATACAAGCATTATCTTGTGCATCTGGCTTTACATAAGTACTGGGGAATCGAACCTGCATCCTTTGGCTATGTAAGCAAGTGCTTTAACCATTAAGCCATCTCTCCAGCCTGAAACTATTCTTTTAAGTAAAGAAATTAAGATTCAGATAATTGAGGAATATGTATTATAATGATCTAAAAAACAGACTATATGGTTGTTACAGAGATTGCTATTGCCTGACAGATTGCTGTCAGAGTACTTGATGACCCACCAAAGGTTAGTGGTAAGACCCTACTGCTGAAGACACCTTATGTGGTTGACATGCAAAATAGAATGGCATGGCTGGAAGTTGGAAGAGAGTCAGTCCCCAGACAGTCAGCGTGTCTAGTGCCAGAAGGTGCTACATGGGTGACTGAGGGAAAATGACCAATATCTGTCCAAGCAACTCAAGGTCTAACATACTTAGCAGCAAATAACTTGTTGTGATGCCGACACAAGTGCAATAGTGGCACACAGCCATAGTGGGGAACCAACTGCTCTCAATTTGGCTAACTGATCCCCTCAGTGGTATGGGACCCATAGCTGGAGCTGGGAAACAAGTCAGAATCATATCCAAACATAAGCCCACTAGCCAATATCATGATACTATCAATCATGGGCTAAAAGAGGGCCTATACCTATTAAACTCTCTATAAAAAAAAAGTAAGGGTTATCTCATTTGTCCTGGTGCTAACTTACTGTCCGTTGGAGAATCTGCTTCTCTTTTTCAGATGGATGTAGATTCTAAGGAGAGAGCCACCCCATCATACCTCAAAAGGGCCCTGGCTGAAACTAAGAAAAATTGGCAAAACAAGCAAGGAGGCTGTTTTCCTGATGAACCGGATATCAGCAGAAGGGGGAAGGAGATCAACACAGAGAAAAATCAACTCCTACCAAATCAGTGAGCCAGAGCCTCAGAGGCCCCCAACACTCATCACTGAAGCAGACCAAAAATGAACCCAACATGGCTCAGGGAAATTTTGTGGAAGAGGGGGCAGAAAGAATGTCATAGCCACATGTTGGGTCATGATATGCAGAGACATTTAGCTTACCCATAACTGTGGGCTAACTCCACAATGCATGACCCGTATACCTCAACAAGGAGGGGCCAAGGGGAGGGGGTAGGTCACAGATGAGCCTAATAATGGTACCAAACTGAGTGTATTTGCTGAATACAAACTAAATAATAAAGAAAAAAAAAAAGAATGTAGTCTTATACCACACCAGTTTCTCCCTTTTGTAAATATTCTCCTTTATCCCAGTGTTCCAAAATTCTATTGTATGCTACTCTGAATACATAGCTGTCCAGAAAATCTTCTCTATAAAAATATTTTTCTTAGATATACTGAGTGTTCTTTAATATCTGATTATTTATCATCTTGTTGGGACAAAATACCAGACCTAACTTAGTTTAAGGGAGGAAAGTTTCATTTCAGCTTATAGTTCTGGATTATACGTCACTATGGTGGGGAAGGTGTGGCAGTAGTGAAGCAGTGATGTTCACACTCAGCCACAGTGATGTTCACACTCAGCCACAGCGATGTTCACACTCAGCCACAGCGATGTTCACATTCAGCCACAGTGATAGCTCACACAGACAATGAAGGCTAGCATTCACTCAGCCAGCACTTTTTTATACAGTCCAGGATTCCAGTCCATGAAAAGCTGCTACCCACAGTTAAGGTGGGTCTTCTGACCTCAATTTAATCAAGAGAATACCTGCTAGGCATGCCTAGAGGATAATGAGATCTAGATAATCCCTCAAGAATGACCCTAGGACCTGTCACGTTGACAATCATTATCAACCATCACTATATTCCTTAGACTTGCATCTTGGAGTAACAAGTAAACTGGTTCAAATCTCATCTGATTTAGCATCTCTAAAATTGTTGCCTAATCTGTGAATGGAATAGTACTAATTTATTACAGCACTGTTTTGAGCAGTACATGTAATGCTGCATATAAAGGGCTTGACACATGCTAATGTTTGGCCCCACAAGCTCATTTCTTTCTTTTCTTTGTAAAAACAAGTGAACCCCTATCTTCCAGATGCCATACTGTATCAGTACTAACATTCTGGTAGTAGAAACTACCCATATGCTAATCCCTGGTGGGCTAAAGAGAGTCCATTGCCTGTACATTATATTGCTGAACATTCCTCCTTCATTCCGCTTTGTGTCATGGCTACACAGAGCCAGTCTTCATGGTGTGCTAATTAGACAAGAAAGAAGGTGTGACACAGCTTTCCAGAGAGCAACATACATCTGAGATGAAAAGAAAAGCTTATCAACACAAGAGGCCCAATTTCAAGTCTTGTTTTTTGTTTATTTTTATTTATTTATTTGTAAGTGGCAGAGATAGAGGCAAATAGAGAGAGAGAGAGAGAATGGGCATGCTAGGGCCTCCAGCCACTGCAAACAAACTCCAGACACATGTGCTCCCTTGTGCATCTGGCTAACGTGGGTCCTGGAGAATCGAACTGGAGTCCTTAAGCTTCACAGGCGAGTGCTTAACCACTAAGCCATCTCTCCAGCCCAAGAGGCCCAATTTCAATGTCATATAGATTAATATCAACTGTTTCTTTGTTGCTATCCTCCTGAGAAAAGCCCAACACATGTGAGAATGCTTGCATTCCCTGCCCAGTGAATCACTGAATATAGCCATCTGTGTTGCCCACCCCATCCTGCCAAATCTTGGGAAGCTCTCACTTATTCAATACCTCCCATACCTTGCCTTGTTGTATTGGGTTGCACTTCAGGTTCTAGCACCTTCAATGAAGTCTTTCTACCCCTTTGTGGTGGGGCTGGACCTAGGGCCTTGCTCAGATGTATAACCCTACTAAAAGTGCAGAGGTGGAGGATTAATCTTAGAGTCTTGGGAGATAGGTAGCACAAACTGGCCTTGAGCTCAAGATCTTTTTTGCCTCCTTTGGGCAGTCCTGGGATTATAGCAATGAGTCATCAAACCTGGATGCTATCATTATTTCTGATACGTAGTACCTGTTACACCTGTTATTGCTTCTTCCATTTCCAGATCACCAAATTTAAATCCTAGTGATGTGACACTCAGTATGTACAGCTGGGACAATTAAGTGAGTTCAAAATGGACACATAATGTGGCTAGAAGCTTCATTCAGATGTTCTTCACTGGCTATCTACCCTTGCCACCAGTTCACTTCCTTTTGAAGAAGGATAGTTCATTTTTCTTCTACAGATTTCTAGGCCTACCAGCAACAGTGTGACTGGAATCCTGGCCCTTGCTGTCTTCCTCCAGCACTATAACAGCTTCTGCTTTATGACTTAAACTGGCTGTTTGGACATATTGTATCTAGCCAAGTTTATATTATATCCAATAACACAGAGGAAACTGGACATTAGAGACTATTCATATGCTTTTTATATTCCTTAATTTAATTATTTTATTTTATTCTGTTTTGTGCATGTGAAAGTGTGTATAAATGTGTATGTGCGCATATCTGTGTGTGGATGCATTCCTTTTTTATATTTGTGTTATGTTAATGTTCTATGAGAGATGCCTCCTTTTCTAGTTAATGCTTTCCTTAATGTTTTTAATACAAAGGATAATACTGAGAATCATCTCCTTTCTATTTAAAACTGGTTTTAGTAGAATGATACTTAAATTGACAGTTAACTTAGAGTAGTTTCAAGTTACTGGTATTTTAAGAATTCAGGTTAAAGTGTCAGACATCTTAGTTTTATAATAGTCTTCATCTATTTATTAACAGGTTTTCCAGTCACCACATATTTACTAAGCTCTTTGGTATGTCTAGCAAAAGATTCTATAATGCACATTGGATGGTCATTCACATGGACACTTGGTGGTTCTGTCACTTGAAGTAACCAGGAAGTAAAGGGGCCAGAACTCTGGTAAGACAAATGCAGGGGATTATGACACATTTGGTAGGGATACATAACAGTGAAGATTGGAAAGGGATTCCCAGACTAGTGAGCTCTGAAGTTGAGGTTTAGGAGCGGTGGGGTGTGCATACACTCAGTCTAAAACACAAAAGAATGGATGGAAGAAAAATGGCAGAAAAAAAAACCCACAATCAAGATAGAAATAAGTTTAATGCTTCTAAAATTTACATAATGTGTGGGCAAACTTTTTAGAACAAGTCCATTCGACAACTGATTTAGGTTCTGTGATCTACAAAGTCTACACTAGGACTATTCAACTCTGCCTCTATAGTAGCTCTAACACACAACAGTAACCAGGGACAGTATGCAAGTAAATCAATGTTATTTTTCTTCAGTGAAACTGATAGCTGAAACAGGCATGCCCATAATTTAGAGCAAGGGAGCCTACCATAGGATACTGAGACCTGGAGATAGAGTACTTGACAATTGTGAACAAAGCAAGATTATCCCTACATCAATGCAGAGGCATTGGTTAGTATATAGCAGTTGAGAAGAAATGACTTCACAGTTTCAAAAGTCAAGTTCCAGAAGCAGAATTGGGAATCAAGAGTAACAAATGGAGTATATGTGATAAAACCAATTTCATGGCAGATTCAGGTGCCAAAAGGCTGTGCACTGAATGAGGGCAAAGTAAGTAGAGAATTATATAAATATATGCTGAAATTGGTAGCAAGATAGCAAAGATGGGGAACATACAGGCCAATAGCAGGCTTTATGAATACACAGTGGAGCGCTGGTACTGTTTTAACTGAAGAAACACAAGAAGGGCTTTGTTAACAGAATGCAAGATACTGAATTGGGAACATAGTGAAGAAATAGCTTGTCAGGCTTTCATGACAAATGGATAGGTAGGGGTGGGTAAAGTCTGTACATAGATATATCTGATACTCTACTGTAATGCCAAAAGAGCCATGTTTGTTGTTGTTTCAAGCTTGTAGAGCCATCATGTTAGATTTGGGAGCAATCCCCCTAAGTTCCAGATGGGGAATAGAGGAATGGCTTGTGATATAAAGACAGACTCGGGCTAGAAGAGAGCCTAGAGGTGTACCCTTCTCAGAGCCCTCACATGAGTGGCCAGCAGCATAAATGCAGCTCATGAAAGAGTCTGTGAATCTGTAGCCAGAGAAGGAACCAGAGAGTTAGAACAGTGTGACATTGTAAGTGAGGTGGCAATGGAGTCAGAGGGAGGGACCAGCCCTGTTCACACAGGAGGAAAATAAAGGATAGGCTCTCAGCTTTGCTGACTGCAGATTCTCAAAATTTTATAAATACTGCCAATTTTAAAGCAGGAAAAAAATAATTAAGAAACTTGACTATGTAGGTATAAAAGAATAACTCTGAACAACTTTTAGAAGCCATTTTGGGGTACTTTAGAATAATTTCTATAGAAAATAAAACTGTTGGTACCATAAACTTTGTCAGAGGCATATGGCTAGGGAAAGCATAGGATTTAGCAAGAAAGCTGCTATTGTTTTGCTAAATGGGCATGTGTCATAATCCTTTGAAAATATTTATGCTTGCTAAGCATAGACTACTTCTGCTCTCAGCCTTGGTCAGAGAAGCTTCTTTCTGCAGAGGGCTCAGATTAGTGAAGAAACTCATAACTGATCAAAGTGCTGAGAGGAAGTGACTGTTGAATGGTCATCCTTATATGGAACATCTATATCATTTCTTCCAAGGTTCAGAAAATAGTGCAGAAAAGGGCAGGAACAATTTAAGAGGTGGAGGATGGGGAGGAGTGCTATGTAACCTTGTCTTCTATACATGACATGGCTATATACTCATGAACTCACAATGTCTGTGGTTACATGAAGAAGACTGATGCCATCAACGTTGCATCATGGATTGGTTGAAGCTCATGACCCCCAGCAATCCATGAGGAGCTACTGGAAGTCAATTGTGGCTGGAGGAGAAAGTCATTTTCTTTAGTGGTATAACTATAGCTTTAGTAAATATCTCTGCATCTATGCTCATGCAAGCAACCCCAATTAAATTCAGTGGGTCACCAAAAGACAAAAAAGGACATGAAAGTTGGGAGGAGGACTACTTGTGAAGAAGGGGTTGAGTGGGGAAGATCTAAGAGAAGCTAAAAGACATGGTCACAAAAAATTATACACAGGTATGGAATTATAAAAAATATAGAAAATATGTACAAGCATAAAAAACTAACAATTTAAATTTATACATCTATTTTATTCAATAATTAAGCCATAATAAGAATGTTAATTTTAATTTTTATTATTTATTTATTAATAAAAATGCCATTTACTACAAAATAGGCCAAAATGGAGGAGATAAAAATAATACTCATGGATTACTGAAAAGGTCCAAACAGTTACAAGAAATACAGATAGGAATAAAACTGAGTATTAGAGATAGAGATTATATGAGAGATAAAATTGAGAAGAATGTTAATATAAAATTACATGAGGAAATACCACTATGTTAAAATGTATTTTCTAGAAGACTCTGTTAGAACTCAAACAAAAAATTAATTATGAGCTTAAACTCTTCCAGGTCCAAGTGTATATATTTGCACATATATTTGTACATATATACATATACCTATGTCCGTCTACAAATCAGATATATGCATATGGAGCATTTTTGTTTTTAAGTATAAGTTATATGTGGAACAAGTACAAGTTTACAATTCTCTGTTCTGATTGGATGAACTGCCCATTCCTCAAGAAGTCTGTCTTATTCTGCATTGTATATCTGAGTTAACACCCTTAGTCTATAATAGGTGCTCAGCAAGCTTTTAAATAAGTAGGATACATTCAATGTCATTGTTACCTTTGGTTACATAATTTGATACAGAGTTAACCTACAGCAGTCCTGAATCCAACTTAGTATTTTTGTTGAAGGCCTGAGCCAAAATTACAAGCCTTGACAATGGAAAATGGATGGGAACAAAACCAACCTTGGTGCTATAAATGTATAGCCAGATTCTTCAAAATTGTCTGGTTTTAGCGTTTCTGAGTCTGCAAATATAATGTTATAGGATTATATAAACACTACACAGTAAACGTTCTGAGATTCTTTGACAATAGAAAAGCATTAGAAAGAGCACCTACTAGGGAAAAATTAGAAGCAGACTACTTACATTCCAAAGTTGAAGTCAATAAATAGCTATAAAGGTTATAAATCCTTCCCAATATAATAAAATCATAACTTGAACAAACTTCACAACACAATTACAACAGTTATACCACGTAAAATGCTGTTCATACTTTTCCCACTTACTAAACCTAATATAATAAAATATCTTTTAAAAAGGTTAATACTGATATTATAGCAAGTGATTAAATTTAAAATATCAATAGAAATAGTTTACCAACATTAAAATAAAAATTCTTTTGATAAATTCTTCAATGCATTTAATGAAATAATAACATTCTTTATATTAGGTATGAATTAGTAGGTGGAAGAACTAAAAAAAAAACATGGTATTGAATCTAAGAAACAAAAAAGCATCTTTTTAATGTGAAATAGGTTGCATAACAAAATACATGCACCCTCTCTCCCCTATCCCAGCATCATTGCTATTGGAGTGTTCATGGAGGCAAACCTATCAAGTGAGAAGCACAAAGGATAATGTCCAATAGGAATGAAATATCAGTTGAAATTTCAAGTGTACTAAACAGAAAGAAATTGAGCAACAAGAAAATACTTGCCCTTCATTTTTCCCCTTTTTGCTGTAAATCCATCAGAAAGAGAAAGCAGGGAAACAAAAAAAAGAGGGTAAAGCAAGGGGGGTCACAAACAATATTTTATTCAATGACTGTCATGAATAAAAATATTGTGCATAGATCAAAGGTTCATTCATACATGTACAACTATAGTTTGGAAGAAAAGATACATTTTTGAAGGTGGGAGGATTATGCCCTATCAAATTTCCTGGATTGCCCTCTCTGTACTGGTTGTTCTATCATGGGTCAGTCTTTGCACAGTGGTAAACATGGGTGCAGTACTAATGATATTAGCTCTTAATAGAAGCACTTACCAGTCACCAAAGATTCACTAGTGACCCTCATTAATCAAATGAGTAATTTGCTCATGCAAAATTGCCATGGTTAAAAGACCATCATATCTATTAAGTGAAAGTGCAAAATAAATGGATAAAATACCACAATATACAAATAAATACCAGAGCCCAAGACAGCAAAAAAGAACTGACAGAGAAATGGAGAAGACACGAGTTTACTTTAAAATGAGGTGTTAAAAATATATAATGTTTTCTGTTTTTCCTTAATCCTCGCAGAAAAATGTGTAGGTTGATCATAATACTTGATCAATGTACAAAGAATATGATGGTCATTTTACTTTACTAAATCTAGTCATCCAAATCAAAAAAAAATAACAATGGCTTGATATAAACACTGGTGTTAATTACTCCACATTCAAATGATGCTTATAAAAAAACTAGTCCATCCACTTGGATTACTGAGACATTAATTTGTATGATCAAAGAAAGTTAATTGCCAAGCACAATAGTATTCTAGCAAAATGCAAAACAAAAAGGAAAGATAAGAAAAGGTAAAGCTTTGCTAGCACAGTGCCATGAGCAGAGACCATGTAGCTACGTGGCATGTCAACATTTTACACCAGCCAGCAGACCCTTCAAATGACAGCAACGAAGGACACAGCACTGCAATGATTCTAGAAGCACATAGCAAGGCGGGGAGGGAATGGCGACTGCCAGTGAGACTGGAGTACCTGCTCATATTCTATCCATGTAGAATATTTCTTGTTCCTTGCATGTTTGGAATGGGTTAGAATCATTGCTCTAGATTTGGTAGTAATACCTACTAAAATGTATAAGCCTTGGGTATTCCAAAATCTAAGTGTAAGCATCTGAGACTAGGAGATAACAATAGACCCTGAAGTTGCTTTCATAGTACTTACATCTGGCCTGAGTTATTGTTTCTTCTATTTTGGCTTTTATATAGTAAAAACTGTAGGTTGGTAATACCAAGGCCAAACTGCAATAGAAACAAGAGAAGCATAAACACAAACAAACAAAAATGAAACATAACTTAAAGAAAAAGACACATCAGATTCATGGGAAAATCCAAAGATGTTCCTCATGGGAAGGAAAGGATGTGTTACTTGATAGGAAAATGCATTCAGCAAATACTTAATATCTGCCTGTGAAACCTTCACCCAGCTCTTAATGTGTACAGGATCAAGGGACAGGTATGAAATAAGCACCAAATGTTGCCAGAAATT
This sequence comes from Dipus sagitta, assembly GCA_036346955.1. Classification (NCBI taxonomy): domain Eukaryota; kingdom Metazoa; phylum Chordata; class Mammalia; order Rodentia; family Dipodidae; genus Dipus; species Dipus sagitta. The sequence continues at coordinate 48,497,951 of CM070780.1, forward strand.
AGCCGAGGAAGAAATGCCATGAGTCCCAAATATAATTCCAGACAATTACTCTAAAATATTTTAAATTTTGACAAAAATAAGAAAATAGAAGAACAAACTTAAATAAATATGTCAACCTCTATAGTGTTAATTATTTTGTATCAAAAATAATTAACAATTATACCCAAAAGAATTATCACTACTATAGAATGAACAAAATCATCTGAGATCCAATGTAAATATTTTAAAACTCAAATCCTAAGCACATCCACCAGTGTCTGCCTGTGGAATACCTCAGGTCCCTTGTACCATCAGTAGTGACTGCTTGTTTTATTGCTTCTCACTCAGTTGTTCACTGACTGACTGGAGACCCCGCATGACATGGCACCTTGCTATGTGCAGTAGAAAGTACATATTGAGCTCACTTGTTTACATGGTAGAAATCCTGTGAAAGCCTGAGGCCAAATTCAGAATGTTTCAATCACAATTAATATTAAACAATCTACCTTGTCTTAATGATTGCTCACAATATAAATCTGTCTGGTACATAATCTAACTTATTTTGAAATTTTCAATTAATATAGCACATGATGTCTTCTAATAGTTGATTTCGATTAGGCCATTTCCATAATTCTTCTCTCTTACTAGTTAATGTGCATGTGCAAGACATAACTAATGATAGTAAATCCAAATTTGTCATTGTAAATTAACTTTGCTATGCTCTGAATATAAAAGCAAGCCCACAAAATGAAGGTATTTCAAAGATGGCCAATGCAACTAATTCATAAAGCAAATTTTGGCTAATATGAACACTTATGGCATATAGCACAATTTTTAGCATCCCCAAATACTAGGAATGCACATTAAAGAGATATGTTTCCAGGATATAGAGTATTTTTAAGCAAATGTAAATCCTTTAAATCCACTCACCTCATGAATTCCCATTTGGGAATAGAAATTTAGACTATAATTTCATTATATGTAACATATAAATAATAAATAATAGCAAAAATATACAATTACAGATTTATCTTCATATGAGAATAAGTATTAAAATTACTCCATACAAAAATAAGCAAACAAAAAAAGAAACAAAACAAAATCTCTCCAGAACTCAAGTGTGAATGTGCTAAAATTTGTTTCTTCAGAAAAGTTAAACAAATGAGTGAATGCCTGCTAACTCCAATCCCTAAATCTTTCACATCATTAAGTAATGCATAGATTTTCCTCATGGGGAAAAGGTCAGGGAAATAAAAATTTGTGAAGATTTAGTAAAAAAAATCCTACATTCATTTTACACATAACTTCAAGTGAAGGTGGAAAGCAAGAAGACCTTTCCTGATTTACTTGCCATTCACCAAATACAGGGCAGAAATACTGACCACTTGAAGACTGACTCCTACAAATTACTTTCAAGGGAAATCAGCACATTTGTATTGCTCTATCAGCATTGAATGTTACCAGAAAATTTTAATTAACATTTATAGCACTAAACCATGCAACTTCTGCAGTTTCTGTGTAAGCCTGGATTACATGACATGTACCACAAAGAGTGGTGGAAACACCTGAGGAACCAATGAAGTTTTAAAATTAGCATATCAAATAAATGCATATTATGTTGGTCTGCAAGACCCATGCTGTTATTCAATTGATAAGCCTTTCCACAGAAAAATAAAGTTGTTGCATTTATTTTCAAATCATTCTAGCAATTATTTTTCCACACAATAGAGATAAGATCTTTACCAACATTCCAGGGCAGCAGTACTTTCATATGATTTGCTGGATAGTACAATTTAAATCTTTCAGAACAGGGCCTCTTTATTTGCTCTTAAAGATTAGCGTTTAATAATGCCAGCGATACATGATGGATATTAGAGCTCAAGAAATATTTTTGTGATTCACATAAACCTAGTTAAAAGTAATATAAACTACTTTATCTCAATCATCTATTCCATCAAAGTAAATTATCCATTAATAAGCAGAAAACAGCTGGATGTAGTAGCTCACACTTATATTTCAGCATTCAGGTGGCTGAAGCAGAATCTCTGTGAGTTCAAGACCAGCCTGGACTATCAGGCTACAGAATGTTAGTCTAAAATAGATTGAAATCCTGCCCTTCTCCCCACAAAAAAAACCCAGGAAAATAAATTATAATCATTTGCAAAATGTGATTGCTAACTTGGATCAAAGCTTTTAAAAAATTACAGAAATTAGCTGTATCTGAAAGACAGTAACTAATTCATTCAATCAAAACATTTTTTTTCAAGTAAAATATGATTTTGTTCTAACTTATTTCTTAATTTGTTTGTACAGAAATAAGGAAGTATTCATATTGGGAGTAGATTTAATTTGATCATATATTAGAGATTTTGATAACATTTTCATTTCCAAATCTTAAATTTTTTGCTTCTTTCCATATTTTATATCATGTAAATCAGACTATAATTATTATTTAATTTGAAAAGAATAAATATTCTATTGAAAATAGCTCACAAAATTGTATTTATCCATTGAAAAAAAGGCTCTAAACATTAGGGAAAACAACACTGGATTAAACACTGCTTTACCCAAAAAACACACATGCACATAGATAGTGTATTACCTGTAATCAGTGCCATTGACAGGTGTCCATGTATAAGTCCTGTTCCCTTTGTCAATATATCGCTAGGAAAAAAATTAACATAGTCACAACCTTCCCAAATCTGCATGAGTTTAGATAAAGACTACGAAAATAAGATGTACCTAAAAATTCTGTGGCCAACTTCCTCACTAATGAACATCCTTTTTACATTTTTGTATTTTGTTGTTCTGTGTGTGACACAAGTTTTTAAGTAGAAATAAATGCCCAAATGATAAAAGGTTAAGGACTTGTAAGCATAAAATTTTAATATTTTATTACAGAATTTAGAATCACCTCTCTATTTCTCTCCCCTCACAGAGTTATTCAAGTGGAAGACAGAACCTCTGACCTGGAAGAAAATACAGAAGAAATCTATTGGGAAGCCAAAAACTTTGCTAAGTTCAAAAAATCAAGTGAAAAGAATATGAAGGAACTGAGAGATACCTTAAAACAACCAAACCTCTAGATCATGGGTATACCACAAGGAGAGGAAATCAAGGCCAGAGGCATAGAGAATATATTCAACAGTTATTGAAGAAAACTTCCCCAATCTTTCAAAAGAGAGGCCCATCCAGATACAATAAGCCCACAGAACAACAAACAGACAGGACCAAAGAAGAAACTCTCCAAGGCACATCATAATTAAAACTCTTAACAGTGAAATCAAAGAGAGAGTGTTAAAAGCAGCAAGAGAGAAACAACTCACTACATACAAAGGCAATGCCATCAGAATTACCTCAGATTTTTCAATGGAAACCATGAAATCCAGAAAGGCCTGGAATGCAACACTTCAAAATCTAAAAAAACTATGGCTTCCAACTTAAGCTACTCTACCCAGAAAAAGTGTCCTTCATAATAGATAGTAAAAGGAAAATTTCTATGAAAAAAGTCAACTCTATGAACATAAAGCCAAACCTACAGAGAATACTTCAGGGAATACTACACACAACCAAACAACCAATCTCAATAGACAATAAAAAGAACACAATAACCAAAAATAGACTGGGCTCAACATAGTACAAAACAAAATAATGCACAAACTCCATTAAAACACCTCATCATGCCAGGGATTAATTCAAACCTTACAGTAATAAGTTTAAATATGAATGGTCTTAACTCACCCATCAAAAGACTCAAGTTATCATAATAGATTAAAAAGAAAGAGCCCTTCTATCTGTTGTCTTCAAGAAATCCACCTTACCACTAAAGACAGTAACCTCCTCAGGGTGAATGGATGGAAAGTGATATTCCAAACAAGTGGAAATAAAAAAAAAAGCAGGTTGCTATATTAATATCTGGTAAAATAGACTTCTAACCAGAAGTAATCAAAAAGACAAAGAAGGCCACTTCTTACTCATCAAGGGAATGATCCAACATGAACATATCACATTCATAAATATATATGCACCAAACACAGGTACACAACAGTTTATAAAATAAAATCTACTTGCAAATAAAACAGAAATAAATACCAACACCATCATAGTTGGAGACTTCAATACTCAACTATCTTCAATAGACAGATAATCCAAGCAGAAAATCAACAGGGAAAAAATAGAGCTCAACAACATCATAGATCAACTGGACATAACAGACATCTACAGAACTTTCCACCCCAACTCTACACAATACAAATTCTTTTGAGCAGTCTACAGAACATTCTCAAAAATTGATCATATATTAGGCCATAATATGTTGAACTCCAGAAAGTCAGGAAAATTGAAGTAACATCCTGCATCACGTCAGATCACAATGCTTTGAAGCTAGAAATTAACAACAAGAGACACATCAAGAACTCCACCAGCTCCTGGAGACTAAACAACACACTTTTAAACAATGACTGGGTGATGGAAGAAATAAAAAAAGAAATTGTAAAATTACTAGAATTGAATGATAATTAAAACACAACCTACCAAACTTATGGGACAAAATGAAGGCAGTACTAAGGGGAAAATTCATGAACCAAATGCCTTCTTACAAAGACAGAGAGATTCCAAATTATTAACCTAACTGCCCACCTGAAGGTGTTGGAAAACACAAGAAAAATGTGACCCTATGAGCTGCATATGGAAAAATATAATCAAAGTTAGAGCAGAAATTAATGAAGTGGAAACTAAGACAAAAAGATGAAATGAAGAGCTGGTTCTTTGAAAAAAATAAACAAGATTGATAACTCCTGCCCAATTTGATCAAGCAAAAAGAGAGAGAGAGAGAGAAGTCTCAAATTAACAAAATTAGAAATAGAAAAGTAGAGATCAAAACAGACATCAATGAAATTGGAAGAATCATCAGGGCATACTTCCAAAACCACTACTCCACAAAATCAAATAATCTGGAAGAAATGGATGAATTTCTACACACATACCACCTACCAAAACTAAACTCAGAGCAGATTAGTCTCTTGAACAACCCTATCACATCCATGCAGTTTGAAAATGTCATCAAAAACCTTGCCAAAAAGAAAAGTCCAGGACCAGATGGCTTCTCAGCTGAATTCTATCTCAAAACTTTTTCGCATAATTGGAGATCAGAGAAGCCTCCCCAACTCCTTTTGTGAAGGTAGCATCACCCTACTACCAAACCAAGACTGAGATGCAACAAAAAAAACTACAGGCGTATATCCCTGATGAACTTAGATGCAAAAATCCTGACCAAAATCTTTAAAAACCACATTCAACAACACATCAAAATCATTATACATCTTGGCCAAGTAGGCTTCATACTGGGGATGCAGGGATGGTTCAACATACAGAAATAGGAATGTAATACACCAAGTAAACTTAACCATGAGAAACACATAATCATCTCAATTGATGCTGAGAAGGCCTTTGACAAATACAACACAACTTCATGATCAAAACACTGGAAAGAATAGGCATGGAAGGTTTATATCTCAACACATTAAAGGCTATAGCAGTAAAGCACACAATAAAAAACCCTAAAGTCCAAGTAATACTTAATGGCAAAAAACTCAAGGAGCTCCCACTGAGATCAGAAACAAAACAGGAGAGCCTACTCTCACCACTGCTCTTCAACATAGTACCAGAAGTACTAGCCCAAGCAATAAGACAGGAGAAAGAAATAAAAGGGATTCAAAATGGAAAAGAAAAAGTCAAGTGAGCCCTATTTGCAGATGACATGATCCTGTACATAAGTGTCCTGAAAGTCTCCATCTGAAAACTTTTAAAGGTGATTAACTCCTTCAGTAAACTGGCAGGATACAAAATCAATGCATAAAAATCAGTAGCTTTTCTATATGCAAAGGACAAATATACAGAGAAAGAAATCAGTAAGGCTGTCCCATGTTCAATAACAACAATAACATCTACAAAACCCTAAATACCTTGGAATAACACTAACCAAGAATGTGAAAGACCTATGTAACAAAAACATTAAAAAAAAAAAAAACTCAACATAGAAATTGAGGAGGACTAGAGGACTTGAGAAGATAGAAAGACCTCCCATGCTCCTGGATATGTAGAATTAATATTGTGAAAATGGCAATTGTACCAAAAGCAATATACATACTTAACACAATACCAGTAAAAATTCCAGCATCATTCTTCACAGAGATAGGAAAATTCATATGGAATGACAAAAGGCCTCAGATATCCAAACACATCCTCTGTCACAAAAAAAAAACAACATCTGAAAATATCACTATATCCGATCTAAAGCAAGGTTACAAAGCCATAGTTACAAAAACAGTATGGTACTAGGATAAAAACAGAAACATAGACCAATGGAACAGAACTGAAGACCCAGACTTTAGGTCAAGTAACTACAGCTACTTGATCTTTGACAAAGGTGCCACTAATGTAGACTGGAGAAAAGACTGCATCTTCAACACATGGTGTTGGACAAATTGGATGACCATATTTAGAAAAATGAAATTAGACCCACTGATTTCTCCATATACAAAAATCAAGCCCAAATTGATTAAAAACCTCAATATAAGACCTGAAACTCTTTAACTACTGGAAGAAAAAATAGGAGGCATGTTCCATGATATACGACTGGGAAAAGACTTTCTGTATAAAACCCCAGTAGCCCTAGAAATTAAACAAGCACTCAACCAATGGGATTTCATGAAGCTAAATAGCTTTTGCACAGACAAACATATTATAAGTAGAGCCAATAGATTACCCAATGAATGAGAGGAAATCTTTGCCAGCTATACCACTGTCAGAAGCTTAATATCTAGAATCTACAAAGAACTCAAAAAACTAAACAAACAAACAAAAAAATCAAACAACCCACTCCAAAAAATGGGGCAGAGAACTGAATAGGGAGTTCTCAGAGGAAGAATTACAAATGGCTAACATTCACTTAATAAAATGTTCAACATCCCTAACCATTAGGGAAATGCAAATGAAAATAAGTGTGAGATTCCACCTTACCCCAAGTAAGGATAGAAAACATTGAAAAAGCAAAGGTAAACAAATGCTGACAAGTTTGTGGAAAATAGGAATACTCATTCACTGTTGGTGGGAATGTAAGCTGGGAAAACCACTATATAAATCAATATGGAGACTCCTGAAAATGATAAGTATACAGCTACCAACAGACCCTGTTATTCCCTTACTGAGCATTTACCCTAAAAGTTCCACGCATCAGTTCAGAGATACTCAACCTGTTCATTGCTGCTCAATTCATAATAGCTAAGAACTGGAATCAAACCAGGTGCCCATCATTGGATGAATGGATAACCAAGATGTGGTATATCTACGTAATGAAATTCTACTCAGCAGTAAGAAAAAAAAAATGATACAATGAAATTTGTAGGGAAATGGTTGAACTTGGAACAGATCAAACTAAGTGAACTTACAGAATCACAGAAAGACAATCATTGCATGGTCTCTCACATCTGCAGTTCCTAACCTAGATCAACCTGAGTTGCTGACATACCTAAATGGCATCTTGAGGTTTGGACAGTAGAGAGGGTAGGGCCTGGGGGAAGGGATGGTACGATAGATTCCTATATCCTGGAAGTTAGACTAAAAGGTGGAACCCTCAACAGGACCCTAATCAATGGGCCCTGGAGAGTTTGAGATGAAGCCTAACCTTAACTTTCTCCTATTTCTCTTTTTTCATGCCTGTTTCTTTTGTTTTTTCCCCTTGGAACTGGCCTGTATTTCCTTATAACAGGAGGTGGTTAATATCCACAATGAGATGTTGATCAGAGAGACCTACAAGGTCTCCCAAAACAAGACAGACTTCTGTCAGAGCACTTGATTATCCACCAGAGGTAAATGGTAAGTCCCTACTGCTGAAGACACCATATACGGTTGGTATGGACCATGGAGACACCTGGTTGGAATCTGGAAGAGAGCCAGTCCCCAGACAATTAGCCCATCTACTGCTGGAAGGCACTACATGAGCTACCAGGGGAAAGTGACCAACATCTGTCCAAGCAACTCAAAGTCTAAACTACTCAGAAGTAAACAACCTGATGTGATGCTCACACAACTGCAATAGTGGCCCACAGCCATGGTGGGTAACCAACTGCTCTTGGGTTGGCTAACATATCCACTCAGTGGGGAAACAAGTCAGAATCATCTCCAGATAATGATTTTGCTTTCCAATGTCAAGCTGCCACTAATCTTGGGCTATAAGAGGGTCTACACCCTTTAAATTCTCTCTAAATTAATAATGGTTATCCCATTTAACTGGTGCTGACTTCACTTTCTGTTGGATAATCTGCTTCTCTTTTTCAGATGGGAGTGGGACCTGAGGAGATAAACAACCCAGTACACTGGCCCCAGTTGAAACCACATAGGAATTGGGGAAATGAGCAAGAGTGCTACTTTCTCAGTGAACCTGATATTAGCACAAGGGTGAAGGAGATAGACAGTAAGGACACTCAACACCTACTAAAGCAGAGATACAGAGGCTCCTAAGAGCCCATCACTGAAGTAGACTTAAAATGCACCTAACATGGCTCAGGAAATTTTGTGGAAGAGGGGGTGGAAAGGTGGAACATTATGCATGGAGACATTGCCTTTCCCTCATACCTGACTGCTGCCCCCACAATGCATGACCCACAATCCCCATGGGGGTGACATGCATCTCCAATAAGGAGGGCCTCTTTGGAAAAGGGGCAGGAATAAGGAAAAGGATGGTACCCACATGTGTTGTTTACATACTAAATATGTCCATATCTAATAAAAATAAATTTAAGAAAAAAATATTGTTAATGTCATGAAGTGAATAATCAGAATATTTATTGTATCCAAAAGTATGACTAACATATTGCTGATCTTATTAAGCCATTATGGTACTATCATGATACTGTAGGTTGCTAAGTCCTCTATCACTGAAGGTTAGGAAAACACCCATGTCTACTAGGGAAAAGATGTGCAGACTTAAATAAATAAATACATTTATGTTGACTCTTTCATAGTAAACACATTCTTATTCTTCCACCAGGTATACTGATAAGCAACTTTAAATTAATCAGTACATTTTTAATAGAATACTTGGATTCTAGACAGGCATGACTAGCAAGAAGATGTTTCCAAATTAAACTGAAACAGATTTTTGTGAAACATTAAATAAATAAAAGAAAGGCTCTGTGGCAAATATTTCACATGAAAGTTTAAAATTATGTTAGTAGTTATATATATTAACATGAAAGTTTTAATCTCATTGTTCTGGAAAATAGTATAAAGGGAATGAATATATGATTTCCTGCAACAAAGAATAATAAACAATATCTGACTTTACCCTAAAGGATTCTACTACTTTGAGAAAATAAACTAACGTAAAACATTTCTATTAAAAAGTTAGTATTATATCTTAAATATTCCTCCAAACTTTACAAAAAGTAAATACTGATATAATTTTTATAAGATGTAATCTTTAAACCCAAATAATGTATGTGTATACTATTGTTACTATTTGATCTTGTAAACTCTTAGTACTAATAAAAAGGTTAAATTTATTCAAAGACATAATTGTTTTATTTTTTTTAATTTTTTTTGTTTAGTTTTATTTATTTGAGAGTGACAGAGAGAGAGAGAAAGAGGCAGATAGAGAGAGAGAGAGAAAGAATGGGCGCGCCAGGGCCTCCAGCCACTGCAAACGAACTCCAGACGCATGCACCCCTTATGCATTTGGCTAACGTGGGTCCTGGGGAATCGAGCCTCGAACTGGGGTCCTTAGGCTTCACAAGCAAGTGCTTAACCGGTAAGCCATCTCTCCAGCCTGACATAATTGTTTTAAATAAACACAAATAGACATAAAAACCTAGAAAAGGGAGCAGTCTTGCAATGGATGACAAGCAAATACATCTATCTACAACAGTTCATTTAAGAGAAAAATTTACCACATCTAAGATAAACACACATAGTTTATAAATATTTTTAAAATGAATTTTCAATAAAATATCAATATGAACAAGCAGAAAGAAAATGAGTTTGCAAGCTTTGTCAAAAATGTGCAGGTCAGAGTTGTTGAAACAACACAGAGAAGTTGGCAGAACTATTAAATAGTTCACATCTTTCCTGTAGGGAGTTAGGTAGGGATAAAGATCATGGCTGAATTATAAGCAAACAAGTTAATATTTCCATTAAGATGATTTTTTTTTTTTTTTTTTTTTTTTGCTGTTTCAGGTTGCCCAGGTTGACCTGTAACTCACTCTGTAGTTCCCGGCTGCTCTCAGACTCACAGCGATCCTCCTACCTCTGCCTACCAAGAGCTGGGATTAAAGCTGTTTCACATCATGCCCAGCTTTAGATGAAATTTTGTATACTTCCTGCTGTGTTCTGGTAATTGGGATTCAAAGTGATATTAAAATGAGTAACAAAAGGCTGGAGAGATAGCTTAGCAGTTAAGGTGCTTGCCTATGAAACCTAAGGACCCAGGTTAGATTCTCCAGCACTCATGTAAGCCAGATGAACAAGATTGCTCATATACCTCAAGTTTAATTGCAGTAACTGAAGGCCCAAGCACACCCATTCCCTATCTGTCACTCTCTCTCTCTATCAAATAATTGATAAATGTCTCAGTAGTAAAGGTACATGCCTACAAAGTGAAAGGATCCAGGTTTGATCCTTTAGTACCCAATAAAGCCAGATGCCCAAGGTAGCTCATGCGTTTGGAGTTCATTTTTAGTGGCTAGAGGCCATTGTGTGGCCATTCCCTCTGTCTCTCTCTCTCCCCCTCTCTCCATCTCATATAAATAAAACAATAAAATATTTGCTTAAGTTATAAAAACCTGCTAATGCAGCATTAAATTTCGACCCTTGGTCCATCTTAGGGAAAGAGCTGCTGAGAACATAGGAGAAAACTATAACACTAAAATGTATGAGATTTTAAGGAAAAGGATATCATCCACCTCATTTGGAGATATGTGTCATAGGGCTAGAGCAAACCAATAAGTCTAGGCTGATTGGCCAGTGACACCAAGGGTCCTCCTTTCTCTGCTTATTCAGTTCTGGCATTTCAGGTACATGCCACCTCGTCCAGGATTTTTATGTGAATACTGTGGATCAAACTCAGATTTTTATGATTGCTAGGTGAGCACTTTACCTGCTGTTATAAGCTCAGCCCCAATAATATACTTTAAAGAAGATTATATTGTGAAAAAGAGCACATAAGAAAACTAAAGCAATATTCTTTTCTAAAAATCAAAGTTAGAAATATCCTACTGAAATATTTCTACAGCTCAAAAGTATCTTCAAAAGAAAGAAAAACTGTTCACTGGATTAATAGATTAATAGAAAGTCAAATTACTAATGTTAATATTATTTATAAATACTTACATTTAAGAGAAAAAAAACTTAATTAATTCTCACCTCATCTTGAGACTTAACAAGAGTCCTGAAAGTTTTTTCTCCACTTTCCCCATCAATCATTTTATTCCGAATCTAAGGGAAAGTGAAGCACATACTTTATTCTAGGAACCGAAATGAGCTGCAGAAAGTTATCGAAACATTCCTCGCATGGTCATTCTTTACTTAAAGTCAACTGAACAAAAATGGAAGGGTGGCTTTATCATAAGCTGAAGTTGCACTTTTGCATTTGTTTTTTCAGTTGCCACACTGTAATCATTTTACATTATTTCACACTAAAACAGATACAAGTATAGCTAAATGAAAGTTTTTTTTTTTTCAAGCAGTTGCCATTTTTTGAAACATCATTTGAAAAAAAATTAGTCAATTACCTTATAGGCTTTTTACAGGTAATTAAAAGGTAGTCACTGATAAGAGGATATTGTGTATGCATAGAATTAGCATATAATATGTACTACTCCATCCAAATAAACAGTTCCTCATGAGAAAGAATTGCCTTAGCCAAGCTGGCCTGAAGCGCATTATGTAACCCAGGCTGGCATGTTTCCCCTTGATCTTGTTTCCCAAGGATGGGACCTACAGGTGCACAGCATCACACCTGCCTTGCCATGTATGCTTTTATTTGTTACATCTGGCATCCCCAAGAAGTATAAATAAGGGTTAGAGGGAATTATAAAGAACTACTAAGATTAAATATAACATAGCTTAGTCTCCTTAAAGACAATTTCCAAGATCCTTACAACTAAAGCAATATGACATTAATTCACAAAATAGGACAGTGTAGTAGAAAATCTCAGAATTCCCTTCAGTTTATGTTTCATTTTATATAACTCTGGTAATTTGCTTTTCAGTTTTGGTCACTACAGATGCATGAACAAACTTGGTGTGATAAAATTTATAATGTTCAGAATACTTAAAGAGTAAATTAATTTAAAATATTTTGTATCTGAGAATGAAAAGCAGATAACAGCTGCTTATGGAAGCATAAGGGACTTTAAAATAATAAAACTTCACCATGAGCCAGGTCTTTTGCTAAGTTCCACTTACATAATATTTTACAATCACTGTGTTAATTGAAGGGACAGTATGACTTTGAGAGAATAAATTGATCATATGGTGACTAAGTGGAAGTGAAAGTACAGGTCTCAAACTTATCACCATTACTGAATCCATTTTAATGATATTGGATTCTTTAACGGAAAAAATTCTCAAGCTAAACCATCCCAACACTCACTATGCCATGCTCAAGAGTAAGAATAGTTAACAAGTCAAGCTAATGGATACATGGTGGGGGATTAAATGTATAATGTGTAAGTCAAATACAAATGAAATCACATTATGGCAAATTATAAAAGAAACATGCTGGCTTTAGTTAGACAACAAGTTAATCCATTTGGAAAAGTACTGAACATGTGTTCTGGAGGGCAAGAGTCTGTTCCTGTGCCTTGACAGCTGAGTGGCTGTAGACATGCTACTTAACCTCCAGTATTTCAAACATAACATGGGTACCACAGAGAGAATAATAATAATTTTTACTCCAAATGCTATTGAGGATACCTGGCATATATCAAGCTTCTAATGTATGTTATGTACTTAATTATTGCTATTTTATTATTAAAATGGTTAATATTACCATTATGAAACACCTTGGCAGAGGAAATGACATGTGCCTTTGGTTCTGAACTCAGATAGACATGTGTTAGGTATCTTCAGGTAAACATGGCACCTGCTTCCTCCTGAGGCTGATCATGTGGTTGGCAGCTAGAGCCTCTCCACTGTTTCTTTCAACTGCCTGGTATCAACCATCTCTAGGATTTTTATTGAAATTCTTGTTATTTTGGTAGTAAAATAGTTAAAATATCTCTACCTTTGAAATGAGAAAGAAATAAACTAAGGCCACATGTAATCTATAGCATTTATTCCTTCTCAATTTGATATTTTGGATGAAGACAACCCAGTATGTACACATTTTCAAAGACAATGAATATTAATGTTTGTGAGCACAGTAGCTAAGAGAGAGCTTAACATAAAACAGCTGCTGCACAGTTGTATGGAATGCAGTCTCACAGAATACACTCACCTCCACTTTAATATCATTCTCTAACTCTGCATCAAGGAAATCCAGTGTGACTGGCTCCTGAGATTTGGGGTTCTACACAGGAGACAATAATGATTAAATACCTATGAAACCATAAAATGATGCTGTGCACAGAATAACAATGGATATTTAAATATGAAATTGATTCTGCAAAAGTTACTTACCTAAAACACACTGATAATTCTATAAAGGTTTTTTTCTTTCACATGTATATGAGGTTAATAGACCAAACTATAGATTGAGCTTCAAATTAAGTTGACAAATTACAAACAATTACCATTCAAAAATAGCTAATAACTAGAAACAATAAACCCTGGGCTCACTAAATTCGATTTCCTGCTTTACTCCCTACTGTCTTTTCTTGCTGATGTGTATAAAAATTCATAGTTAAATGAGACAGATTTCTTATTCGTCTATCAGGTGATACTATTATCTTGGGAAATTTACCTCATGTGAAATTATTTTGATTCCTTAGTCATAAAAATAAAGACTCATTGAGCTATTTGAAAAAATATATTCACTTCTTAAGTATTGCACTGAAATTTAATTTCCAGTAGAATAAAATTATAACATCTACATTTTATAATTGCAAAAATTTAGAAGCTATATTTTAAAATATGTCTTAAAAGAAATGGCACCCGAATCTGACTATTAATTAGATTGCAGTAATGAATGGACATGGCACTAGACTGTGTTCAATACTCAGTAAAATTTTGATATGTACCTCGAAAAGAAACCCAGATAGCTACATTTTAGACATAATTGTAAGCTGGGTGTGGTGGCGCGTGCCTTTAAGCCATAGGGTAGAAGGATCACTGCGAGTATGAGGCCAGCCTGAGACTACTTAGGGAATTTCAGGTCAGTTTGGGCTAGAGAGAGACCCTACCTCAAAAAACAAACAATCAAACAAACAAACAAAAAAACACAATTGTAAGAAGCTATATGTCTCAAGATAATAGCAACAGATAAACTTGGTTTCAATTAAGCATATTCTGATTAGATGAGGAATGACATAGTGTCCATGGCAAATATTTTATAATTACAGAAAAATGACTTCTCTCAGGGCATAGCTCCATTAAAATAATGAAAGCTATAGATTCCCGAGGTATTTCAAGAATAAGGATTCTTCAATAAAATAAGTTTAGAAAACACCCTTGGGTCTTTTATGGGGAGAGATAGGAGAGCTGGGACCTGAGAACATGGCCTTATGCTCACGAGGCCTGTACTCCACTACTGAGGTCCTGTGTCTATGTTTTAATTTTTAAAAAAGTGTTTAAGGATATTAAGATGAAGATAAAACTTAATATTGAGACTTATTGTTTAGAAAATGAAACTTACAATATGCCTAACAAAAAATACTCTAAATCTAATGTTTCAGAATTACTTAAAATTCCCTGAAATAAATCATCACCACAAACAACATCATGCCAATATTAAAATTGCAACAAATTCAATACAAGACAAAGTCAAACTAATGGAAATCAAAAGTGAAAACTGAAATAAGAATGTTTGTCTTACATGCAATGGGTAACGTATAGCATGAGCAGCCCCAAACAGCATGCAGGGAGGAGCCATATGTAGATCATGTCCCAATCCAACATATAAAGACACAGAGAATAAAATGAAATTATCAAAGAAAAATGTCAATGCATAACTGCTATCTGTGCATGGCAAACTGGCAGACCACTCTTCAAGGACTCGTCACCCGCTTGGGGCCTGGAAAACTGAAGGGCACAGTCTTCTAGTAAGAAAGTGACAAGCAGCGTAAGAAAAGAGATTTAGCTTTAGTGTTTCTCCAACTTAGCTCTTTTTTCTTATACTTTAAGTATTTAAATATTCTCGTCTGTAAAATTTCATTTATAAATGGCATAGCTACCAAAGGCAGTATGTGATGTTAACAAGTTTTAAATTTGCATTAATTACAAATCACTATCATTAGAATAGCTCAGAGTTCAAAACTACTACACAGATTGAAAAATCTTACTGGGTTACTAGTTTGCCATTTGGGGTTCACTTAAAATGAAAAAAAAAAAAAACCCTTCTCCAGGCTGATTATTGTCTTGATTATATCATAATATCTACATGCAATATTTGGGAATGCAACAAAAATAAGAATTCACTAAAATGCACATGACTGCAAAAAAGTATAATTTAAGATAATACATAATAAACATGCAAGAAGAGTAACAAAACAATTTCCTATCTTATAAAATCCATAAATAAAATTTTAATTTCTTGTGGAATCCTAAGTACCTGAAAATTTTGATACACAATTGCATGAGAGTCAGAATATCATGAAATTCTAGCAGGGAACTACAGCTCCAAGCAGTTCAGGTTCTCTGCACTTTACAACAACTGGGAAGCTCTAAGCTATTCAGAGGGTAAATTAAAATGGCATTTCAAGAGATGGTCTAGGGACCAACATATTTAATTTCTTATATAGGGTAGACAACAATGCTCTGTTCAAGTCCACTTTTAGGATGAAGATAAATGACATCCTACAGGGTTTCAGGAACTGCTCAAGGATACGGGGTTGGCTCAATAGAACCATATTAACACTCAGGTATACTAACTCATAACTTAAAGATTGCCTATTAATATCATATAACCTCATGTTTAGAATGTATCCAACCAGATTTTTTTTTCAAAAAATGAAAAGCTTATATAGAAACTCTATAACAATGTGGAATTTTCTCTAAAATTTGAAATTCTCTGATTAAGCTAAAAATAATCTTGTGCTGATTATTTTTAATGGGCCTACAGAACCCTATGGGCATAAGTGTTAATCAACAACAAGGAAAAGATTAGTTTACAATGTTTACTCTGTGTTTCCAATTTTGAACATTTTTAATTTGTTGAATTTGAAATTTAAAAACAATTTGGGCTGTGTAGGATGATACATATATTTGATACCAGCAAAGGCTATAGAGAGGGAGGTCCATGCCAGCCTGGGTTATAGTAAGACCTGGGTTTTAAAAAATGACTTAAATTTTTAAGTTAGGAAGTATATCAAATGGGGATTCTGACCTTATTTGTGGTTATAAATCAATTTTGCAAGCAAGTGGTTAGGATCACATGGATTTGATATTAATTTCACAATATTCAATGTCAAAATACTATTTTGGAAGCCATCTTATTCTGATTACTCTGATTAAGGTTTTCATTAGATAATTTTCTTAGCAATCTTTAGTCAGCAGGTGCATACCCCTTTACCATGATTAATTACTTTTACTTCAGCTTATTGAGAAATGATGCTCATGTCCACCTCATGCTCTGAAAGCTTGATGTCAGGAAAGGCAGCTTTATTCATAAGCTTTAAAAGCAGAAGCTTGCTCTCCACTCTGATTCAGCAAATTTGAAAGCACTGTTAAGTCTACCCTTATTCACAGTTACCTCAACATTGGGTCTCCTTTTTCTTAAATTAACTGCTGGTATGCCTACACCAATAGGCTGAAGCAACAACAACAAAAAAGGGTAATTCATCATCCTACCTATCAACATGGCAAGAGTTTTATACTGTCATCAATTTTTGTCAGATATTTCCTGGATCAGAAATAGAAGTAATGTGACATTTAGTTTTGAAAGTATGTGGTCAGTTTCATAGAGTGAATGATAAGTCAATTAAAAAATGAAAACTTAAAATATTTTAGTGGACTGTTAATGCTAGTAAATCATTTCTAAACAAACTGATTATTAATGTTGAATAATCAGTAAAACAGAAATGTCATAAATGGTCCCTGCCAGTTTCTCTGTTGCAGTTCTCCCTAGGTAGTGGTGTTGTACAAGAGGTCAGGACTTTGTGAGGTAGTCAGGTTTTGCAGTGCCAGTCCTCAATAAGCGGATTGGTTGTTGTGTAAAAAAGACAGAGCCCATTGCCCATTGCCGCTTTGTCTTCTCTGACAGAGAGGTTGCAAGGGGAACTTGGTCTAGAAGAACACACACTGATATGTATGTTGTCATCTTGTGTTTCCTAGTATTAGAAAAGGTGCATAACATGTTTCTATTGTTTAGAAGACAAAATTCTGTGCTTTTTGCTTATTGCAGCCTGAAGAGACTAAAATAACTAACACATGGTATTAAAATATCATGAATATTTGAAATTTGAGCCTTTGTTATCTGAAAGGATAAAAATATTATATTATTGGGCTTATTGAGAACTTAATGGTCACACTAGATTTGTTTTAAATATTGACTTCTAAAACATGGATAACATAAAATTTCTATATAAATATTTATCAGAATTGATCAAAATGGGGTATCTAATAACCAAATCTGGTTATTGAATTGAAATAAAATGAGAGAAATAGAAAATATATCTTAGGACAAGTCAGGATATCTAATTTACTATTTGTTCAAAAGTAGTCATGGGGCGTAATATACTTTGAGAAATGAAAACCCTATGAAAATGGATAACAAATGGTTTGTTATACATTTATTTACCAGTAGAATTCTGGGCTATTTAAGTCACTTATTCTATATTCTACAAACTGTAAAACTGTCCTTAAATACTCTGTAGTAAGATTAGAGTAACAGGAAGAAAACAAAAGACATGAGCTGGCACTATGCACATAACACTAGACTTTCATTTTGTTGAATAACAATGGGTACTATGGATATAGTGTCACTTTCTTTTTCTTTCTTTTTTTTTTTTTTTTTGTATTGCAGAATTGCTGAGAAAGAATTGAGGTTAACTTGGGCTGGAGAGATGACTTAGCAGTTAAGGTGCTTGTCTGCAAAGTCTAGAGACTTATATTCAACTCTCCAGGTCTCACATAAGCCAGACACACAAAGTGATGCAAGCACACAAGGTTGCACATGTGCACAAAGTGGCACACACACCTAGAGTTAGATTGCAGTGGTTGGAGACCTTGGTGTGCCAATTCTTTTCCTCTCTCTCTCTCTCTCTCTCTCTCTCTCTCTCTCTCTCACAAACTCATATATATATATCGGCCAGTCTTTTGGGCTTGCCTCAAAAAAATAAAAGAAAAAAGAAAAAAGAATTGAGGTTGACTTTTGTTAGTATAGCATCCATTCCAATGCTGGGCTTCATATTTATCAGTTTCTAAAATAATAATCCCATAGTACAACATCACATTCTTTTATGAGACTCATATCAATATGTATGAAACACATGATTACAAAATGAAAGTATAAAATATCTTCTGTTGATGAGAACACAAGTAAGTCTAACTTATAAGCATAAGCTACATGAGAAATTAGCACATTGATTATTCAGACATTTCTTTTCATAGTATTCTAAGCATTTTTTAAATGTTTCAAAAATCAATCATTTTATTTTAGAATAACTTTCATAAAGTCTAACTTAGAAGTATGGAAAGCTAAATTTGTAGTTTGAAAGAAAATGACTTCCATAAAGCACATATTTTCCATCATTTTATGATTATTAGTGATTTTATTATTCTAAGTATTAGGTAAATATTCATTAACACCATTCAAATAATCAGACACCTTCTACAACAATATTGCTTATTGGAAGAATGTAGATGAGGGAAAATCTTTTTCAAGTTACTATTGCTTTGTTCACTATGAAAAAAACCTATACTGTAATTAACTCTAGATGATCTATTTATATCTCTCCATCACACATGATGATCTGCTTTTGTGTATGATATATACTAGCTCCTTTGGGAAGGTCAAAGTCTATAATCAGAAAAGTAGGGTCCTATAGATCTTTATGCATCTATTTCTTGGTTCATTTTAGATTTTGTTTGAAGGATATAATTTAAAATATACTACATATACAAAGGCCAAATAACAATCCTCCAAACTTTTAAACCATTAAGGTTTACAAGATGAATGAATGAAACATGCCACATATATTAATGAACTGTTATAACTCAGTGACTTTTAAAAGTACACACGATTGATTTCTTACATAATTAGGGGTGATCAGCATCTGTATTTCCCTAGCAATTATTTATATCATGATTGGTCTTATTGGAGGTAAGTTTCAAAATAAGAAGGATAAAATAAAGATATGAAATATAATGTGTGATTATTTAGCATATTAACATGAAAAATACATTTAATGTTATTGCACTAAGTGCAAAATTATTACTCTAAATTATTTATTTGAACATTTACATGATAAACTGTGTGTGTGTATATGTGTGCATGTATGTATGTGAGCATGTATATGTGTGCATGTGTTTACTTTTTAGCGAATTACTAACATTAAATATGCATGACCAGAACAAAAGGACATAGGATGAATAAATATATATATTTCAAATGTTTGGTGTACACTTCAAGTTCAATGATTGTAACTTAAAGATGCCTCTACCCAGGTGTGGTGGTGCATGTCTTTAATCCCAGCACTCAGGAGGCAGAGGTAGGAGGATCAGGGTGAGTTCAAGGCCACCCTGAGACGCCATAGTGAATTGCAGGTCAGCCTGGGCTAGAGTGAGACCCTACCTTGAAAATTCAAAAAAAAAAAGAAAAAGAAAAAAAAAAGGAAAAAAGATGCCTCTAAAATTGTACTTATATAATTTTTTATATTTTTATTTCTAGATAAATTTTTAGCAAGTATTACAAAATATTACTGAAACTTGAAATCAGATATTTTATGAAAATATTTTTTGTTTTTATTGTTTTTCTTAAAGTAGGGTCTCCTCTAGCCCAGGGTAACCAGGAACTCACTCTAGAAGACAAGGTAGCCTCAAACTGACAGTGATCATTCTACCTCTGTCTTCTGACTGTTGGAATTAAGGGTTGTGCCAACCCACCTGGCCTATGAATATATTTTCTGTCTTGGAAGCAGGCATAGAGTTTAGGATAAAATAATTCAGCTACTGAATTTTATGACTTGCAGATTTACTTATCAAAAATCACTCTTTGGGGCTAGAGAGTTGGCTTAGCAGTTAAGGCATTTGCCTGCAAAGCCAAAGGATCCTGGTTAGACTCTCCAGGACCCATATAAGCCAGATGCACAAGGGTACATATGCATCTGGAATTCATTTGCAGTGACTGGAGGCCCTGGCACACCCATTCTCTCTCTCTGTCTCATTTCTCTGCCTCTTTCTCTCTCTCAAATAAATAAATAAATAAATATTTTTTAAATCATTCTTTTATCTGAAAATCAACACATAGACTTTGCTTGTTGATTTTTCTATATATCTTCATAAGCCTGCCTGCCTGCCCAAAAGTAAAATGAAGTAGCCTCAGGTTGATTTTCAGTAGAGATAATTATAGGAAGAAAAAGGCAGTGATAAGTGTGTTCTGGACAGAAAGGAACATTGTTGATATTTGATATTTTTTATGTTTATACCATATCTGGACCAACTCCTCTTTCTAGCCTTAATGAAAGTCACAAGTCGGGTGTATGAAAATGAGGCTCAGTAGTCAATAATACATGTCTTATGTTTTAAAAATAAACTCAGTTCAGCTACATTGTTAAAAGAAAATGAAAATTGCTTTCACATTTTCATATATTGTTACCTATGGTCTTGTCATGTATTGAGAGGCCCATTACAGTGTCCTTTTGAATTTTATGCTATTCAGTGAATTTAAAGTAATGGAGAATCCTGGGCTGAAGAGATGACTTAGCAGTTAAGGTGTTTGCCTGTGAAGCCTAAGAACCCATGTTTGATTCCGCAGTACCCATGTCAGCCTCATGCACAAGATGGTGCATCCTTCAGGAGTTCTTATGCAGTGGCTGGAAGCCATGGCATGCCTATTCTTTCTGTCTCTCTCATTGCCTCTTTATACCCCCTCAATAAATAAATAAAAAATAAATAAAGTGACAATCCTACAATATTAATCATTAATTTTACAAAACACTAATCAATAAACTATTTATATACATACCTTTGGCTGAAGATTTGGGTGTAATAAAACATAACCATTAGGATCAATTGCAAAGTAATAGCCATTGGGGCAAAGCTGAAAAATAATCATAAAGCTTAGAGCTTCTTGAATCACAATTGAACTCCATATTGAAAAAAATTGTCAAAGTAGTTTACTTATTCAATATACATTTTGTTACATGCTGAAGGACAGTATGGTATCTGTACACTGTAAGGATGACTTTAAACCTTGAATTTTCTTGATATGATAACTGTACCTAACTTTTAAAAAATATTTTATTTATTTATTTATTTATTTGAGAGAGAGAAAGAGGCAGAAAAAATGGGCGCTCTAGGGCCTTCAGCTTCTGCAAATGAACTCCAGACACATGCGCCACCTTGTACATCTAGATTATATGGGGCCTGGGGAATCAAATCTGGATACTTAGGCTTTGCAGGCAAGTGTCTTAAGAGCTAAGCCATCTCTCCAGCCCTGAACCTAACTTTTGAAAAGTGCTTCAGCATTATTGTCAAGCTACATTGATACATACTTCCTGAAATAGGAAAGATTGCCAAAAGAACAAATTGCACTTACTGTAAAACGTGGTGTCAGTCTCTTAATATCTTCCAAAGACACATCTACTCCCATCACACCAAGAATCAACTGATTCTATAAGAAAATGGCAGTTAGTGCATTTTGTCATATATGTTTTTTTATTTTTTATTTTTTTTGTCATAGAAGTTTATTTGCTTTTATACAAGTGTATCTCATATTTGCTCTGTTCATGGTTGAGTTCCAAAATTGTTTAAACACACACACAGAGATACACTAAAATCCTTTTCAGTCAAGTTAAAATTAAGTCAAATAGTCAGTTAAAAAGGTTTTAAGGAAAATATAAAATTAAGTCAAAATAAAATATAAGATATGGAAATTTTATTTGACACTTCTTATACACTTTTTCCTATTTTTAAAAATTGCTAATGTACACACAGTACTGGAAGCTTGCTCTCTCTCTCTCTCTCTCTCTCTCTGTGTGTGTGTGTGTGTGTGTGTGTGTATGTGTGTGTGTGTCTGCCTGCCTGTGTGTAGAGAGTAACCTAGTGGACTACTACAAATAAGAAAACACATGATGTTCTGCTTAAAACTTGGATAACATGAAATAAACATTAGATTTTTGTGGATGGCATATCCTGTGGTTTTATAACTATTGTCAAAATATGTGATCTTCTTGGCAATAACATCCTCAAACACTTTTGCTAATTGGTGTTACAACATCAAAGCAATGGGCATCATAGTTTTAATTCCAAATCAAAGCACATTCATAATTATATATGTAAAACAGAAATAATTATAAATCAAAATTGTTTATAATGAAAATTATAAAATATAGCTAATAGTTATTAAGGCATTTGAATTCTGTATTGATACAGGTAGGTGACAGTTGGGTCAACAAAAATGCACTGAATAAAACCAGGAAATGAACAATCTTGCAGATAGTGAGAGGTTAAACATATATGATGGGGATTTAGAGAATTATATATTTATGAGAGAATTGTGTATTTATTTAGAACTCACAGATATGTTAAAGGCAATAGGACACAAGAGAAATAACCAGTGCTCTGTTGGACTGCATAATTAAAATGAGGCATTCAACTGAGGTTTACAATAACTGAACAAATAATACTTAAGTGTAATACACCACATTAAACCACAGACAAGAAATAAATATCCTCTCAATTCAGTAAATCACCTATCTACAATATAAATATTCACTATTAAAAGGAGTTTAACTTCTATATTCTTAATTATAAACCATATAACTTTTTAAGTCAAAAATATAAGTGAATCAATAAGCTAGTTAAGAACAAGGTATGTTTGATAATTATGTCCAGCTTTTAGGTGGGTAGCATTTTATTGCACTGACATTACCAGTGCTAAAGAAACTCAACATTTTAAAGACTGAATTTTCCTTGAATCTTAAAAACAAGAAAAATTAGACTCAATAATCAGATCTTTGAGTTATGACTAAAAAGCTAGTATTTGAGAATTAGGAAGGGCTTAGTAAACATATCTATTTGCACTTTTAATAAACATAATCAGGGCTTTGGATTATTTCTCAAAAATTCATAAATATCTCAAGTGCATGTTGAATTTGTGCATGCACTATTGTTGCCCAGTTGTCATGTAATTACTCGCAGAGTGTGACTTTGTGTTCTCATCAGGACACAGTTTAGCAGAGTTAAGTTGAATCTTGACTCTAGGGCCACAGGATTTGACCTGCACTTCCTTTTCCTCAGGTGTTATCACATGGGCAGCTGTTGCCATGGCCCCCTGGCCTCACAAACAGTGACATGGTATGCATTTCCTTATAGAAATATCTTATCCACAGTCAGCTTCTACGTCACAGTTTATCATTTATTATTATTAAAATATCAATTAACTTTTAACCTTTAAGTTTGTCTTGTTTTCAAACTGGCCAGTTATGTTGAAGACCGGAAGAGTTCCAGTAATGACAAGTCCCAGTTCCTAAAAATAGATGGAGAGAAAAGAGAGATGGGAGTCACAATTTAACCTTTGTCCTACTGCACTAGCCATTGAAATGAAAGATTTTTTTTTATAGTTAATTTCTAGGCAAGGACTTTAAAGAGCCATCTCTCCAGACTGTACAGTAGCTTTCTCAAGAACAAGAGAAGATAAGTAACTAATTTTGAATATAAAGTGTACTATTAGAAATATCAGTTAAAATGTCCTAATAAAGATTTATTAGGCAGCCTTTGAAATATGCAACATCTAAGATAATAGCAAAAATGTGTATTATAAATAACAAGTAAGAATAGTGAACTTATGAAAATGATTGATAGTCTATAATATTCCAGATACACTGCCCATTCCCACTTTTATAGTAATAATTTACCTAAGATCAGAAGACTCCATAAAAAGTGGTATTAAAATATTATTTTAAATAATTTGTTTAAAGCTTTTAAAAATTTAAACAAAATTTAATTGGATAGAGAGAGAAGAGATTGGGCATACCAGGGCCTTTAGCCACTGCAAATGAACTCCAGATGCATGTGCCACTTTGTGCATCGGGCTTACATGGGCACTAGGGATTTGAACCTGGGTCCTTAGGCTTTGCAGGAAAGTACCTTAACCACTAAGCCATCTCTCCAGTCCAGATAATTTTAGCTGATATTTTTCAGATGTATTTCCATCTAAATCAGACAAGGAAATTTTGAATTTCTTAATCTGATAAAAACAGTCCCATGCTGAAATCTCACATATTCTATTATGATTCCAGAAGCAGAGATGGAACTATGGAGAAAATGTCTTAAAGAGGTTTTGTTTATAAGTGTGCACACTGAAAACGAAAACCCCAGGACAGTGAAGCTGATTTGAGCTTGGGAGAAATTATGAAAGAGCTCCAAGCCCAATAATATATAAAATTATTTGAGACACATAAAATTAAACTGTAACATATAACTCGATATGTGAGGAAATAAATATAGGCTCTATGTAGTCCTATACAAGAACACTCAAACGAGACATCATTAATCATGCATGTTAATAGCCCCACTGAAAACTTTCCACCTAAATAAACTGGGATTATAAATTAATTCATAGAGCTGATATCCAAGAAATAATTCCATTATTACTTTTGGTATATTTTCCATTGGAATTATAATTTGTATTGTAAATCATTAGTTTTTAAAGTGATGCTAGAAGGTACATTTTATGTGGATGCAATCTATTTCTGTGTATCAGCTCTGCATTTGAGCAGAATAACAAAATTTGCTTCTAAAACTGAGTCCAGAAAATGAATGCCAAGATTACTAACATATAATATTTAAATAATTATAGATGAAATTAATGGTCAACTTTAATTTTTCTATACTTAATAACTAGATCAAAACGTGTGTCTTGTCCATTGCTAGACACTACACACATCTCTAGAGAGTAGAATAAAAAAATGAAACAAGATCTGCCTCCCAGAATGTGATATTTAATTTTAGATCCAAATACTTTACAGCACTCTTTCTCATTATATAAAGAGCTTCCCTTTAACTCCCAAATAAAATTATCCCACCACTTCATTTTCCAAGTAATGTTTCTCTCCTTATGTCATAATATATCCAACAATGGCCATGTGTTATTTCTTCAATAACCCAGGAGTCCTCAAATTTCATACAATGCATCTTTTCAGTGGGTTTGTCCCTTAACAGCAATTAAAGAAACTTCACTTGTGCTCATGCTCAGCTAAAATATCTCCATTTTTTAGTCACACCTTGTTCTAAACCCAAACATATAAACTGTTTCTTTTGAAGTGCCAGAGATCTGTAAATGTTTTCCATAAGATCTCATGTTTTAGTCTTAAAACCCTATACATTACTTCACTACTGAAACTGTTGATTTGACTGATATAACTATGAATCTGCTTCATGCATTGACTATAAACAGCTAAACTCGACAGGCACCACTTGTTTTCAGACATGTACTCTGTGTCCCCCCCCCTTTTTAAAATTTCTTTCATCTTATGAAATAGAACATTTAGAATCAGCATTTCCTCCAAATGTCATTTGTGCTATCAGAAAGAGCCTTACCAGCAACACAGACACTCTGGCTAATGAACTTCTGGCCATAGGAAATACAACAGGGCATAGCAATTGACTCCTCCTATCATACACTGTCCAGTGAGGGATTTGAAAAACCAAAACATCTTGGTCATAGTTGTGGATGACCATGTGACCTTAAGTAAATAAGCAACGTCAAGAAAGGACACTGGACAGTGATTTTAGCTGGGATTTGAGGTAAGCAAGCTTCACTTTATCTTTCTTAGCACGCAAGGCTGCTGTTAAAAGTCCCCATTTTTTTCTCCTAACTTCCTGTATGTGTTTATTTTGTAAGAACTGAATGATAAGTCCATTTAACTGGTTTATTTTGACCTCTGGGTTCATTATTGCATTTGGAGAAGTAGGAAAATATATAATTGGACTTCCAAGTAAGGAAAATGGCAATACTGAATCAGCATTTTTGTACCAGTGTAATATATTGACTTTTTCTAATAAACATCATTTTGGTACATGATGGATAGTTTTAAAATTAAGAATAATGTTGACTCAATCTCAGGTATTGTGATTATTAGTAACTTTCATGTCAGCCAAGTGAGAATAAGTTGAAACAAGATTTCTCAGCTCTGATCCTATGGATAGCTCAGTTTGGAATACGTTGTGTTGTGTGGGGGATGGAGTCATTCTATGTATTAGAGGGTCTATTGTGTGGGGGATGGAGTCATTCTATGTATTAGAGGGTCTGTTGTGTGGGGGATGGAGACATTCTATGTATTAGCAGGTCTGTCCCTGAGCGCAAGCTTCTACATGTGAGTGGCAAATCCTCCTAAGGTGTGAAATAAAAAATGACTACATACCCTTATAAAAGTGATTTGTGAAGGGCAAAATCACCCTCACCCTAGTTTAGGGTACTAGTTTAGGGTAATTGTGAAGCACACAATTTAAAACGTATATGTAATTCACAGCAGATCTGAACCCCTCAGAAGCATAGTTCTATAAAAATGTCTGCTGGAACTTAATGCTAGAGATTACATATGAAGAGGTGATTACATCTAAGAATATGTCATGACGGATTTATACACGGAGTTACCAATTAACATATTGTTTAAAAATGTGTTCTTCAAAATATTGGTTATAATCTAAAGATATTTGTTATTATTTGTGCATTTTTCATCATTATTTTATCATATTAAAACTTCAGAAAGTTATTGAAATTCCCACACACTCCACTTTCTAGGTCACAAAATGCACCACAGTCTTAATAGGTCAAAGGCAAATGAACACTTTTCACATGTGCTTCTCTTACCCATGAAATTATGAATTTTCTCTATACTATCTAAATTGTAGCAAAGAAGCTTACAACAGAAGGAATTTTTGAAAGGACATGATAGAGAGAAAAATAGAAATGTCACTTAGAGAGAAGCAAAGTAAGTGGGGTTCTTTCATTAGGAGGCTTTGGTTGTGTAGCTTGATCTTACCAGGGCATCCAAGTATACATTCGTCCACTGGACCTGCTTAGCTTTATCTCCAGCCAAAACCATTGGTCTTCCCAGCACATCCAGATATTCCTAGTTTTAAAAAAAAATGGTGTGGAAGACCATAAATGCTCTGTTTGAAAATAATTTTCATTTGGAAAAATTTAAAGTTAAAAATTTTAAATATTTTTTATTTATTTATTTGAGAGAGAAAGAGAAAGAAGCAGAGAGAGAGAGAGGCAGATAGAGGGATAATAGGCATGCCAGGGCCTCCAGACACTGCAAATGAACTCCAGATGCATGCACTACCTTGTGTAACTGGCTTAAGTGGGTCCTGGGGAATTGAATCTAGGTCCTTTTGGCTTTGAAGGCAAGTGCCTTAACCATTAAGCCATTTCTTCAGCTTTAAAGTTAAATTTCAGGTGTGGAATATGGAATTGAATTATTAAAATCTATGTTAGGTACTTGAGTCATTGAAGATTGTCTATCTTACTTCATATGTGGTATATCTATGGACATTGCATCAATATTTTACCTATTTGCAGGATAAATCTATACCACTTTTTTAATACCAATCCAAACATTGTTTAAGGATGGCCAATGATAAGTGAAGTCTTTTCCCTGAGAAATGCTTCATGTTGGTCTAAATTATTTTTTTTTTGTTTATTTTTTACTTATTTATTTCAGAGCAACAGACAGAGAGAGAAGGAGGTAAATACAGAGGCACTCCAGGGCCTCCAGCCACTGCAAACGAACTCAAGATGTATGCACTACCTTGTGCATCTGGCATACATGGGTCCTTGGTAATTGAGCCTCGAACTGGGGTCCTTAGGCTGCACAGACAAGTGCTTAACAACTAAGCCATCTCTCCAGTCCCTTGGTCTAAATTATTTAAGGCTCTGTGATTTACTGTGTGAAATGGCTCAAATTTAAAAGAATAAAACAACTACACACTTGTTTTCATATCATGGATTGTTTGGCTGAAATTCAAAGCTACATTTAGACATATAAAAATATCAAATGAAATACTGTGCCAAATTGAGACTGCAGACCCAAAATGGAAATGATGCTGGATTCCAGCACTGAATGCATTCAGTATTCATTTCCACAAACGCTAAGGGATTCAAGCTAAGTTCTGACTTAGCCCTTTTTTGTACAGCTTCAGCTACAATTAAGGTTGAGAAGATTTTATATAGAAATTTATAAGTATTTCAAAATTATATATATCAATTGTAATTATTTAATTATATAAAATGCTAATGTAAATGCTTTATTTCAACTGGATGGTATTAAAAACTATCTCATGGTAACTTTATTTTAAACAATTAAATAGATATGTATGTGTTTTTGGGAGTACTGGAATCTTAAATAGAGTTTATATAAGAATTATTATTTAACATTCTATGTGTTTATGATAGTCATATAAATTATTTGCAAATTATTCAAAAAAATACATGAGATGAGATACCAGTGCATTTTATCTTTTAAATTTTCTGTTATTTTCAGAATTTCTGAATAATACATTCATAATTTTATCCATATTTCACCTGAATTTTAGATGTTTGTGAAATAAATTTAATACATGACCACAATACTCAGCATTTTATACAACTATAGTTGTATTTTTTTTTAATTTAAATATCCTGTCTTTAGCATATTTAAGCCAGGAAAGGGCATTTTAACTTTGAAAGCATAATTTAAACAAGCTTTAAATAATCGTACCTGAGTGTTAATTCTTATTGCTCCAATGGAAGGAATTTCATAATAATAACCTGAAATGCACACACACATATATATGTAGAATTATAATAACCACCAATCTAACTTCGTGCATTTTTAAAAGAAAAAAGTATTTTCCTTTTAGATTGAGCAAATATTAAAAAGCATAAATGAAAATAATAAATTCAAGAATATTTCTGATGAATGAATATTGTCCATAAATGTACAGATTTTGTGAGAATTTTCATTATATTTCTTATAAAGTATAAAATAAGTATTACTTTCTACAAAGTAGCAGGAAACAAGGAATTACTAAATGTTATTTCACTGGATACATTATTTAAAATGCAGACAGATAATTGCAATATGCATATAAAATATTTGCCTACGTATACCTTTCAGGATTTATGCATTTTTTTACCAAATGACATTATTTTTAGAGTAGGAAGAAAATATTGCCACACTACATGAACTCTAAATAACTACGAAGAAATGAGAGCTTCCAAATACAGAAATTACTCTATTACTGAGTGGCTAAATTAAGCCACTCAGAACAAAAAAATACACACAAATATGTTAAATATCATTATGTATCATCCAAACATACTATATCTTTCATGAAGTTGCAATATTACAGTCAGCTGTTGTAATACTGTCTAATGTCAATTTAATATCAAAATTGGTTGTGTTTTCTGTAGAAAACATGATCAGAGACATATTCGTTACTCAATGTCTGTTAAAGTTAGTTACTGCTCTAGATTATTTTTAATGCCAATAAAGACCTAATAATAATTATTGCCAACCTATTCTTCTTCTAATAAAATATGGTCAAGAAAATAGATTTACCTTTATTTTCACAAGCCATCCACTGAATAGGTCCTCTGTCATAATTATGCTGACCAACTGAAAATGTGAATACACGAACCTGAAGGAATTTAAAAATTTGAGTAAAATTCAATGGTACAATCAAACAAAAATAATTAAAAAAGAAACAAAAGCAACTTCTGCAGTGAATTTATTATGTGAAAAACTGGGTGCAGTGAAGAACTGGGGAGAGCACCAAAGAAAGGCAAGCCACATTACTGACTTTGAACATGACCCCCAGCTGCCAAACTGAAATTAGCAC
Organism: Dipus sagitta; assembly: GCA_036346955.1. NCBI lineage: Eukaryota > Metazoa > Chordata > Mammalia > Rodentia > Dipodidae > Dipus > Dipus sagitta. The sequence goes on from CM070780.1 coordinate 48,528,134, forward strand.
AGGGATATCCTATGCTATATCCATTCTCAATCAGGATCCTGGCTCATGTCTCATTAGTTGAAAATGTGTCCTGCAGGTCCAACTCTATTCCACTCCCCCACCTGCTTAAACTATCTCCCCTACATATCCAGTTACTGCAATACTATTTCCCTATATCACAATCATGTGCCAATGAGGATGTATACAAAAGATACTATAGCAATGAAATTCATGGATGGTTTGCTATTTACACAGCATGAGAATATTTAAGACATATACATGATTATGATATTAGCACATCATTTACTAGAAACCATGTATGATATGAATACTTTAAGCTCCAGTCTTTTCCCTGATTGATGCGGGTTGGTTTATTGAGTTGACATTTTTATTAAGTTTCCTAATTACTTTATCTGTTGTGTGTTTTGCACATCATTCCCTAGCAAAATTTTAAAAATATATCACATTTGTTCCTTTTCTCTGATTGGTCTGGGCCACACAGATCACATTAGAACAAACACTGCCCCAAAATGTAGAAACCAAGGCTGCTGTTGTTTCATTTGTCAGGGTTGATCTGAGCTACCCTTATAGTCATCCAGGTTTGCCTTAGCTAATGATGTAGGGGTCGTTTTGCTGACACATCTTTTTTTTTTTTTTTTTTTTTTTTTGCATTGGAAGGCATGACTGTGCTATATAGTCTAGGCTCTCCTCAAACTTGCTATCCTCTTGCCTGAGCCTCCAGAGTGCTATTTCAGACTTCATTTCATGACACCTGGAATACAACTGACTTTTGCTCATGTTAAAATGGTAAGGATATATCAGCAGATCTTTAAGGTGGTTTAGCACACACCCCAATTCCACAACATAGTGGTTTCATTTTCTTTATATCTTTAATTGAACATTCCCATGTCATGCTGCTACTTCCATAGCTGAGCTTAGTCCTAATGGAAATATTTTTATAAGCAGGTTGACCATCCTAACTAATAATTCAATTTAACTCCCATATTTAATCTGTCTGCACAAAAGTTCAGGGCAGGGAGAATATCCAGATGCTACAGAAAGCACATGGGGATGTCCTTCATAATTGACTGCACAGGCATTTCAGCTAAAGCACAGCTGTGCTCATTTCTTCCTGCTACTACAACAGTATTAAGGTAAAGTGTTTTCCATAAGATACTTTTCAGTGAATTATGTCTATGTCTCTGGAAAACAAGGATTTCTAATTACATACAGACTATACTCAGACACACTCTATGTGATTAATTTGACTGATGCTATCATTAAAATACTACAAATAAACATTGAACTTTAAAAAGAAAATAGTAAAAAGAGATTTATTGCCTTATGTGTTTTATTACAAAAGTTTTACTTAACTTCCACGTGTTTGCCTATATGAACCCTCTAGAAGTGGTCAAAATTAAGAACGTAAGATCAGAGGTGGATCCAGTAGGGGGCATTCTGTCACATTTAATTACTGCTTGAAAACATGCAATTTTTTTTTTTATTTTGCCTCATTTTTTTTCTCAACTGGACCTTGGCTGATTTAGCTGATTGGATCACTTGCCTATTATAAATGTCTACTTTGTGCCTTTTTCTTGATTTTCATTTGCCTTGGTGCAGACATTTATAATGGTGACATATTTCTATTAATAAAATTTAAGAATGGCAAATGCAACCTTTTCAATATTTCTGAAATTAGGTGATCTAATCAGCACAGTCTTTTAAAAAATTTAAATATATATAATATGCTTATTTTATATCAGTTTTATGGAGGTACATACAATAAACATTTTTCAATCACAACAATCATAGCAATAATCTAAGAATTACAGAAATTTTATAAATATATACTTTGCTGGGGAAAGGATTAAATCACTCAAAATTTACATCTGCTATAGGAATTTAACACACATTGCTGACACCATAATTAATGTGAATTTTTTTCATTTTTAGCTAATATATATCATTGCAGAATTTATCTTTGCTAAACACAATTTACTTGATCATGTAGAAAGACTTTAAAACATGTCGATTTCATGAACATTGGCATCATACTTTCATACATTCTACAGTGCACACAGAGAGGGAAGTTGTACAGGTTAAAGGAATCTGTAAATTGCAGTCCCTTTGGACTTGTAGATCACTTCAGCTCTCCTATTCTGTACTGTATTACTGCCACCCTGTGGAATAGTCAGTGAGTTAACTCTAAAATTTCAACCCCATAGCAGAGATTGATTGCTGGTCCCATTTGTTCACATGCACATGTTTTTTACTTATTTAAATTTGCACTTTGTCTTGAAAAATACAATGATCTCTTGAAAGATTCACAATTTAAAATTTACTCTAAATTAATTTTCAAAAGTATGTATTTTGGCATTTATATTATTAATAAATTTGTAGAATTAGATAAAAACAAGACAAATAACTCAGATTTCTAAACAATACACAGTCAGCCATTTGTCTCTTGATTTAGACTTTTCTAGTGACAACGAATTTTGTCTTTCCACTTGAAACCTAATAGCAATATAGGAAAGACTTTGCAATTACAGTTAAAATATTTTGAAATTTCTATTTTATTTATATTGATTGCTCTCTTGTTTCTTCTTTATTCTGAAAACTGTGTGAAGCATAAGAGAACTGTTTCTCTATGATCTAGAAAATCTTTATTTTGTACTGCTAAGCAATCCCTCTGCTGTCCTACAGAACATCAAACATATTTAATTTTGCTAGTCCTGGGAATTATCTTTCATTATGTGTCTGGTTTCACTTTCCTTTACTCATTTGTTTCTTCTCTATGATGGAGTTCATTTTAGTGTTGGCACAATATTTAAGGAGGTCTTGTGAACAAGAGTGAGCCCTAAGGACTGGGAAGCTATATTAAAGATTAGAAAGTGAATGTATTTTAATTTGGAACAGCTGTTGTGAGCAAATTAACATGGATTCAGTTTTAAAGCTGTACCTATCTCTAATCAGATAGATGAATTCCCAAGTGTGGTACATTCCACAAAAGAACCCAAACATTTTGCTTAAATTCTCAAAATTTTTGGCTTCACTAAACTTTGCTGTGTATTTACTGACTCAGTGGCTGTCCACATATATCTCATCACACCTACCTAAATTCCTGTCAGTGGAATTTGATTCATCTCAATGGAAAATTCATGCAAGAAAAGCATTCATTGACCAACTGAATGCCACAAGTGGCTTGGAGGGAAAAGTAGGAGTAAGAAAACAATTTTCAGGTTCTTTTTTAAGTTCACATGCTTTAAGAATTCTCCATTTTTAGTATATTTCCAATTTGTGTTTGATGTGGTGAAAACAGTCAACATGATATCTATATTGTTGTTAGTATTTTATTAATTTGGGAGAGTGATGGTGAGGGAGAGAAAGAGAGAACAAGAGTGAATATGGGAATGCCAGAATCTCCTGCCACTGCAAATAAAATCCAGACACATGTGTCACCGTGTGTATCTGGCTTACGTGAGTACTGGGGAATTGAACCTGAACCTCAAACTTTGCAAGCAAGTGCCTCTAAATTCTGAGCCATCTCTCCAGCATTACCTTAACACATTTTTAAAGCAGAAAATACATTATTTTAACTACAATTACAGTAATGTACAACAGTCCTCTGGAGCTTCATCTTGTAAAAGTAAACATTTGTGACCATTGGTCAGTAATGTCCCTTTATTCTTTCCCCAGCCTATGATGACTCTGTGAGTGTATGAAAGAGACTATTCAGATTCCTCATGTAAGTGGAAGCATGCTTTATTTGCTTGTGTGAGTGTGTGTATGTATGTGCGTATTAACAGTTAATTTCATTAAGAATGTTTGCAAGGATAATATTGTCACATGTGACCAGGTTTCCTCCTTTGTAAAGGATAACTAGTATGTCCTAGTATATTCACAACATACTTTCTTTACATATTTGCCATTGAATGTTTAGGCTATTTTCATATTCAGGCTATTTTGAATAGTGCTGCAATGAACATAGAAATACTGTTATAAATAATAAGTTCAGCTTTTAAATAAATATCTAGAAGTTGGATTGCTGGATTCTATGGTATTTTCATTTTTAATACTTGGAGAATTTTTTGCTGCTTATCACATTGCTTTCACCATTTTCCACTCTCATAAGTACTGTGCAAAATTTCCTATATTACCAAATCTTTTCCAACACTTGTCTTTGATAACAGTTGTCCCTGATAGGTATAAGGTAATAACTCATTGTGGGTTTAAGTTGTATTTTCCTGATGACAAAAACATTGAAAATTTTCGCATGTGCCCCTTTTTAATTTGTCTACCTTTTATGGAAAAATATATGATTTAAAGTTCTTAGCATATTCATGTATGTGAAAATGTTGCAATATGTGTATGCATATTTGTGTATGTGTGGGTACATATTGGTGCGTGTGTGTGTGTGTGTGTGTGTGTGTGTGTGTGTGTAGGCTGTATCACAGCCTCTGGTTTAATTCTCTAGGAAGGATCTCTCATTGGCCCAAAACTTACCAGTCATGCTACAATGGCTGGCTAGTGTGTTTCAAGTATCCTCCTTTCAGCCTCACCAGTGCTGGGATTACTGGTTCATGCCGCCATATCCTGCATTTTATGTGGGTACTTGGGATCAAACTTTGGCTTCTTGTTTTCAAGGCAAGCACATTACCAAGTAAAAAGTGTACCTCTCAGTGACTTCAGTGTTGTGGTTTGAAAGCAAAATGTCTCCTATAGCTCAAGTGTTTGTAATTAAGCTTTCCCTGAGCTGGTGAAAGATGGACTATGGGAGATGGAGCCTTGCTGGAGGAGGTGTGTTGCTGGGAGGGGACCTCTCAGTTGATTAGCCCAGCCCTCCTAGGTATTGGAAGCTGGATTAATATGATGAATTATATTCTTTTTGTGGAGAGGTGATGCCCGAGTTGCCTACCCTGCTGTGCTTTCACCAATCTGATGAAACGTTCCTTAGAAACCTGAAATAAAACTTTCCTCCCATTTACAGCTCCCAGTAACAAGAACATAACTGCCACAGAAAATTGGTGTTGGAAGTGAGATTCATTGCTGCAATGAACATGATCATGTGGTTTTTGGTCTTTTGGAACTAGTTTGTGGGAGAGAAATGGAAGGATTTAGAATTCTGGATTATGGAAGGCATATGGAACATTAAACACAGCTTGTTGGGCCATTCAGTGACCTCAATGCAAAGAGAAGTGTGGACTGTGAAGGACTGTGAGGGCTTAGCTTAGATGGCTGCAGAGAGGTTAAAAAAGACTTGTCAGGACTGACCTAGGGGCTGACTGTGTTATGGCCATGTCCTGAGAATGTGAGAAGAGCTGCACTTAAAAGTAAAAAGAAAAAAAAAAAACCCTGGTATATTTGACAGATTTCCCATAACTTATAATTTCACTCCACTGTGGTCATGGTCATTAAATATATTTGGTAGGATTTCAATCTTTTAAATATCAGATTTATGTAAACAAATATGTTCATGATGATATATGTGAATTTGTTTAAGATAATTGGATATATTTGAGTGGTTTTTAATGTGGAAATGTTTCATTGTTTAGCATCTTTCATTCTCTTTTTCCTTTAATTAATTAATTTATTTATTTTTGAAACAGGGTGTTATTTTGTAGTTCAACCTGGCCTTGAACTCATGGAAATCCTCCTGCCACAGCCTCCCACGTGTTAGGATTACAAACACGAGTTATCAAAATAAGTCAGGATATTTCAATAAGTATAATATTTGTTGTTCCTAGGTATCTCTTATAATTAGGATTTTTCTTATTACTGAACTCATGCTGCGAACACTTTTTGTATATCTTCAATTCATTTATTTTCATTTGTGAGACCTATCATTGAATCTGTGCTCTTGGCAACAGGGCTAAGGTTCAGAATTAAACAAGAATCAGAACCCATCCTGCAGGACCCTGTAATACAGAAAAGCTAACAGGCAAGATTCCATGGTTATAGTACGGATAGGGACATACAGCACTCTTCAAAGTAAGACTAGGGAATCAGAAGCTCTGAAGAGGTAGAAATGTATAGACATCCTCCACTGGGGTGGGGGGTGGAAATGGCTCTGAATTTTGAACAAGAAGTTACTGAATACAATGCAAACTTTATATCTTAGATTAACATGTTAATAAGCTTCCCATAACTTTCAAAACTGATGATTTCATGAAATTCTCACAGAATCAAGTATCAATAGAATGAAATGATAATCTATTAACAGCTTAGCCAATTTAGCAATTTTTAAAGGAAGGAGTGGTTTCTCAATGCCATTATAATAAAAATTCAATAAACAACTTAAAGTTTGCTTTTAGCAGTATATATTTTAACCTCTGTAGCATGCAAAGACTTGCTTGTTAAAAATTGTGATGGGTTGAAGAAATAGCTCAGCCAGTAAAGTTTATGGTATAGAAGCATGAGGATCTGAGTTACTCCCCAGTTTCCATATAAAAATGCCAGTTGGCACATGTGTGCAATCCCAGTGTTGGAGAGGCAGACTCAAGATCCCCTGGGCTCACTGGCCAGCTAGTCTAATCTAATAGCTGAGCTTCAATCCAATGAGAAAACCTGTCTCAGAAAAGGCTGATGACATTCCTGAGGAGTGACACTGCAGGTTGTTCTCTGGCCTCCACATGCTTGTGCATGCAAGGGCAAGTGTACCTGTGCACACATGGGCACAGACATATACATTCATACATATGCATAAAAATATTTGTGATTAATTTCATTTCTATTGGTATATTATTTTTATTACGTAATACTTTTAAAATCCAAATGCAGACCAAAAATGAACCCAATATGGCTCAGGGAAATTTTGCAGAAGAGGGGGCAGAAAGAATGTCAGAGCCACATGTTGGGTCATGATATGCAGATACATTTATCTTACCCATAACTGTGGGCTAACTCCACAATGCATGACCCATATACCTCAACAAGGAGGGGTCAGGGGGAGGGGAGGGGGCAGGTCATGGATGAGCCTAATAATGGTACCAAACTGACTGTATTTGCTGAATACAAAACTAATTAATAAAGAAAAAAAGAACAAAAAACCCAAATGGTCCATACAGCACTTAAGAGTATTTCAAAGTGTTCTGAAAATTTTAATCAGACATGTGTCCCATTATAAACAATAAATTTCTCCAGAGGCTGTCTATATTAATTCATATTTATTCTCATTTTAACACATAAAAAATCAGGTATATTCTGAAAACACATACAATATAATTTATTTGAGCTACTGATAAACAAAATTTTGGAAATGTTGAAAAATTCAGTCAGAAAAGAAATTAAAAGCCATGAGTGGTCATGCATCCCTGTAATCCCAGGTACTTGGGAAGCTGAAACAAGAGTCAGCTTTCCTTTGGATAAATGGGCTGTAAAGCTCCTAAAAGGATTACAAAGTAATTCAAAGTGTATGTGTGTGTGTGTGTGTGTGTGTGTGTGTGTATGCATTTGTGTATTGTATTGTTTTTATTTTTTTGATGTAGTAGGAGCTAACTAGATCTAGCCCAAGCTGACCTGGAACTCACTCTTTAGTCCCAAGTTGATCTCGAACTCACAGCCACTCTCCTTCCTCTGTCTCTGAAATTCTGATATTAATGGTATGTACCACTACACCTGGCTCCAAAATGTATACACAAGAAATATATTATAATTTATCGTTAGCTTTTTTAATAGAATAATCAGCATTTTAGGAAAATAGACTTGGGATCATTGCTTTATTATAAAATATGGAAAGTCAGTAAGAAAATAAAAGTAAACTGTTGGCAAGACCCTGGGAAATTAGTTACAGTTTAAACAAACACTGATAATCCCCATAGGATGAACACATTCAGCTCATTGCACTTGCTACAACACTTCCCTCTTGCAATGCAATAAAGACAAAAATAAATATATTCCAAATAAAAAACACTGACTTTCATAATATCTTGCTTTTGTATAGCTTTGTTTAAAATATTATGACAATGAAAGCACTTCTTAAATTTTACTGAAATGGTACACATTTTCAAGCAAGATACATTAGTATCCTATTGTGAATTGACTTTTAGATATGTAAAATACTATCTGTGGATACTTTTTGAAGAATGTGATATTTTATATTATTAGAATCTTCAATGCCAATGATATAAAAACCATGTAAGAAAAAAATTAAGTTGTTCTATTTTCCAAACTCTTTTTTTTTTCTTTTTTTAACATTTTGTTATTTAGATTATATTTAAGAGTCAACTAAGACCCACAAATCCAATTAGTGTTCCTAATATATTAGTGACAATGTACTTGTGTATCCATGAGTAAAATTACTTTATAGTTGAGCCTATTTTCCAAAAGAAATAAAAATTCTTTACCACAAACACAGGCTTTAATAAATAGACTTTAATAAATAACATACTTTCAAAATCATCTACACATTAAAATTTAAGTATTATAAAATTACACTCACTTTTTTGTCCTTATTGTATTTGGAAAATATCTCCTGGGCTCTCTCTTCACCCCCATCCGTAAATAACATTATAATCTTATTGCAGTTGGCTCTGGAAACATTATACTGTTAAAATAATATGTGCATATCATTCACGGTAAAAGACAGAGACACTACCTGTAGGGAACTAGCACATACAGATTGCACGTAATGAGCAGAATGCTCAGTCATCTGTTCTGAGAACTGGTTCCTGCATCAGCCAAGCTTACTTCTCATTACATAGATGGCCAAACAACTCACCACCTCACTTCTGTAAGGGCTTCAATCAAACGTCACCCTATCAGTGAAACCTTCGCAGACCCACATTTGAAAATGGTAATTTTCTACCTAAATAACATTTTTTAACAAATGGAGCAAAATTTATTTCAATAAAATTACAAATGGCAGAATTTATACTGTAATGTGTTATATTAGAGCATACATGATCTGCTATGTCCCTATGTGGCTGGCATGCAACATAGCTACTTCTAAATCTACATTCAACAAGATTTTTCTTTGAAAATGCAACTCCATATAATTAGCAATACATTGTGAAATGTTATCTGGGGACTAATGAAAATCTTAACTTAAGGTTTACTGTAGTTTATTAGAATAACAAAAAGCCCCAGAGAATGGCATAGTGTGCTAAGTCCAGAAGTATATGAAAGAAGTTAAATAACATATGCTTCAACTATGAATAAGATATACCAGGATATTTAGGATAATAGTTAAAATAAAAATTTTGATTTATATGAGACGTATGGAAGGCAGACATGCGGCTCAGAGAATAGCTAATAATACGTTAAAAATTATATACAATGGTAGTAGCAGCAGTAGCAACAGCCAAAATCATGTCTTATCAGGAGCTGGTGGTGAAACTGGGAATTAACATGGCCTCTTTGGTGACTACCTATGAAGTCAAATGTCAAGTTTGAGATTTTTCACTCTTTATACTGCCTATCCACAGTCTACTTATTGCACAAAATTATATTTTCAAGAAAATGTCCACCCTTTATTATTCTCCTTCTATGAAGCTGAACCTCCCCTGTGTGCTACTTCAGCAAACATAATGAATACAACTTGTTTACTTCCACATTGGTAGCCTTAGCACTCTTTGGAAATTATGAGGAACTCAGATATTGAACTCATGAAAAATAAAGGAATTAATAAATCAGATATCAAAAAACTGTTTAGAAGATATACTCAGAGACCAGCCAAGATTTCAGAAAAGATCAAATGTAAGAGTTAATTTATGCAGTAACTCAGCACAGACTGGTAGCAGTTATAAGTTGACTGTCACAAATGAGCATTAATCATTAATTGTAGTGATAATGATCATGGATTCAACATCAGCTTGACAACCTACACTGACATGTTGTGTTCTATGTGATAAATACTATAAGTAATCCTGTCCACATATCTATAATGTATCTGCTCGGAGGACTGACAATGAATTAGTGAGGGGACCAATGTATAGAGAGAGTTGAGGCCTACATACTCAACCACTAGAATACTAAGTCATGAGACATACAAAACTATGACTCCTTCCTCTGTTCTTCAAAGTGGAACAGAAGACATGCCTGAAAATCCTAGTTAATAGTGTGAGATATATGGTATGGCATGAAAGGAACCATAGCAAGTATGATTTCAGTTGGTTATTCAGAAGGTTCCCCTCTGATTATGAATTCCTAAACGGGGACTTTCTTCCTATTTACCCTTTTACACTTTTTGTTTATTTAAAACTTAAAGAACCAACCACATATCTAAAACTGAAATATTTCTAGTAGTTGAATAGTATCCAAATAAATATTAAAATAGTAACTGGGAAAAATATCATTCTGTGCACGTCAACTATACTCTGTAAACTTATTCAAAATTAAATTAAGAAATCAGCATGCAAATAATTTTTTAAACATAAGTTTGAAGATAGTTAAGGGAAGAAACATTCTGAAAATCACTTTTCATTTTTGAATTTTGGATATTAAAATGAAAATACTTCAAAGATTTCTACTGTCTGGACATAGCTGTTGAATGTGTCCATCTAATATGTCTGCATTTTAAATAGCTTTAAAATAGCACTGTTGTCTAACCCTAGAGCACAGGAATTATCATGACACTGAAATTCTGATGCAGTTCAATCACAAAAAAAGGCACATTTCTGATACGTACATTAAGCAGCTGTTCAAAAGCAAAACTAAAACCTTTCTTATAGTCTGTTATTCCTTTTGCTGTGATGTTATTCACGGCATCTTTCAACACCTTCTTATTTCTTACATTCGCTTGGACAAGGTGTTGAAAACAGCTAACATCCTGAGCATTGCTGTTAAACTGCAAAAAAAAAAAAAAAAAGAACATATAAATGAACATGAAAATCAAGTATGCACTTTTCACTGAGTTTGGGTTTTAGCATGTTAACCATATTGTGCTGCTTTCCCTTTTGAAAGGAAAAGTGAGAGTACAGGTAACATACATGTACGCAGAACCAAAGGCACTTTTCTTCCACCAACCAACTCATATCCAAACCTCAACTTATACCTTCCTCAGTCTAGGGAAATAATTTTACCTGTCTATAAATTTGGGGTTTGAGCTATGAGAAGGTCCTTCAAATTCTGAAATTTGATGAAATTGTAGACAAAATGATGAAATATAAATATGTTCAGAATTCAAAAATGCAATGCTTGCTCAGTATACAGACAGAAGGTAGCACTTTTAGTTGTCTCTCATCACAAAAGACTAGTTAGATGATTCCACTAAAGAGGGCCTTCAGTGGAATGGGAGTATGTGATAATGACCATAAGAGTATAACCTGAGGGAAAAATGACCAATATACAATAATTTCATACAGTAAAGTTCACAATTAATAATAAAAAAGAATAGGCATAATTGAAAGATATTGCAGAATCAGGTTTAGAGCACTACAATGAAGCAAACATCACAATAAGACAATAACCTGACCTTTTAAGTTATTCAACCAAAATAAAGTTATGTTTTATCATAATAAAGGAAAGGCTTGTTAAGAAATGAGTATACTAAATGATGTGAATGGATGTGCCCTAAAGTTTTTTAAATTTAATAGTAAAATCTAAGAGGGCAAGCCCAAAAAATCTGAAAAAAAAATGAATGAGCAGCCTTCTTGAAATATCACTCTACAGGCAACATTATAGAGAGACAGACAGATAGATAGATAGACAGACAGACAGACAGATAGATAGATAGATATAAATAGATATAGATATAGATATAGATATAGATGATATAGACAAATATATATGGCAAGAGAATTACCAATGCAAGGTAAAGGCAAGAATATCCTTGTAGATGGGGGCGGGCCTGAGTGATAAGGCTCTGAACAAGGGCTATGAAAGGCTAAACATTGACTCCAATTATATTTGCCCAGAACCACACATTTAAGAATAATCACCAAAGTCTTCTCAACTTTATACCCAATATTCATGTCATGCATTAGATATTTTTGAAAGTGGAATAATAATAATGGCATTTCTGAAATGATACCCAGGATTATTAAATGAAAGGAATTGTTCCATTATTAACTAATTCTATAAATTGTGAAGGATCCTGAGGGCTCTGGGCCTCAAATCAAATACAAAATTCATTGAGTTTAATAAATGAATTATAAGTGATTTGATTTTCATATAAATATAGTGTGGCCTTTTCCCCCCAATGATCACTACAGATCAGCATTGATCAATGAAGGCAACATTTCAACATTTCCTAGTAGTCAAGAATCATGACACTTGATAATGTTGTGCTTTCAGCCATAAAGGAAATTATGCAGGCACAGACAAACACATGAGTACCATATATCTATAAACAAACATGTTGTTTTCTATGAGCTGCATTTAGGACATATTCCAAAGTTAATAATCATCCCCTATTTGCAAATGCCCTACAAGATATGCTTTATACTTATCTTCATTTGATTCTTGAGGAAACTTAAGCACACAGAGGTTAAATAACTTGTCATAAGTCACATAACAATAAACAGTAAGAACCAGGACTCAGATTATCACTGTTAAAAGAAACTGGTTTCCACTATTCCCACAATGATTCTCAATACAGCATGATGAGATGTAATTAGTTCTATAAAACATTAAATATGCTCAGTTCCAATGGAGGGGTTTCCAATTTGGACAGAGCACAATTCAGGAAATTTCCCTTAAGAGTTCCACAAAAAAAAAAAAAAAATTGAATGAAAACCATGGAAAAAGAATACTCTAGACTACTAGAATGTGGGCAAAGGCCCTGATTTTATGCATGAAAAGCATTTAAAGATTTTAAACAGCAGTGTTTTTATTTGTAGTATATGAGGACCAATGACACTTTGTTCAGAGACGGAGCCAGAGGTGAGATGAAGTAGGGTTTAAAGAAATGGGAGTTCATTCCCTGTCAAAACAATAACAGCTCCTAGCTTTCATGACAAATGCACAATAGTTTAAACCATATCTTTAAGAGATCATCTTAGTTACTATGTGGAAAATAAACTTAAGGTGAACAAAATTTAAGGGGGGGGGTGGGCAATGGAGGCTACTGAAGTCACCGGGTTGAAAAATACTTAAGGAGATGGTCAGAAAATCAAGGACTTAGGGTGCAGTTTGGAGAAGGAATCCATTGGACTTGGTAATGTATTCAGCATGTGGAGGAGTTCCAGAGAGACAACAGCCAGGTGTCTCTGGATGTCTGCAGGACTCACCACCCCACTGGCAAGTGAGAAGCAGGAAAGAAGAGTTCACCTTAAAGTGAGATTTCTGTGGACAAGAGACACGCAAGTGGTGAGGCAAAGAAATCCTAATATGTAAAGCATGAAGCTCGAAAGCAGACTTGGCAAAAGACTAAAAACAGAAGAAGTCAAAAACATTACCACAGAAATTTGGCACAGAGCCACTTGAATACAGTGAAGAAAAGCAGGGATACCTGAACAACCTAAGAATGGGTTTCTATTTAGAAGGAAAGGAAATCATAAAAACAGTGGTCTTTCAAGAATTGAGGTAGAGAGGGGTGAAGGATGGAAGGGAGGGAGAGAGGGAAAGAAGGAAGGATAAAAGGAAGGAAGGAAGGAAGGAAGGAAGGAAGGAAGGAAGGAAGGAAGGAAGGAAGACTTGCTTTACAGAAAGGGATTGCATTACATATACTTGGATGAGGACATCCCATTAACTACTATGCAACAAAGTATCAAATGGAAGGTGTTAGCATGTTTGAGGCAAAACTTCCCACATACAGTATACAGCGAAGCATTTGCTGGGTAGACCTGGGGTACAGAAAAGGCTTCCATAAATTCAAGCATCACTAAAGAATAAGAGGTTTGAAGGGAAAAATAAAAGGCAGACAAAAGATGTCAGGGAATAAAAAGAGCTAAAAAAACAAAACTTGGGAGATTTGTGGGGAAAGTCCCTTGAAGGACGCATGCCTGGTCAGCAGCATTCCAGGAAGCAGAGAAGAAGCTGGGACAGGAAGAGGCTGCGTGTGGCTCAAAGCTGAGCAGAGCAGAGAGGGGTTACTGTTTGCAGCTTTTGTCTTCTTTACTGAACAAAGAAGAGAAGTGATCAGGATAATATGAGGTCTGAAGTGAACAGAGATGAAATAGAAAGTGAAATGTCCCAAGGATATAAAAAAATTCAAATTTTCTTTCATGTGCATTTTAACATACATACTTTTGTGTGTGTCAGATGGATAAGAATACACTTCTAATGTATTCATTTACTGTTTTCTGTAAACTTAAATGTTGAAAATTTATCATCAGTCAATATGATATTGTACTTCTATTCCATAATCTGTTGTAAATCTTATCCTGAGTCTTCCACTTTGAAAACAAAACAAGCAACCAAAAAACTTAAGAACTCTCTGAATTAGAGACTAAGAAAAATAAGTTTTCCATTACATCTCTAGGAGCACATATCTGCCATTGGAGAAATTTTAAAAATTGTTACCGGAAATGTTAACAGATTCACTTAAACCATGAATCATCATAAAAATACAAGTTATAGAGAAAATGAGTGCTGAATAATGTATTGTGTGGAATACGTGGACCTTGACCTGCTTTTAATGTGGAAAAAGTGAAGCATCCCATTAAGCCACTTTAATACATACTGATTGAATGGAAATTTAATTCATTAAATACAAATTTAGTAGTGTATAACAGAATATTACAATTGTACTCATAATAAAACTCATAAATAATGCAGAGAAAGACATGGCTTACAAAGTGCAATTCTCTACAGCTAATCTTATTCTCCCATGGAAGTAATAACAAATCTCAAAGGCTCTAAATTGGGTAGGAATGTATTTTAGATACCTTCTTTCACATACTGAAACATACACATATATGCATGCTGTTTTCCAAGACTGGAACAGCACCTTTCAGTGAGACATGTCCAGACATTAACTGAAAGCTACATGTCAAATTTTTAGTACAGAGGTGTAATAACTCAGTATGTTGAAATTTTGAGATTGCATATGGTTACTGAAAAGATAAGTTTAATGACTCTGTGTTTGTTACTAAAAATATTTATTGAAAGTGTGTACTTTCAATACTGCATCAGAAATCTAGAAGCAAATTTCTTTTCTATCCCCAAAATTTCAACCATGAGGTCTCTGACTATAGGTACTGAGGAGAATATGCTGAAAGAGGAAGCGGCTAAACTTGGGCACATGCTATAGAAAGCTTAATGACTCTCTACCATGGCAGTGAGAAAATCTATCTTCCCTGCCATGGCCTTTGTGCCTGCTGCCTGTAGATCCTGTCCACCCTACCATGCATGGCTTTGCTCAGCTTCCAACACTTCCCTGTTCTTCACACAGTTGTCCCAACATTATTTTCTCACAAATCTTTCATGATCTCCCTGACTAAACCAAGCCATCTGTCATAATCATGCCTCAATCTAGATCTCTTATTTCTCACTGAACACACAACAGTTTTCATCTCAAAGTTATTATGAATTTTGATAGTTTCTTCCATAGGCAAAGAAAATGTCCATTCCATTCTTGGGATGTGAAAAGGTGTACTGTAAGTATGAATAAATTTTCTGCTTAATGCCCTGGGTATGGAGTTATGGAAATGAAAAGTGTAAAAATATGACCAGTAATTAAGCCATAGGTTTATAAATAGGTAAGTACTATTTTAGCTCTGAAACATTATTAGATGCATAAATACATACTGTGCAGATAGTTGCTATTAAAATAGTCAAATGAAGGTGTATAGAATATCTATCACATAGTCTAGCATATAGTAGATGCCAAATAAAATGTAATTCATCATATTAAAATATTACTAGTAAAATACATTAGTGTGCTCAATAGGAAAGTGAGAAGATATTTTGAATTAAAACAGTATGTGTTGTTTAGATGTGAATGTATGCTCTTCATAGCCTTACAGATTTTTTATTAAGATTGAGCTTGCAGCTTGACTCTTCAGTGGGCCAAACTCTGCTGGGGAAGAGCTGTATCACTGGGGGCAGATCTTCAGTCCAGCCATACAAGGTGTATACAGAGCCATTGCTGAGCTTTGGTCCTTTTGGTCCTGGCAGTTGGTGCTTACTGCAGTTGTTTCTCTCTGCTATGGATCTGTTTAAGAGAGCCAGCTTCCTCTGCCATTGATAGTACTTCCACTGGATTTGGAAGCCTGAAATAAACCCTTTCCTTTTATAAGATGCTTCTGGTTGGTTGGTTGTCCTGATAACAAGAGAGTAACTGCAACACAGTGTCAGCTTTATTGAGCTTTAAGTATGGATCAATGACGGAAAGACAATCTACCTCAAATATGACATCAGTTTGAGTTTCTATAAACCCTCCTTGTGTATGTCATATTCTAAAACACAGGTTCAAATCAAAGAAAACCAACTGTTATTTTTTTCCTTTCAGTTTTTTTAATTAATTTATTTTTTTAGTAATTAGTTTTGTATTCAGTGAATACAGTAAAGTTAGCACCATTGTTAGGCTCATCCATGTCCCACCTACTCCCCCTGGTCCCCTCCTTGTTGAGGTATATGAGTTATGAATTGTGCAGTTAGCCCACAGTTATGGATAGGAGAAATGTGTCTGCATATCATGACCCAACGTGTGGCTCTGACATTCTTTCCGACCCCACTTCCGCAAATTTTCCCTGAGCCATGTTGGGTTCATTTTTGGTCTGCTTCAGTGATGAGGTGTTGGGATCCTCTATGTCTTTGGATATCTGATTTGGTAAGAGTTGACTGTACTCTGTGTGGATCTCCTTCACCCTTGTGCTGGTACCCAGTTCACCAAGAAAACAGCACCCTTGCTTGTTTCACCAATTATTCTTAGTTTCAGCTAGGGCCGTTTTGAGCTATGATGGGGTGGTTCTCTCCTTAGGATCTGGTCTACCTGAAAAAGAGAAGCACTTCTCCAATAGAGAGTAAAGTTCGCACCAGACAAATTGGATAACCCTTATTTTTTTTTTCTATAGAGAATTTAATAAGTGTAGGCCCTCTTGTAGCCCATGGTGGTAGCTTGATAACGGAGAGCAGGCTTATGTTTGGAAAAGGTTCTGACTTGTTTCCC
Organism: Dipus sagitta; assembly: GCA_036346955.1. Lineage (NCBI taxonomy): Eukaryota > Metazoa > Chordata > Mammalia > Rodentia > Dipodidae > Dipus > Dipus sagitta. Next base: position 48,545,103 of record CM070780.1, read on the forward strand.
AGCTACAGGTAGTTACACAGAGTGGATGAGTTAGCCAAATCAAGAGCAGTTGGTTTCCCACCATGGCTATGGGACACTATTGCACTTGTGTGCACATCACGACAGGTTATTTGCTGCTAAGTAGGTTAGACCATGAGTTGCTTCGACAGATATTGGTCATTTTCGTCCTGTCACCCATGTAGCACCTTCTGGCACTAGACACGCTGACTGTCTGGGGACTGACTCTCTTCCAGCTTCCAGCCATGTCATTCCATTTTACCTGTCAACTGCATATGGTGTCTTCAGTAGTAGGGTCTTACCACTAAACTTTGGTGGGTAATCCAGTACTCTGACAGAAATCTGTCTTTCCTTTAGGAAACCTTGGATGTTTCTCAGATCAAAAGCTCATTATGGATGATACCCACATGCTGGGACTGAGACTTATAGGTCAGTGCCCACTAAGAAAAGGAAGAAAAAAATAACAAATATAAAACAGTTAGAAGAGAGAGAAATAAAAAAAGAGAGAGAAGCTATAGAAGATTAAGGTCAGTCTTCATCATACTCTCACTAGTGCCTGTGGCTCAGGAGTTCCCTCTAAGGGTCTCCCTTTTAGTATGGAGAATTTTATGGTACCATTGCTCTTTGGGTCAATATTTGTGTCCCCCCCACTTTCCCTCACCTCCCTCCCCACCCACCCTATTGTCTAGTCCTCGAGATGCTTGCTGGGTATGTCGGCATCTTGGGTAGATTCAGGTTAGGTGCTGTAGATGAGTGAGACTATGTGGCAATTTTTTTTCTGTGATTGGGTAAGTTCACTGAGAATGATCTGTTCCAGGTTCAACCATTTTTCTTCAAATTTCATTGTGTCACTTTTTCTTACTGCTGTGTAGAATTCCATTGTGTAGATATACCACATCTTAGTTATCCATTCTTCTAGTGATGGACATCTGGGTTGATTCCAGCTCTTAGCTATGACAAATTGAGCTGCTACAAACATGGTTCAACAAATCTCTCTGGCCTGTGGTTTGAGGGTTTGAGGGTAGATGCCCAGTAAGGGAATAACTGGATCTGTTGGTATCTCCATAGTCAGCTCTTTCAGGGGTCTCCATATTGCTTTCCAAAGTGGTTGTACCATCTTACATTCCCACCAACAGTGGATGAGTGTTCCTACTTCTCCACATACTCGACATCATTTATTTTCATTTGATTTTTTGATGTTTGCTATCTTTATTGGGGTAAGGTGGAATCTCATAGTGGTTTTAATTTGCATTTCCCTAATTATTAAGGATAATAAACAATTTCTTTCTTTTTTTAAAAACTTTACTTTTTATTTTTATTTATTTTTTGGAGAGGCACAGACACAGACATAAACATGGAGAGAGAGAGAGAGAGAAAGAGAGAGAGAGAATGGGCATGCCAGGGCCTCCAGCCGCTGCAAACGAACTCCAGACGCATGCGCCCACTTTTGCATTTGTCTAACGAGGGTCCTGGGTAATCGAGCCTTGAACTGGAGTCCTTAGGCTTCACAGGCAAGTGCTAAACTGCTAAGCCATCTATCCGGCCCGATAATAAACATTTTCTTAAGTGTGTATTTGACATTTGTATTTCTTTCTCTATGAACTGCCTATCCAGCTCTTTGCCCCATTTTGTGAGTGGGTTGTTTGACTTTTTATTGTTAAGGTTTTTTTTCTCAATTTTTGTTAATATTTTCCATGATTATAAAAAAATAACCCATGGTAATACACTCCCTCCCCCCACTTTCCCTTTGAAATTCCATTCTCCATCATATCCCCTCCCCATCTCAATCAGTCTCTCTTTAATTTTGATGTCATGATCTTTTCCTCCCCTTATGATGGTCTTGTGCAGGTAATGTCAGGCACTATGAGGTCATGGATATCCAGGCCATTTTATGTCTGGAGGGAGCACATTGTAAGGAGTCCTACCCTTCCTTTGACTCTTACATTCTTTCTGCCACCTCTTCTGCATTAGACCCTGAGCACTGGAAGGTGTAATCAAGATGTTACTCAGTACTCCAGTCACTTTTTTCTAGCACTATGATACCTTCTGAGTTGTCCCAAGGTTACTGCCATCTGAAAAGAGAAGATTCTCTACCCAGAGTGAGAGTACCATTAATATAAGGATATGGATATTAAGAGAAGTGCTTACTGGGCAGTTTGATAAGCATAGTATATACATTTATCCAGACATTAGCAGATGTTACATGCCCTGGGCTCATGACTACCCCTGTTTTGAGTTTTCAGTATCAGGGATGTATTCCCTCCCATAATGGGGACCTCCAGTCCAATTGGAGGGCAGTTGGTTTCCACCATGATAGATGTGCCACTATTTCACCCGTTGGCTCATTGTGCCTGGCTGGCCAATTATAAGGCTTGCCTTGTCCACTGTTGAGTATCTTCACTGGTGGTATCTCTTTCTTCCATTGAACTGAATGTGGAATAGCTTCTTCCAGCTTTCTGTCAGCTGGTCTACATGGAGGAGGTTATCAGCTCAGTTCCAGCAGGATTTCTCAGCGGCTTTGCAGCCCAAGTATGTGGAATCTTCAGCAATAGGGTCTTGCCATATATTCCTGGTGGGAAACCAAGGGCCTCGGCAATGGCCTATAATGTTTGGGAGCATCAGGGACCACCCTGGCCAACAACTCAGTGGAAGGTATCCCATCTCTGGCACTGAAAATTTTCTAGCAATGATCTACGGCTCCTGAGTGTTCCATTGTCCAAAAACGGAGGATTCCATGTGATTTATTTATATCCTCTTAGATTTTGATTAGCCCTCCCTCCACCTTTCCTTTACTCAATCTCTTCCCCTGACCTCACATTGGGCCTTTTCACCCCCATTAATCTATTCTTCTACTTACATATATACAATAGCAACCTATTAAATACCCTCCTCCTTCCTTTCTCTTCCCTTTATATCTCTTTCTTAGCTTACTGGCCTCTGCTACTGAGATTTTCCTTCTCACACGGAAGCCCAATCATCTGTAGCTAGGCTCCACATATGAGAGAGAACATGCAGCGCTTGGCTTTCGGGTCCTGGGTTACCTCACTTAATATAATCCTTTCCAGATCCATCCATTTTCCTGCAAGTTTCATAACTTCATTTTTCTTTACTGCTGAGTAGAACTCCATTGTATAAATGTGCCACATCTTCATTATCCACTCATCAGTTGAGGGACATCTAGGCTGGTTCCATTTCCCACCTATTATGAATTGAGCGGCAATAAACATGGTTGAGCCTGTACTTCTAAGGAAATGGGATGAGTCCTTAGGATGTTCTATAGCTGGGTCATATGGTAGATCATATGCCTAGGAGTTCTATAGCTGGGTCATATGGTAGATCAATTTTTAGCTGTCTTAGGAACCTCCACACTGATTTCCACAATGGCTGGACCAGATTGCATTCCCACCAACAGTGTAGAAGGGTACCTCCTTTTCCACATCCCCACCAGCATTTATGATCATTCATTTTCATGATGGTAGCTAATCTGACAGGAGTGAAATGGAATCTCAATGTAGTTATAATTTGCATTTTCCTGATGACTAGGGATGTAGAATATTTTTCTGATGCTTATACGCCATCCATATTTCTTCTTTTGAGAACTCTCTATTTAGCTCCATAGCCCATTTTTTAATTGGCTTGTTTGATTTCTTATTATTTAACTTTTTGAGCTCTTTGTATATCCTAGATATTAATCCTCTATCAGATATATAAATGGCAAAGACTTTTTCCCATTCTGTAGGTTGCTTCTTTGCTTTATACACAGTGTCATTTGTAGTACGAAATCTTTGTAATTTCTTGAGGTCCCAGAGGTTAATCGGTGGTTTTATTGCCTGAGGAATTGGGGTTATATTCAGAAAGTGTTTGCCGAGACCAATATGTTGAATGGTTTCCCCTACTTTTTCCTCTAGCAGTTTCAGAGTTTCAGGTCTGATGTTAAGGTCTTTAATCCATTTGGACTTAATTCTTGTGCATGGACAGAGAGAAGAATCTATTTTCATCCTTCTACAGATACATATCCAGTTCTCCCAGCACCATTTGCTGAAGAGGCTGTCTTTTCTCCAATGAGTATTTTTGGCATTTTTATCAAATATCAGGTGGCTATAGCTATCTGGACTTACATCTGTGTCCTCTGTTTTGTTCAATTGGTCTACATGTCTACTTTTGTGCCAGTACCATGCTGTTTTTGTTACTATGATTCTGTAGTATAGGTTGAAACCAGGTATGGTGATACCACCAGCCTTATTTTTGTTGCTAAGTATTATTTTAGATATTCGAGGTTTCTTGTGATTCGAAATGAATTTTTGGATTTTTTTTTTTTTTCTATTTCTGTGAAGAATGCCTTTGGAATTTTGATGGGGATTGTGTTAAATGTGTAGATTGCTTTTGGTAAGATTGTCATTTTCACACTATTGATTCTTCCAATCCAGGAACAAGGGATGTTTTTCCATTTCCTAGTGTCTTCTGCAATTTCTCACTTGAGTGTTTTATAGTTTTCATTGTAGAGATCCTTTACTTTCTTGGTTAGGTTTATTCCAAGGTAATTTATTTTCTTTGATGCAGTGGTGAATGAAAGTGATTCTCTGATTTCATCCTCTGTGTGTTTGTTGTTAGCATATAGGAAGGCTACTTATTTCTGCATATTTATTTTGTATCCTGCTACACGGCTGTATGTGTTTATCAGCTCTAACTGTTTTCTGGGAGAGTCTTTAGAGTCTTTTATATATAGAATCATTTCATCTGCAAATAATGATAACTTGATCTCTTCCTTTCAAATTTGTATCCCTTTTATGTGCTTCTCTTTCCTTATTGCTATGGTTAAGACTTCCGGTACTATATTAAATAGACATCTTTGTCTTGTTCCTGATTTTCGTAGAAAAGCTTCCAGTTTTTCCCCATTTAGTAATATGTTGGCTGTAGGCTGGTCATAAATAGCCTTTATTACGTTGAGATATGTTCCTTCTATTCCCAGTCTCTATAAGACTTTTATAAAGAAGGGATGTTGGATTTTGTCAAACGCTTTCTCTGCGTCTGAGATTATCATGTGATTTTTGTCCTTCAGTCCATTTATATAATGTATTACATTTATCGATTTGCATATGTGGAACCATCCCTGCATCTCTGGGATATTGCCAACTTGGTCAGTGTGAATGATCTTTCTTATATATTCTTATGTTCTGTTTGCCAATATTTTGTTGAGTATTTTTGCATCTATGTTCATGAGGGAGATTGGTCTATAATTTTCTTTTTTTGTTCTGTCTTTGCCTGGTTTTGGTATCAGGGTGATGGTGGCTTCATAGAAGGAGTTTGGTAGGATTCCTTCTTTTTCTATTTTATGGAAAAGCTTAAGAAGAAATGGTGTTAGTTCTTCCCTGAAGGTCTGGTAAAATTCAGCAGTGAATCCATCTGGGCCTGGACTTTTTTTAGTTGGGAGATTTTTGATAACTACTTGGATCTCCATGCTTGTTATAGGTCTACTTAAGTGATTAATCTCATCTTGATTTAATTTAGGTAGGTCATATAAATCAAGGAAATCATCCATTTCTTTCAGATTTTCACACTTTGTGGAGTATATGCTTTTATAGTATGTCCCTATGATTTTTTTGAATTTATCTGGAATCTGTTGTGATGCTACCTTTTTCATCTCTAATTTTATTAATTTGTGTCTCTTCTCTCTTTCTTTTGGTCAGATTTGCTAAGGGTTTATCAATCTTGTTTATCCTTTCACAGAACCAACTCTTTGTTTCTTTGATTCTTTGGATTGCTTTTGGGTTACTATTTCATTAATTTCTTCCCTAATCTTCATTATTTGTTCCCATTTACTGACTTTTCGTTTGCCTCGTTCTTCTTTTTCCAAGGCTTTAAGGTGAAGCATTATGTCGTTCACTTGCGACCTTTCTAATATCTTAATGTAGGCACTTAAAGCTATAAATTTACCTCTTAGGACTGCCTTCATTGTGTCCCAGAGATTTTGGTATGTTGTGTTCTCACTATCGTTTGACTCTATAAATTTTTTGATTTCCTTATTGATTTCTTCATTGACCCATTCATCACATAATAGTGTGTTGTTTAATTTCTATGATTTTGTGTATGCTCTATAGCCTTTCTTCCTATTGATTTGTAGTTTGATTCCATTGTGGTCAGATAGAATGCAAGGAATTATTTCAATTTTCCTGCATTTGTTAAGATTTGCTTTGTGTCATAATATATGGTCTATTTTAGAAAATGTTCTGTGCAGCCGGGCGTGGTGGAGCACACCTTTAACCTCAGCACTTGGGATTCAGAGTAGGAGGATCCTGTGAGTTCGAGGCCACCCTGAAACTACATAGTGAATTCCAGGTCAGCCTGAGCTACAGAGACCCTACCTAGGTGGGAAAAAAAAAAAGGGAAAAGAAAAGAAAATGTTCCATGTACTGCTGAATAGAATGTATATTCTGCAGCATTTGGATGAAATGTCCTGCATATATCTGTTAAATCTATTCCTTCTGTGACATCATTTAGTCCAGATGCCTCTCTGTTTATTTTTCCCTTGGATGACCTGTCAATTGGTGAGAGTGGGGTGTTGAAGTCTCCCACTACCACTGTGTTTTGTGTAATCTGTGACCTTAGTTCTAATAGCTTTTGCTTGATGTGTTTGGGGGCCCACATGTTAGGAGCATATATGTTTATGATTGTAATGTCCTCCTGTTGAAGGGTGCCTTTACTCAATATAAAGTGGCTTTCCTTATCTTTCTTAACTAATGTTGGACTGAAATCTACCTTGTCATATATTATGATAGCAACCCCTGCTTGTTTTCTAGTTCCATTTGCTTGAAACACTGTTTTCCAACCTTTCACCCTAAGATAGTCTCCATCCTTTGTAAAAAGATGGGTTTCTTGGAGGTAACAAATTGAAGGATCCTGCTTTTTAACCCAGTCTGCAAACTTATGTGTTTTTGTTGGGGCATTGAAGCCATTGATATTAAGAGATATTATTAATGGTGTGTATTCATTTTTGCCTTTTTTTTTTTTTTTTTTTTTTTTTTTTTTTGGTTTTTCGAGGTAGGGTTTCACTCTAGCCCAGGCTGACCTGGAATTCACTATGGAGTCTCAGGGTGGCCTCGAACTCACGGCGATCCTCCTACCTCTGCCTCCCCAGTGCTGGGATTAAAGGCGTGCGCCACCACGCCCGGCATTTTTGCCATTTTTTTGTAGTTCTTCCAGTTTTACCTTTGCTCTCTTGTGTTAACTAGTATTGGAGTATTGTTTGTTGTTTCCCGGTTCCTTATATGTATGCTTTTCTTTTTCTTCAGCATGGAGGATTCTTTCAAGTATTTTCTTTTTTTTCTTTCAATTCTTATTAACATTTTCCATGATTATAAAAATATCCCATGGGGCTTTGCAGACGCCGCCGTCGTCGGTCCTAGGTTCTTGTCAGCCATGGTCAACCCTACCGTGTTCTTCGACATCGCGGTCGATGGCGAGCCCTTGGGCCATGTCTCCTTCGAGCTGTTTGCAGACAAAGTTCCAAAGACAGCAGAAAACTTTCGTGCTCTGAGCACTGGAAAGAAAGGATTTGGTTATAAGGGGTCATGCTTTCACAGAATTATTCCAGGATTCATGTGCCAGGGTGGTGACTTCACACGCCATAATGGCACTGGTGGCAAGTCCATCTATGGGGAGAAATTTGAGGATGAGAACTTCATCCTGAAGCATACAGGTCCTGGGATCTTGTCTATTGCAAATGCTGGTCCAAACACAAACGGTTCCCAATTTTTCATCTGCACTGCCAAGACTGAATGGTTGGATGGTAAGCATGTGGTATTTGGGAAAGTGAAAGAAGGCATGAACATTGTTGAAGAAATGGAACGCCTTGGGTCTAGGACCGGCAAGACTAGCAAGAAGGTCACCATCGCTGACTGTGGACAACTCTAATACTGTTGATTTGTTCCATCTTAAGCACCAGACCATTCCTTCTGTAGCTCAGGAGAGCACCCTGCACTCCCCATATGCTCACCATACCCTGTAATCTGTGCTCTCACTGCAGTTCTTTGGGGTTCCATATTTTCCTTATTCTCCTCCAAGTCTAGCTGGATTGCAGAGTTAAGTTTATGATTATGAATAAAAACTAAATGCCAATTGTGTTTTAAAAAAAAAATATCCCATGGTATTACCCTCCCTACCCCCACTTTCCCCTTTGAAATTCCATTCTCCATCATATCCCCTCCCCATCTCAATCAGTCTCTCTTTTGTTTTGATGTCATGATCTTTTCCTCCTCTTATGATGGTCTTGTGTAGGTAGGGTCAGGCACTATAAGGTCATGGATATCCAGGCCATTTTATGTCTGGAGGGAGCACGTTGTAAGGAGTCCTACCCTTCCTTTGACCCTTACATTCTTTACACCACCTCTTCTGCATTACACCCTGAGCCTTGGAAGGTGTGATCGAGATGTTACTCAGTACTCCAGTCACTTCTTTCCAGCACTTTGATACCTTCTGAGTCCTCCCAAGATCACTGCCATCTGAAAAGAGAAGATTCTCTACCCAAAGTGAGAGTAGCATTAATGTAAGGGTATAAATATTAAGTGAAGTGCTTACTGGGCAGTTTGATAAGGATAGTATATACATTTATCCAGACGTCACCAGATGTTACACCCCTAGGGCTCATGACTACCCCTGTTTTAAGTTTTCAGTATCAGGGATGTATTCCCTGCCATGGAGAGGGCCTGCAGTCCAATTGGAGGGCAATTGGTTTCCACCATGACAGACATGCCACTATTGCACCCGTTGTCTCATTTTGCCTGGCTTGCCAATTATAAGGCTTGCAGTGTCCATTGTTGAGTATCTTCACTGATGGTATGTCTTTCTCCCATTGAACTGCATGAAGAATGGCTTCTTCCAGCTTTGTCTCAGCTGGTCTCAAGTATTTTCTGTAGAGCTGGTTTTGTCTTCAAATACTCTTTTAGCCTGCTTTTGTTGTGGAATGTTTTTATTTCTCTGTCTATTTGAATAAATAGCTTTACAGGATAAATTAACCTTGGTGGACAGTTGTGATCTTTCAGAACTTGGAATACATCACTCCACACCCTTCCGTGTTTTAAAGTTTGTGTTGAGTAATCTGCTGTAATCCTGATAGACTTGCTGTTGTAGGTAACTTGATTTTTCTCTCTGACTGCTTTTAATATTTTTTCTTTGGTTTGTATGTTTGGTAGTTTGATTATAATATGGCGAGGAGAGGTCCTTTCCAGGTTTTGTCTAGCTGGTGTTGTTATGAATGCTTTAGTTCTATGAATTTTCCTCTGAGGACCACCTTCTTTGTGTCCCATAAATTTTCATACAATGTGTTCTCATTGTCATTCGTTCCTAGAAATTTCACAATTTCATTTTTTATTTTGTCCACTATCCATTTATTGTTTAAAAGTTTGCTGTGCAGTTTTCAGGTGCCAATGGGATTCTTGGTGGGTCTTTTGTTGTTAATTTCTAGCAATATAGCATTGTGATCTGATATCATGGAGGGAATTATGTAAATCTTAAATATGGAGGCAGGCTTTGTGACCCAGTATATGATCTATTTTAGAGAATGTGTCATGGGCTGCTGAGAAGAATGTGTAGTCTGTAGATTTGGGATGGAATGTTCTGTCGATGTCCCTTAGGTCTAAGTGATCTATGGTTCTGTTGAGCTCTCTTACTTCCCTGTTGAGTTTCTGTTTGGTTGTTCAGTCTATTGCTGATAATGGTGTTTGAAGTCCCCAACTATGATGGTGTTGGTGGTTATTTTTGTTTTATTGTCAAGTAGGTTTTGTTTTATGAACTGTGGTGCCCCTGTGTTTGGTGCATAAGGATTTGAGATTGTAATATCCTCTTGATGGATCATTCCCTTGATAAGTAGGAAGTGGCCTTGTTTGTCTTTTTTGATTATTTTTGGTTTGAAGTCTATTTAGCTATGCCTGCTTGTTTCTTACTCCTGTTTGCTTGCAATATTGTTTTCCACCCTGGTGAAGTGTCTGTCTTTAGTGGTAGGATGGGTTTCTTGAAGACAACAGATTGAGGGGTCTAATTTTCTGATCTATCCTGTTAGCTTATGTCTCTTGATGAGTGAACTAAGGCCATTAATATTTAGGGTAATGACTGTGAGATTTGATTTGATCCCTGCCATTTTGTGTTAGTATATGTGGTTTGATGTTTTCATGGACTTTGAAGTTTTTTGTGCCTGCTCTGAGTTTGGTTATTATGATATGCTTCTTGTAGGTATTTGAGTTTGTTTATTTGATTCTTCTGTGTGGAGAATTTCCTGAAATACTCTCTGTAGCTTTGGTTTTGTGTTCATATAATTGTAAAGCTGAGTTTTGTCATGGAAAGTTTTACTTCTTCCATCTATTATGAGGGATACTTTTGCTGGGTAAAGTAGTTTGGCTTGGAAGCCATAGGTTCTTAGAATACATTGCAGTGTTTCATTCCAGACCCTTCTGGCTTTCAGGGTTTCCATTGAGAATTCTGAAGTTATTCTGATGGGGTTACTTTTAAAAGTGGTGTGCTGTTTTTCCCTACCTGGTTTTTGGATTTTCTCTTTTGTGTCAATGTTATGAGTGTTAATGACAATATGTCTTGGAGAGCTTCTCCTCTGGTCCAATCTGTTTCGAGTTCTGTTAGCTTCTTGCATCTTGATGGTCCTTTCTTTTGAGACAGTGGGAAAGTTTTCTTCAATTATTTTGTTAAATAAGTTCTCCATGCCTTTGGTCTGAATTTCTTCTCCTTCTGGTATTCCAGTGATCTGGATATTAGGATGTCTAAGGGTATCCCACAATTCCCTCATGTTCTGTTCACAGATATTTTTGAACTTATTGAAACTTTTGAACTCTCTGTGTCTTTCATCTTGTGTTCCAGATTGGAACTCTGTGCCCTTCCACTGTTGATCTACTAGAGATTGCTGTCCCATAAAAGACTCAGTGAACCCTTAATGCCTTGCCTTTCTTTCCCGGGGATGTGTGGTGCAATTAGGCAGTTGCCATCTTGAAAGTCCCCAACTGTTATTTTTCAATGAAGTAAGTCAAACTGGCTTTTGTAAAGGCAGTAGCTATATTTGTTCTGGAATCTTCTGATGAACACCTCTTTCACAAAAATATTTCTTAGGAAAGGTACTAGTCATGGCATCAAGCCTGACATAACCAATGTGTATAACAGTGACTCAAGTCACATCAGCATAGAAGTGGTGTTACTGTCCTTTGTCTAGCAATGACAAATGCAATATTTCTGTCTCAGAAGGAGTGAATGGGCTCATGTCCTTTCCCCTAAAACATCAAGAATTAAGTAAAAAAGAAATGACAAGGATTTTTCACTTGGAACTACAGTCTCCTCTAACTATTCAGCTCCCTTTCATTCCTTCCCCTTCTTGTTACACAGCCTGTCCTTGTCCATGGATTTAAAACTGCTGCAAAGGCTTTAATACTGATTTGCAGGATGCTTAGCTACACAGAAATTCCTTTGTTTTTTAAAATTGTCCACTTCTAAATTATTGCTTTGAATATGCTTACATATCCTCTCTTTTGTTAAATTAAATATATGTGGTGTAAAATTGTGGACCCAAGATAAATATTTCAAATGTGAGCCTCTTTGCATTTGTTTGGAAAATGGGTGCTTTTTAAAATAAAATTGAAATTCTTTACAAAAATTAACTAAATAAATAATATGTAATAAATTTGCATCACATAATTGCATTTAATTCAGAATCTTAATGAAAAAAGTAAGTTCATACAATTGTGTGTAATCATAAATTACAATATGGGATACTGCTATTCATATCGTGGCCACCAGATGGCAATGCAGGAAAATAAAAATGAAAGACTACAAAAATCTTGATTATTAAAAATTAACTACATATTCCTATGAAAAAATGAAATTTTAGTTTGAATTCCATATTTTATTATGAAGTTTGAGATTAAAATTTATAATAAAATTTTTGGTCTAGAACACAGATAAAGTAGCTGATAATGTCCTATCGATACAGATAGAGATATTTTAAGACTATTTTCTATGTAACGATACTTATGGCATCTCTACTTGGGACTCTGATCACCTCTTCTGACTTTACCTGGATAGAGATTGACAGTAAATTAAAACCACATGATCAACATGACCAATAATTGTGACACACAGCTGTACTTTGAGTAATATACTCAGGACCTGGATATAAATAGATATATATCTGGAATAAGTTTAGAAAAGTTGAAATATGGATTCAATGCATAATTCTTCCTGAAATAAAAAAATTGACTTGGTGACAGTATGTTTTTCTAATTGGTGAATTCAATTTGTATCTTAATATCTCATTGTACTCCCACAATTAATATTTTCTTTCACAATCTGTAAATAAAAGGATATTTCAATATTTAAAATATTTGAAATTCATTGCTTGTTAGGAAACTTACTGTATGTGAAACTTCTCCTCAAATATTAATTTTCTTATGCTTCTCTGAAGTGTATGTCTTATTTTTGTCTTTTTCTTTCTTTCTTTCTTTCTTTTTTTTTTTTTGTGCTGGAGATTGGACCCTAGTCCTAGGCAAATGGTCTATCACAGATCTTCATCCCCAGCTGCCTTATTGTATCTTAAAGATATTTTTAAAGACAGCATCTTTAACAAATGGTGTTGGACAAATTTGATAACCTTAAATGGAAAAATGAAACTAGTCTCACTCATTTCTCCATACACAAAAATCATGTTGAAATAGATAAAAGACATCAATATACGATGGATGGACTTGGAACAGATCTTGTTCAGCGAAATATCACGATCAGAGAAAGACAAACACTGCATGGTCTCCATTATCTGTGGTTTCTAACCTGGGTCAGCTTGAGTTCCTGGCATACCTTATAGGCAATTTGAGGCCCAGACAATAGTGGTGGAAGGGCCAGGGGGAGAGGAAAGGGAGGGTAGGGAAAAACAAACACAACACTAAACCCAAACTGAACTGGTATCATACAAAACTTTATCCTTGAAGATAAATTGAAAGATTAAATCCTCACTAGGAGCATGGGGGCCGGGGGGGGGGGGACCTGAAATGAAGTACCCTGGAGAGGGTGGGATGAAAGCCTAACCTAAAAAAAATAAATAAAAAGGCTCTGGCCTATAACTCCCAGTACCAGAAAGTGGTTGCTACCCACAATGAGTGTTGATCAGAGAGACCTATGAGGTCCTCAAAAAGACAGGATTATGTCAGAGTATTTGATTACCCTCCTGAAGTAAAAGGCAAGATCCTATTCATGAAGGCACCATGTACTGCCAGCAAAGAGCACAGAGAGACCTGACTGGAATCCTTAAGAAAGCCAGACCAGAGATAGCCCATCTAGTGCTGGAGAGTGCTAAATGAGCTACTGGGGGAAATGGTTCCACAGTGGGGTGAGCAAGCAGGGGTCCAAGTTACTCAGAAGCAAACATCCTGACAAGATGTACACACAAGTCCAATAAGGACACATAGTCTTGGTGGGTAACCAGTAGCTTTTTGATTGACTGGGATCCACTGAGTGGAAAGGAACCCATGTCCGGAATTGGAAACAGGTCAGAATCCTATGGAAACAAAGATTATACTATTCAGTGTCAAGCTCCCACTAATCTTTGGCTAAAAGAGAGACTACATCCATCAAATTCTCCCCAAATTAATTGTGCTTATCACATTTAACTTTGCTGGACTTTGCTCTCCCTTGGAAAATCTGTTTTTCTTTTTCTGAAGCTAGAGAGAGCTAAGGAGATAAACTATCCTTATACTTCAGCCACACCCCAACTGAATGGGGGAGATGAGCAAGAATACAGCTTCCATGGTGAGCCTGATATTACACTCAGGTTTGCATTGCTGGCAGAAATCACCTGACCAAGAGCATCTTGTGGGAAAAAAGGCTTATTGTGGCTTACAGGCTTGAGGGGAAGCTCCATGATGACAGGGGAAAACGATGGCATGAGCAGAGGATGGGCATCACCCCCTGGCCAACATAAGGTGGACAATAGCAACAGGGGAGTATGCCAAACACTGACATGGGGAAACTGGCTATAACACCCATAAGCCCGCCCCCAAAATCCCCAAATCTCTATCAGCTGGGAGCCTAGCAATCAGAACATGTAAATTTATGGGGGACTTCTCAATAAAACCATAATATTAATAATAATAATGGCACAGAATAAACAATTACACTGCCAAAGATGGCATTTCACATAGCAAAAAAATATTCAACCAATACAAGATTTAAACAGGGCAAACATCAAACTCTGTAGCTCCAAGTTCAACAATTCTAGTCAGTGACAAATCTCCAAGTCCAATAATTCTAACCAGCAACAAGTATGTGGAGTTACAATTCCATCCCTCCAACTAGGCTACTCACAGTCCTGGAAAACTTCATCTAGGGCTGGCAGCTCTCCTTAGCAGCCATCTCGTGGTCCCAGCATCTCCAAATGGTCTACACTGCAATACATGGTTCATCCTCATGGCTCCATTGGGTCTCCATGCAGACATCCAGCAAACCTGCTTCACACTGCCCATGGCCATTTCCAAAACAGGACACCATGTTGCAAAATCAATGACCCTCTCTTTCCTGAATTTCTTATATTCCATATACCAGATAGGGTGCCAGTTTGTTAATATAGGGGGGAATAAAGCAGACTTTGAAGAACAAAGCATTCAGGCCCCTTCAAAAGAGTCTACATTCTTCCTGTTGTCCCAATGGAAGTCAGATGGCCCAATCTCAAAGGCTACAATCTCTCATATAATTGCTGAATGGGCAGAAGTTTCAGCCCCAAAATTTCACTCTGTGCCATATTCATCTGTACACACCAGTCCATTTCTATGCAATGCAACCCTTCTCATAATCTCAGGACACAGACATAACAGCAAGAATTGTCACACAAACTGCTTCTAGCTCAGTCCAAGTAATGCTCTTTCTTGCCCTAAGAAGCCAAACCTCACAGTCCATAGTTCTTACTGCACTCAGGTCTTTCAACTCTGATAAAAATCATAAAGCTTTACTTAAAGTACTGCAAGGCATCTCTTAGGCCAAGGTTTCAAATCTTTCCATGTTCCTCTTGAAAATAAGCTCCAAAAGGCCAAAGCCACAGTCAGTTGTCTAACAGAAATCCCACTCCACTGGTACCAACTTTATAGTTATAGTCTGGTTCACATTGCTGGCAGAAATCACCTGACCAAGAGCAGCTTGTAGGAAAAACAGGTTTATTTTGGCTTACAGGCTTGATGGGAGGAGAAGCTCCATGATGGCACTAGCTGAGGGTGGACATCACCTTCTGGCCAACATCAGGTGTACAATTTTAACAGGACAGTGTGCCAAACACTGGCAAGGGGAATCTGGCTATAATACCCATAAGCCTGCCCCCAACAATACACTGACTCCAGAAAGTGTAAATTCCAAAATCTCTGTCAGCTGGGAACCTGTCATTCAGATCATCTAAGTTTATGGGGGACACCTGAATCAAACCGTGACACCTGACAATCAGTGCCAGGGTGAAGGAGACAGACCCTGAGAATACTCAACACCTACCAAAGTAGAGATCCAAAGGCTCCTAAGAGCTCATCACTGAAATATGCTTAAAACATACCCAACATGGTTCAGGGAATTTTGCAGAAGATGGGGCAGAAATATTGTAAGAGCCACAGGTTGGGACATCATCCCCAGGGGCATTGCCTCTCCCCAATAATTAACTGCTGCTCCCACAATGCATAACCCATAACCTCATGGAGAATACCAGCAACCCCACTGAGTAGGGTGCCCAGAGGAATGGGGCAGGAATGAGGGAAAGGATGGTACCAACACATGATATATCCATACTAGGTATGCAATTAATAAATAATAAATATTAATTATTATTTCAATATTTTGTTTAGTTTTTTGGGGAGAGAGAAAGGCAAATGAGAGGAGGGGCATGCCAGGACCTCTAGCCACTGCAAACGAACTCCAGAAACATGCACCCTTGTGCATCTGGCTTAAGTGGGTACTGAGGAATAGAATCTGGGTCCTTTGGCTTTGAAGGCAATAGCCTTAACCAATAAGTCATTTCTCCAGTCCATCTTAAAATTACTTTTACTTGGAGAATAAATCAGGTATAATCTAGAGTAATATTTCACAGGGGTCTTGTGTCATTTGTTTGTTTAATATATTATGTTTAATACAGTGGAATTTAGTTTTCAAAATTCTAATATATAGTAGTGTATTTGTTTTTAAAAATACCAAATTTCTTCTTTCATAACATAATTCTATAATAGTTGCCTATAGGTTATAATAAATTATAATTTGATAGATTTCTATATATTTAGTAATATTAAATAATTTAGCTAAAAGATATTTATAACAGTACGTGTTCCACTCATTGATTAGGGTGTGGAACCTTCAGCAAGCTGTGGTTTGCTTCTGAATGAAAATGGGGCTTGTGTGAGGTGGAATTCCCAGAGCCACAGAGATAATAATACTCAGATCTCTGCCACAAACTTCCTGGCAAACTGCTTTGAGATGTTGCACCACTGTTCAGTTATATTTTAATATCAAAAGATTCAACTATGACACTCTGTCAAGCTTACTTTTCTCCATATCTATCTTCTTATTGATGTTAGAAGTGTGCTTTGTTGTCAGATTAAAATTGCAGTTACCAATTTGCTGGAAAAATAGACATGGTCAGTTGTATCAGTTTTTCAGTCCAGCAAAACACACTTACAAATCCATCATCACAACTCTTCTAAATGTCATTTAGATAGTCTCATATTTCTTCTTCAATGTTTAAAGACTTTTATGAAAATATTTATTTATTTATTTATTTGAGAGAGATAAAGAGGCAGAGAGAGAGAGAGATAAAGTAAGAGAATTGGCATGTCAGGCCCTCTCGCCACTGTGCACAAACTACAGACGCACGTGCCACCTTGTGAATCTGGCTTTACATGGGTACTGGGGAATCAAACTCATGTTCATAGGCTTTATGGGCAAGTGCCTTAATTGCTCAGCCCTCTCTCCAGTCCCTCTTTTCGAATGTTTAATACAGGCCCTACATATATTACTAAGTTTGTTGAGACACCCACCACAGCTCAGAGAATTTTGCTGAAGAGGGAGCGAAAAGATTGTAAGAGCCACAGGTTGGGATATCATGCCCAAAGGCATTGCCTCTCCCAAATAACTGACTTCTGTTCCCACAATGCACAATCCACAACCCCATGGGGAATATCAGCAATCCCATTGAGGATGGTTCTCTATGGAATGGGGGCAGGGATGAGGGAAAAGATGGTACCAACACATGATGTATCCATACAAAGTATGTTCTTAAAATAAAAAGTCCTATTATGAGTAATTCACAATAATGTTGCTGATGTGATTTTGATTTGATCATGAATATGCAGCCCAGAAAAATACAGAATGTGTGGCTACACTATCATTTAGGAATGCTACACGGACTTTCACTTACAGTTTTCTGGTCCTCAAACTAATGGCATTATTCTTAATGGTGACCAGTGGTTGGTTTCATAATCTCCTTGTTCCATTACATAAAAACAAAAACACACTTATGAAGAATATTTCGTGTTCTAATTCAATTTAGGAAAACCAGGAGCAGCCCAACCCCTGCCTTCAATAAGCAACCCAGGATCAGCAGACTCAATTATCTCTTGGAGCTTTAATTTCCTCCTTTCTGAAACAAAGGGCAACACTGGGTCACTTAAAAAGACCTGGAAGTTCTTCCATTGGACAGCTTAACCATCAGAATATTGTTCACAGAAGGGATCATAAACTTCCTAGATTTCAAAAGAAAAGGGCTCCAAAAGAGTAAACAGAATTGTTTTAAGATCATGATATATGTGGTAATTATAATGAAAAAAACTTATCTTTGCCTAGGACAATGTGGCCATATATATAAAGTGTTAATTTTTTTTTTATTTTAAGTGAATACTCTAATTAACCTTTAAGTGTTGATATATTTGGTTGAAATGTTGGATTTACTTCTAATAATGTTCCATACATCAATTTCGATACATCATATTTACATTTCAATGAAAAAAATCAATAAATTTTTAATTATCTTCATTTAGAACACTTTGATGTAGTTTCAAACATGCTATTCTTTTCATTCAAAAGTAATATGTATTGAGCTTCCTAAGTCATGACTATTTGATGTTAATATTTTTCTAGCCATCCATTAATTGACCACAGTACAATGCTGATTCCATACATGTGCTCAACTGGAAACATGGGCATCTTTCTTTACTACACCATTATTCTTGAGATAGAGTAACTGTTGTCTCATTTTTATTACAAATATTGTTTCACAGCTCTCTGGAAAAATTTCCACCTTCACCTTAGACAAGATCTTAACAACAATAACATAAAGAAATAACATTCAATGATCTATTATTCTAATATCGTTATATAGCAGACTTGATCTACATATAGATATTTTCATGATATCTGAAGCTAATTAGTTATAAAATTGTCCTTAGTTGAAAAAATAGCAGTTATAGCATGATCATAGCTAAGTTTGTACAAACAAAACACAGAATTGTATGCTCAAAGAAATGTGCTTACAATATAAAGATGTTGCAAAAATGATAATGAGTGATATAGACTATGGCCATAGAAGGAAACAAGATTAATTGAAATATATTTTAAGATCCTCACACTTTACAAGGTTTTTCAGCATTGTTGTAATTGGCAAGGAACTAGTATTTGTTTGGAAAGGCCACTGCATTGTCTGAAATATTCTATGCACAGTAACAGTTGCACAAAACACTGTCACTGCATAAAAAGGCATATATTCTTGGGAAGAAGAGGACAAGAATATGGAAAATAAATAAAGGCACAAACATTCTGAAAATATCAGATGAAATTAACTTTATAAAGAATAGTGAAGAAGTGAAGTGATGGAAACTAACTAATGTGGCAGTATAACTACAGTGAAATGTTCTCTAGGTTGTGATAACTAAAGCAGTAGTATAGTTACTCTGAACTGTTCTCTAAGATGGGAGGCTCTAGGAAAGATTCCAGTGAGGCAGTATTTGAGCAAGAACCGGAACAAAATTGAGGATGAAACAGATAGATATCTAGAAAGCATCAAGGTTAATGTCATAAGGAAAAGTAGTTATTTCTTCTCTCTAGGTATCCAGATAAGGGGCACAGGGGTTCAGGTGATTACCACCAATCTGTTGTTTTAAGGCACCCAGAGATTTAAAAAAAGACATTTGGTCAAAGTTGCCAATAAAAGCTGAAGATTATAGTGAATCAAATTCAGTTCAATTGATACCAAATTCATAAACATTAACTATGAAACAAAACATTATAATGATGAATTGTGGGGGGAAAGTAGATGACAGTTATTGTACTTGAAATGAATAATGAATTATGAAAATAGTCATATTTCGCATTCTACAAATAATATTTTTATGACTGAGTACATGATTTAAGTTATATATACACCAAAATTTTGAGAATGCTTTTTTAGGTCCTTAGGATTATGCTGAAATTGGATTTTACTTAACAGTCAAGATTAAAATATATGTATTTTATAAGTACCTATAGTACAGATTTATATTTTAATTACTTTGAATCCCACCAAATAGGAGAAAATACAAAAATTTAAATAAATGAACCATTTCCCTAGTTTATACTCCAGCTAGTTTCAGTCAGTCACCTTACTTACACTCAAAATTAAGTGAGCAAATGTAATTTCAAGTGTTGACACAAAAGACACAGCTCTTTCCTCAGAGGGGATAAAAGATAGTTTATTCTGGAGCCAAATATGAGTGATCATGGCCTGGGAAACCAGATTTAGGTTGCTCCAAATTCCATGTTCCAACATGTTAACAATTTCATGAAGGTTTTGGTTAGGTCAGGACAAAAAAAAAAAAAAAAATGGAGACACAGCAGGAGGGCGACAGGGACTTAAGGAAGTGGGTCATCCACATTCCTCAAGGAACCACCAGCCATCATCCCTTCCTTGCCTAACAACAGGTCTAGGTTTCCTGCCTCTTTATCTCCCACATGGTCACTGTTCTGGTCTCACACCCTAGCTATTTCCCTTCCTCACCTTCGCCCAACTGAAGAGCTCTATATAGCCCACTATCCCTATCTCAAAGTTGACTGGACTCCACCCTTGAGAGTCCTGGCAGCTCATGTTTTTCCTGAATAAATGCTTCCATCTTTGCCTCAGAGTAGTCTCCGTGCTCTTTCCCACTCCTAAACCTTACAGTTTTATAGTTATAGAGTAAAAGAAAGTAAAAAATCAAGACACTTTTCAAATACATTGGCTGATCATCAGGAAGGTGGGCGGGTTATAGCAAAGTGGGGAAATCTCCACCATAGGTCTCAGATGCTATCTGATGACATTCAGACACTTGGGTTGGTGGAAGCTGGGGTCCGTTCTTACATTCCAAAAAGGATTACACCTGATTAACTGAAAGTCACCAGGATGTTAGGTCAGACACAGAGGTGGACAATAAATGCTATTAAGGGGCTAAAATAGCCCAAGACAATGTGGCTCTGACTTGCAACATTCCATCGCTCTGTAATCATAGGAGCTTTATCAGTCCATTCACCTTTGCTGGAAGTGGGTGCAGCAGATAGAGCTGTTTTCTGGAAACTTTAGTTCACAGAAGGTTCTTAACCAATAAGAAGTAGAACACAGAGTCTCTTCCTAGTTAGCAAAGGCCTAACAAACAAAGATCAATTCAAAGTAAAACATCCTTTTTGCTACACCTTGAATATCATGCTGCTCTTTCCAAAACTGTACACATAACCAATCTCCAAGTTCCAAGAGCTTAGAGTACCATGTAATTAATGGCAAAAATTAATTTTACTTGTCAACACTTTCTTATAAACTTTCCTTATATTTACAAAGCAATTCTGCTACCCTCTGCTCTCCTTTTTAAACTAAATAACCTTTACTACTTTGCCTTGTTATAATTACTTCTATGTTTGTCCTTTCTTTAGTCTTAAGAGTGTATAATTTCTTTATTAATCTTTTAAATGTAGATAATGTTTTGTAGTGCACTAATCTTTACCTTAAGGAAATATGCATGTGAAAGAACAGAACTTTTGTTCTTTTAGTGACCTTAATTCCCCACCTACCTCTTGTTTCTGTAATATCCTTCCTATTAACCACTTGAATGTGAAATGTCCCAATAGGCTCAGGTGTTTAAATGTATGGTAACAGTTCATTGGAACATTGTTGAATATTTGGGAGGTGGGTCCTAGATAGGAGAAGTGAGTCATGGAGTGGGCATGGGGGATGGGGGTGCTTCGGTTTACAGCCCAGCAATAAAGTGGTTTATGATGTTTATCTGTCTATCTGCCTCTCTTTCTCCCTGATTCCTGGTCTGTGAAGATGTGAGCAAGCACCCTTATCTTCCTGAGGCCCATGCCTTGAGCAGCTCATATGCCCTGCTCACCGTGAAGGACAATAACCTTCAACAGTGGGCCAAGTCAAATTTTTGCTTCCTTAAGTTGTTTTTGGTTAGATATTTCAATGTAGAGATGAAAAATGTAACTAATTCACCATCCAAAAATGGGTGCAAAATAAAGATACCCATAGTATTAAGAATTCTGTGTCACCAAGACCTTAAAATCCAAGTTAATCATCCACAGATATCTGAACAAGCCGCAGGCAGTTGTCCTTCTTTTATATATACAGGTTTTTGGGTATCCTTTTCCACTATGGCATGTAACCCTTTTGTCATATACACAATAACAAAGATACAATCAATGACATGGATGACTACCCAAATGCAGGTTAATGCTCTTTAAATCAAAGATGGAGTTTAAGGTTCTGTATTTCTAACCATACCCACCAGCCTCTGCTCATGCTGCTGTGCCACAGGCTCCATTGAACAAGCAAGAATATAAAACTCCATCTGCTTCTTCATTGACTTGAATGAGCTGCATATGGGTTAACATCAACTTTTGTTGAAATCTAGATAGATGGCTATTTTATAAGACATGAAATGAAATTACTCTCTGTGGTGGTTTGAATAGAATAGATGGCCCCCAATATATTCAGTTCTTTATTGTTTGTAGTTTGCATCTGTAGCCACCTGGCTGGAGGCAATGTCACTGGGTGGATCTTAAGGTGTGGTGGTGGGTTTCAGATTTCAATCTAAAGATATGCAAAGTGTGCCTAGCTTGAGTTCCTGAAGTGTGCTGTGCTGTGTGGCTTTTGACTTTTGGCTTGTGTTTCTCTCTCTCTCTGCTTGGGCCTGTGAAGACAGGCCAGCTTCTTCTGCTATTATGGAACTTCCCCTGGATCTGTAAGCTTCCATATATAACCCTTCCTCCATAACTGTGTCTGGTCTAAAAGTTCATCTCAGTGAACCTGAAGCTGTCTGCTACACTCTCTGAGATTTAATTGTTCATGAAACTCTGTTGGCATCCTGTACATCTTTTATTTTATTAAGCTGTGAACTCAAAGTCTGTGATGAAAGGTGTTTTGAATTTTACAAGTGGGAGAAATAACTTTTAGTGTGTCCTGGGGAATCGAACAAGGGTCCTTTGGTTTTGCAGGCAAACACCTTAACCACTAAGCCATCCCTCCAGCCCAAGCTGAGTAGAAATTCTGAATCCAAAACCATTGCCAGCAAACACATACTTGTCTGGAATATATGAGAAATTCTTTAGAGGAAAAATTGAATGCCAGTGCTCAAAGAATATGGAGCCTGCATGCTCAGTACAATTTCATATTTACACCACCCTCTCATTCGGTGTCAAACTAGTCATCAGAGAATTTAAAGTATCTGAGATAGTTCCCTGCTTGCAAGCTTACCAATTAGCTTCCTACACTTTCTCAGATAACAGGGGAAAATAATAGAAGCCCTCTGGGCCAGAGAAAAAGGACTCTTTATTACTCACAGCAGCTGCAGTAGCCAGAGTAACATCTTTGTTTACACAGACTGGCAAACCCCAATTACCCAACAGTGACAGGAGGAGGACCAAGGGTCACTGCACAAGCAGCACGTTGTGATCCAGGCAAGAAATCCCAGGCTGATGTAGATGTTGACCTTATAGTAGCCTTAACAGCCGCCCACCCATCCTTTTCTCCAGAGGCAGTTTCATAATTACTTTGCCATGTAAACCTGTTCT
Organism: Dipus sagitta; assembly: GCA_036346955.1. Taxonomy (NCBI): domain Eukaryota; kingdom Metazoa; phylum Chordata; class Mammalia; order Rodentia; family Dipodidae; genus Dipus; species Dipus sagitta. The sequence continues at coordinate 48,568,170 of CM070780.1, forward strand.
AAGTGAAGAGGACTCTCTACCTTCACTATCTTGGAATAATGAAATATCAGAGCACATCAATTTTAATATTTATACTTGAGGATACATAGGATTTGAGAAGAAATGCTTCTCTGTGATGAGTAGAGAAGTATTCAAAGATGATGAATACAATAGAGTAAGAAGGATTATAGTGATTAAAGTAAGCATTTTACACATGACATTAATTTTGTGCTCCAGACATTATAGTAACATAAATATGATTCTATCCATTTTATTTGTAATATTTTTTTTGTTTTTAGAGGTAGGGTCTCACTCTAGCCCAGGCTGATCTGGAATTCACTATGTAGTCTCAGGGTGGCCTTAAACTCACAGCCATTCTCCTACCTCTGCCATAGGATTAAAGGCATGCACTACCATGTCCAGCTGATTCTGTCCACTTTAAACAATAGGAAATTTCCATTTATATGCTTCAAGTAATTTTACATGGCAATATAATAATAGCTACAAAGCTTGCCCATGATCTCCATGCAATTCTGCAGTACCACTAAGAAGAGAGACTGTATGAGGGGACTGAATAAAGGAGCACTGACCCAGATGTGAGCTTTATTAATGATGTTGGTGCAGGTGTGATTTGCCCATCATGTTGTTTTCTACTCTGTACAGACCAAGTAGACCACTATGGAAAAACAAAGTTTGTCAGATCTTCAGAATATCAGTTTTAAAGAGCTTTTTGTTGTTGCCCTTTATTTTGAAGACAGCATAGACCACTCTCCTACAGGGGCCCATACTCAGGGAATCTGCAGCTTCATTTCAGAGTTTAATGTCAGATTCCACCTAGACCAGAGATTACCTTCCTTTCTTATTCTGAATTGGTTGGTGTCCTCGGTCACAATGCAACAGACATGTACATTTATTAAATAGTACCTCTAGCATTGGTGTTCTAAATGACAACTTATTTTATTTAGTTAGTTGTTTTTCTTTCCTTTTTTCTTTTTTTTCTTTTTGAGGTAGGGTCTCACTGTAGCCCAGGCTGACCTGGAATTCACTATGTCGTCTTAGGCTGGCCATTAACTCAGTGATCTTCCTACCTCAGCCTCCTGAGTTCTGGTTATTGAAGGTGTGCACCACCACAACTGGCTTATTTATTTTTAAGACAGGATGTCACTGTTAGGCCTGGTTGGCAGGAAGCTTGAAATGAAGAACAGGCTGGCCTTGACCTTAGTAGCAACTCTCCTGCCTGTCTCCTGAGTGTTGGATTACAGGAATAAACTACCTCACCCAACTTTAGAATTTACTTTCTAAAGAAAAAGAATCTTATGTACAAACAATCACAAACATATTACAAGGTATCATATTTTGACTATTTGTTTTCTGGTGAGGAATAAAAGACAACATTTTATAATGACCACGAATGAGAAAAGCTTTAGGGGAAAATAAAAACGGACACAAGACTCCTTAACACAATCATAATACTTGTAACTAACTTGTAAATCAGAAGGCATGGGTATATGGAAGGAGGAGAAGGACTTCTTCAGCTGTTAACTTTTAACACAGCATCTACAGCCAGCACACATTTCCTGCTCACCCTCCACTGGCTGCAGGGTCTAAACCCTAAGGCATCATTCTCTCTCACATTCATAAGCAAATTCCATTCCCTTTGGCAACTCAGGAGATTTTGCCTGTAAATCAGAACATGCTGTGATTAGATAGCTATTCCTATCATCTACCAGTACTTCTATTAAAGCATGTAACCAGATTAGTGGGAAGATAGCTACATTATGTCTGCATCTACACTTTGCCTAACAGCAGGCTTCCTTTCTGCAACAAAGAGAAGCCTCAAGATAGCAAGAGAATTGGACATAAATCTGAAAATGAGAGAATGCTTGAGTAAATGCTGTGCCTACCTTCTTGACAAAAAAAAAAAAAAAAAAAAAAAAAAACATGGAACTGTCTTACAATTGTGCTGCTTAACAATTACATATCTTAACACGTAAGCTAAGATTTAACACTGTTCTTTCAACAAATACACATTTAAGGGGCATGGTAAATGTCTATAATCTCAACCCTAGGGAGACCAGTGCAGAAAGAATGTGAACTCAAGGCCAGTAGAGAAAATTATAGAAGAGACTGGAATATATAATGAGATCATATCGTCAAAACACTCTTAAAAAAATAAAATAGTCTTAGGAAAAGGAATGATCTTTAAAATTGGTTAGGCATTTAGAATCTCATTGTTGACCTCATCTTCACTCTTCAACCAAAAAAGAACCATTGATTGCTGACTAAATATTGAAAGTATAAAACTTATCCAAAGGCTATGCCATCAGAGATGTTTTTAGTATGTACTTATTGACAGTGCTGTTCACTACCTGACAGGAGGAGTTGCTTTAGGTGTGCCAATCCTATTTGCATAGACAGGCCTACTGTTCAAACTCTGTCACTGCACGTGGTGGGTTGGAAACTCCGTGGCTCTATCTCCAAAAACCAGAATGCAGTAACATGAGAACCAGGAGAGAGGAACATGAAAACACCTATCACTGTAGTTCAAAGAGTACCACTGGAAATACATGTTCTGCTTTTCAAGTATGTGTGGTTATTGACAAGGTGGATGTTGTAGTCAGCTTCAAGATGCTGTCAGAAAACACCTGACCAAGAGTAACTTGTGGGAAGAAAGGGTTTATTTTGGCTTACAAACTTTAGGGGAAGCTCCATAATGGCAGGAGAAAATGATGGCATGAGCAGAGGGTGGACATCACCTCCTGGCCAATATCAGGTGGACAAGAGCAGCAGGAGAGTGTTCCAAACACCTGCAAAGGGAAGCTGCCAGTAAAATCCATTAGCCCTCTCCCAACAATACACTGCCTCCAGGAGGCTCCAGTTCCCAAATTGCCACCAGCTAGGGACCTAGCATTCAGGACATACATGTTTATGGATGACACCTGTTTCAAATTACCACAGTGGGAAACTCTTACAAGGATCAATGGAAGTTTCACTAAACCTAAATCTATAGTTACTGTATTGATATTTTGGGCTTCTAATGCCAGAACCAATATAAAACAGAAATTATCAAGATTATTACTGCTTTCATGCAGTATCGGATTCTGGGAAATTTTGATAATGTTTCTGAATGGATAATTGTAGAACAATGGTTTGAAAGGGCACAGAAAACCATTATTTCAAAGGTCTATGGTTAAAAGGCACTACATGAGCTACTAGGGGAAAATGGCCAACTGTCCCAGCAACCTAGGGTCTAATCTACTCAGAAGCAAACACCCTGATTTGATGAACACACAATTGCAATAGTGGCACACAACCTTGGTGGGTAACCAATGGCCTTCTGATTGGCTAAGGGATCTGCTCAGTGGAAAGGAACCCATATCTGGAACTGGGAAACAAGTCAGAATCATATTCAAATAATGACTTTGCTCTCCAATATCAAGCTCCCATTAATGTTGGGATAAAAGAGGGACCACACCCATCAAATTCTCTCTAAATTACTAACACTTATCCCATTTAAACTGGGCTAACTTCACTATCCATAGGAGAATCTGTTTCCCTTTTTCAGACAGAGCAGGACCTGTGCCGGTTAGATTCAGGTGTCTCTCATAAACTTAGGTATTCTAAATGCTAGTCTCCCCAGCTGTTGGCAATTGGAAATTAAAGCCTCCTGGAGGGAGTGTATTGTTGGAGCAGGCTTATGATTGTTATAGCCAGCTTCCCCTTGCTAGTGTTTGGCACACTCTCTTGTTATTATCCACCTTTTGTTGGCCAGGGTTTATGTCCACCCTCTGCTCATGCCATTGCTTTTCCCTGCCATTGTGGAGCTTCCCCTCGAGCCTGTAAGCCAAAATAAATCTCTTTATCCCACAAGCTGCTCTTGGTCAGGTGATTTCTACCAGCAATGGAAACCTGACTGCAACAGGACCCAAGAAGATAATTGACCCATTGCACTTCAGCATAGCCCCAGCTGAAACCACATAGGCATTGGGGAGAACATCAAGAGTGCTACTTTCATGGTGAACCTGATAATCAGCACCAGGGTGAAGGATATAGACACTGACGACCCTCGACACCTACCAAAGCAGAGATCCAGAGGCTCCTAAGAGCCCATCACTGAAGTAGACTTAAAACACACCAACATGTCTCAGGGAATTTTGCAGAAGGGGGTGTGGGGGGGCATTGTTAGAGCCACAGGTAGGGGCACTATATCCAGAGGCATTGCCTCTCCCCAATAACTGACTGCTGTTCCCACAACACATAACCCACAATCCCCATGGGAGATAACCTGTGACCCCAATGTGGAAAGCCCCATGGAAAAGGGGAAGAAGAGGGAAAGGATGGTACCAACATGTGATGTTTCCATGCTAAGTATTTCATAACTAATTAAAAAATAATTTAAATGGGAGCACCCTACCAAACAACCTACTATCCTAACAGTTGGTCAAAAGTACAGGGAAATGAAGTAGGGTATTAGAGGACAAAAATGATGAAAATAAATTATGACCTTGGTGATTACTTTAGAAGCCCACCATCCTACTGTACTATCCTTAAGACTCACTCATGGCTAGGGCAGATATGCACCCACTAATTTCTACCAGGATCATCTGTATCATTCTGTTCAGCATACCCTCTTTTGGCAATAGTCTGTTCTTCCTACTCATGGTGAAGGCTCTTACCTAATCCCCAGCTCCTCTGCATTTGGGGCAGAATAATTATAATTCCATATGATATCTAGAATTTCTCAGTAGAATTGTTTCCTTAAACTAAATTAAAATTCTTAAGTTGGATTTTCCTTTTTTTGCCTCAATTATTACTTCATTAACTAGTATTTCCTGTGATCACCTTCAAAATAAACTTTTACCTACAGCTGAGCTTCAATTTCTAGAAGTTAAAGACATTAATTATAAGTAGTATTTGATGGTTTTGAATGCATTTCACTGCAAATGCCAAATTTTCACTAAATATGTGTTCAAGCCTTTCTCTTTTGACAAATATATGTAGTTTGAGAGAGAGAGAGAATTAGTGTGCCAAAGCCTCAGCCACAGAAATCAAACTCCAGATGTTTGCACCATATAGTGGGCATGTGTGACCTTGTGCTTGCCTCACCTTTGTGCATCTGGCTTTCATGGAATCTGGAGAGTTGAACATGGGTCCTTAGGCTTCACAGGCAAGTGCCTTAACTGCTAAGCCATCTCTCCAGCCCTAATGACTTTTTTTGTTTGTTTGCTTTTTTATGAGGTAGAGTTTTACACTAGTCCAAGCTGACTTGGAATTCACTAAGTAGTCTCAGGGTTGCCTAGAACTCACAGTTATCCTCCTACCTCCACCTCCCGAGTACTGGGATTAAAGGCATGAGCCACCATGCCCAGCTCCTAATGATATACTTTTATTAAGGCATTTTAGTGCCATTTTAATTGATCTGTTTATACACTAATAAAGCTAAGTAAGTGTCTTGTTTGATCATATAATTTGAGATCAAGCATTACATACTGCTCATTTGTATTTTATTGAAATAAGTAGATAACTTAGGACACAGAACAACTTAAACAATTCTAAGGTTCACATGGAGCAGACAGAGTTCTGGATATGAAAGATGGGTAGTTTCCCAGGATTATTCTTCCAGTATTGGACACATCCCTCTTGTCTACATAAAAAGAAGTATGACCAACAGTATTATAGAGTACCTGTAAATTTACTTATGCTACACAGTATCTCCATTTTTCCCATCAGAGAATTATATATTGTATGACAATTTCAGGGCATCTTACCACAGAAGATGATGTCTAATTTCAGTAAGTTGTCTGCAGACAGGAATATCCCAAATAAAAACATTTTAGGGATGACTTCTCTCTGTTTTAGTGAATGTCACTAGTTTGACTAATTGGAACTTTACTTACATGGGCTCATATCAAGCTTTCTTCTTTGCCATAGGAAAGGGAGAAAATCAACTGTAGACTAGCTATTTAAGCTTCTTCTGACCGAGTGACTGTACAAGAAGATTTACTCAATACAAAATGACCTCCCTAATAATTATTCCTCCTCTACTCAAGTCTCTATGAATATAACCACTTCAAATGGGAACATCTGAATATTGCAACAATTACTTGTCTTGTTTCATTAGCCTCAGAGATCAGCAACTTTCAAAGTTCATGATGGTCTAAGATGATTGTTTCTTGGTTCTGGTTTTAGGAAACACATACTTGACAATCATAAAGCTATGTAGACATTTGTTTGGGGTAAAAATGAACACTCCAATGAACACAAAATTAAGCATTCAATCATATTTCCAGTATTATTCCCAAAATATCCCACAGGTAATGGTGGGAAGAGGCTTACATTACCCATGTAGACTCCTCCAAGGGAAGGAGAGTAAGCAAACTGCTTACTAGCCACTATTTTAACTACTTTTCTCAGTGAAAAATTTTTTAGGGACTCACAAAGGATCTTCTTGTATAGGAGAATCAAGAACTGAGTCAGGACAGCTCAGTAAAGTGGTTTGTCATACATCAGAAATACCACACTCTACCAAAGGTAATAAGATACAGTAAAACCAGGAGGAGATGTGATTGGCAGGTGCACTTCAGGAAAATGCAACCAGTGCATACTCACTGAAGCTACATTCACGAAGTCATCATCTGAGAGAGTTTCTAGCATCTCAGAGACAGATGTTCGGATCAGTTTAAGAGTCAGCCCACTCACACTTCCACTCCTGTGGAGAAACAAATGGGTTCATGAGTTACTCCTCAGCAGCATCATAAGGAAAAAAGTAACTAGCATCTTCATTCTGTATCATTCATAGTCAATAATCTGTCTTGTAGAAAAACTTGATTTAGTGGATATAATAAAATTAATCTTCCCTTTCTTTTCTCCCAATATCAGAATCTGTGGATGTCTTGCTAAAATTATCAGAAAATTATGATGAGACAAAAATATGGATATTCACCTTTTCACCCATTCAAAAACCATATTAAGAACAATTAGAAGAGAGGGCTTCAGAGGTTAATAGACATATTCTGTGTCTTAGGGTGCCCACTGTTTGACTTTGTTAAAACAATAATTATAGAGTCCCAAACAATGATAATAGATTTGTAGACAACACACCTTGTTACATTGCCCAAAGCAGACTTGTTCTAGGATTCCTTCTTTATTTTTCTTGTTTTAATAACTCCCCTTCATTATAGGGCTCATCTCTGGGTAACTAACTCCCACTTCTGCTTACAGACCTATACTCCCAGATATCTTAACTTGAAAGCATAACTAACAAAATGACAAAGATAAAAACAGCTGGAAATTTTCTTGTGTATGAACATGTTCCTTGAAAATGTGCTATTACTAAATCTTAATTTCTTTGACTCATCTGCTTTGTGGCCACACCCTTAAATTAGAATCATCAATGATGAAGTACCAATAAATTCATTTTTCTTTTTCTCTTTTTCCATGGCAAGAACTGCTTGGGTTTAGTAACTCTATACAATAATATTAATCAAAACAGACAGTAAAAATTGGAAGAAAATAAATAACTTTTCAAAAAGTTCAGACTTTAGAACCATACCATAATTCTCTACTGGTACAAATATAAATGACACACTTTTCATTTTCAATAAAATAATTTTGTTAGTTTTGTCTTAATATGGATCCTTTTACATAAAATTAGTACAATGGTTCTTTTTGTGTTTTTTTTCAGGTTGTCATGCATTTTTTATTCCCAACACTTTCATTACTTACAAAGCTATATATATATATATATATATATATATATATATATATATATATATGTAAGGTTTACTCACACATCAACCAAAATTAGCATGTCTTTAGGGGATGCAGCACCTTGGATATACCTGAAACAAATAGCACATTAAATATCTTTTGTTTCACAATATAACTAACATTGATATTTATTATGTTGATATTTATAGATCTCTGAAACATTTTCCAGGCAATGATCTTATACATCAGTAAACAGTGGACTTTTGAACAGCTTTTGAAATATTGGTGTGAAAAAAATCATATATTATACCAATGATTTCTTATTGAAGGTATATTTTCAGATTTATAGAAAAAGTTAAATCAATGAATTTTAAGAGTAGCAATAAATTAAATTAAGTTTAAGAGGATTATTTTTGTAATAAAGGGGATTATCCTAAAGTCCAATTACTGACCACAACTTTAAGTCGTTGTAGTGAATAATAAATAGTCTATTATGTTTAAAAATAAAAAAGTGATGATCTGCAATTTTTTTAAGCAACATTCACATAAAAGAAGCATCACAGGGATTCTACTAACTAAAATTCATGCAAAGTGTAATGTTATTTAAAAGAACCAAAGAGGCTGTTTTTAAAACTTTGTCAGTTCAAAAGTCTCATTCCCAAATAATATGACAGCCTTGTAGTTTAAGAACTGCTTTTTGGAGAGACCCAAGGGGAGTTTTATGCAGTGGGTATTGGTTGTGGAGATGACAGGTGATCAATCCCCATAGTTCATACTGCCTGGCCACCAACTGAACAGCACCAGGGGCCTACAATCCCCAGCTAGAAGGCCTGCACCTCAACTTGACTTTTTATTTGTCTCTGAGGCATTTTCTTATCACTCCAAGTTCGCAGATCACTGTCTGTAGCCTGGACAATTAATTTTCAGAAGACTTCAGCAAAAGTCCTACCTGTGTGAGATTATGTGCAGAAGAAGCACACAAAGTGTATAACCTATACAAGCCCGATTTCTAAGAAGACCAAATTGCTGAACACCAGGCGTATTCCATGGAAAAGAAATCTACTTCAGGCCTAGCATATTAACACTTATGGTCCTGGTCTGCCGCTCAGCTGGGGAGATGAAAGGACTAGGATGGTGTCTTCTCCTAGGGTTTTTATCCAGCTCCTTGGTTTCCTTTAAAACAATTAATTGATGATATAGAGGTATTTGTCTCAACTCAATAGCCAGTGTCTAAATGCAGACACACTGGAGAAATATTGTAGAAAATAATATGTGCATTGGCTACTACTATACAAAGTTGGTATTCACATAAATTGCTGCTTAAAACTTGACATTGAAAAGCCATTAATATATGTTCTTTATATCATCCACTTTACTGCTTAAAATTTGTCAGAACATAGCAGGATGTTGGAAGTAATGTGAATATTCAATAATGGGTGATTTCTTAAGGAAGTCAACAGATTGTCTTCTTTAAAGTAAAAACAATATTTCTTCTCATGAATATATATACTCATACTCAAAAAGTACCAGCATATACTAATCTTTTTCAGGAACCTTCACCTTGATTTCTATGGTGGTTGTACAAGTTGCATTCCCACAAATAGTGAATGACGGTTCGTTTTTCCCCACATCCTCACCAATAATAGGCTGGAATCTGGAAAAGAGCCAGTCTCCAGACAGTTATCCTGTCTACTACTGGAAAGTACTGCATTAACTACTGGTGGAAAGTGGCCAACAATGGTGTGAGCAAGCAGGGTTCTAAGCTACTCAAAAGCAACCTGCCTGACAAGAAGTGCACACCAGCGCAACGGTGCCACACAATCTTGGTGTAACCAGAATCCTAATGAAGACAAAGATTATGCTCTCCAACGTCAAGGTCCCACTAGTCTTAGGTTAAAAGAGAGGCTACAGCCAACAAAATCTTCCTAAATCAATAATGCTTATTCTATTTAACCTATGCTGATTTCACTTCCCATTGGAGAATCTGTTTTACATTTTTTCTTTCAGAAGGTAATGAGACCCAAGGAGATAAACCACCCCTTGAATTTCAGCCAAGGCCCAATTGAAACTACAGAGGAACTGGGGAGATGAGCAAGAGTGCTGCTTCCATGGTGAGCCTAACAATCAGCACCAGGGTGAACAAAACAGATGCTGAGGACACTCAACATTTAACAAAGCAGAAATCCAGAGGCTCTTGAGAGCTCATCTCTGAAGTAGACTTGAAACACACCCACCAAGGCTCAGGGAATTTTGCAGAAGAGAGGCCAGGATGATCATAAGAGCCACAGGTGGGACATCACACCCAGAGACATTGCCTCCCCCCAATAACTGACTACTGTTTCCACAACAAATAGTCCATAACCCCATGGGGAACATCAGCAACTCCACTGAGGAGGGCTGTCACAGGAATGGAGACAGGGAAGAGGGAAAAGATGGTATCAACACATAATATATCCATACAAAGTATATTATTAATAAAAAATGAAAAAAATAAAAAATAAAAAAGTATTAATAGAAAAAAGGCAGAGACACATGTTGTAAATAATATGAATTCATTAAAAAGTATGTCCACATTTTAAATATAACTCAAAATGCAATTAATTGTATAAAACATGAAAACTTGTACATTATTGATAGTTTTCAAGTATTACTTTAGGAAAATGAGTTACTTTAGAAATGAACAACAAATAAACCACCTTTTGGGAAAGAAGTAAAATGAAAACTAAGCTTGATGATTATGACCATGCAAAACTCTTACCTGGGACCAGTTCTCATTACTCCACTGCCTGAGGCAACTGTCTTCTACTCTGTGTCCTTTCTACATAAGCTCTCTACCCCCCAAACAAACTAGGAAAACATTCATAGAAATGACCAGCAGCTAAAAAGGATTTAGAGTTGAAGAAATTGAAAGCTTAAAGCAGTCAATTTGAATTAACTTTGATAAATGACTTTAATAATATTTATCACCATTCCCTGCTTGAACTTATTACTTTCATTTAACTTTAAAAATGCTTATTTTTTTTGAAATACCACATCACTTTATATAAAGTGATTATATCCATCCCAAATATTGGAAAATTTCTCCTCAACATTTCAAAAAAAATCATGAAAACTTCTTGAGTATATCCTATTAAAGTCAGCCAAATGGTCATACCATGGTCTTCTGCGTACATCGTAGAGGTCAATTTTGTTTGGAGTTCTACTATTATCCACCCATGGAGAAGCTAAAAACAAAATAGTAAAATTACCCCAAAGTATTAAATATGGTCTACCAAATAAAGTAAAACTTAAAAAATAAACACAAAATTTCACTTATCTACATGAACGTTCAAATACAAAATGTTATTTTTCTTTTGAAGTAGAGTCTAACTCTAGCCCAGGCTGATCTAGCACTTACTCTGTAGCCTAGGCTGTTGAGAAAATGTTTTTATGCACTTACCATTTTCTATTTTTAAGTTGGTAAGCAACACAATAATAAAAAACACATACATACATACACAACTCAAGGTAATTGATTAATATCACTGTGGAAATAGACTTCAGACACAGAGGTATTTGGCCCAGACTGACCTGGAATTCACTATGTAGTCTCAGGTAGCCTTGAACTCATTGTAATCCTGCTACCTCTGCCTCCTGAGTGTTGGGATTAAAGGTGTGCACCACCATGCCCAGCTCAGACACAAGGCTTTTCTTGGTCCTAACTTATACAGTTTGTCAGGTGCCAGAGATTATGACATCATTTGCACCTAACAGAATTCACTTTCCCTCTCTTTGAACATGTTTAGACTTATGATTCTTAGGGAGATTCCTAATTCACATGTGTACCACAATATACTTGGCCCTTTCTTTATTGAGGTATAATGGAAATTATGGCAAACTTTAATAAATGTCATGTATATTATCCACCAAAATAATATGGCAAATTAAGATGTCAAAAATATATATACAACTAAATCCTTCCTTGATATAAAATGTCTTTCATATAGGTGATTATACTGTAAAATGATTCATTTCAAATGACTAATTACAGTGTTTAAACATAGCATACTCCCAAGAACCAATTATTGAAGTAGCTAATATAGTGTATAGTAAATTTATTTCTTTCATATTAATTGAATTTCTTTTTGTACAAACTAAGTTCCAGTGACATAAAAATCATTATTTTCCTCATTAGTCTTTATTTATTTATTTGAGAGAGATGGGAGTGATGGGCAGAGAGACAAAGAGAATGGGTGTGCCAGGGCCTCCAGACACATGCACCACCATGTGCATCTGGCTTTTGTCGGTCCTGGGAAATTAAACCTGGGTCCTTTGACTTTGCAGACAAGCACCTTTACTGCTAAGCTATCCCTCCAGCTCTATAATTAGTTTTACTAGAATTAAGCAACAAGCATGCTGGTAGATATATCAGTACCTTTTCAACTATTACTATATAATATCTCATTCTTCAACTTAATGTCTATGAAAAGTAAAATTTAAAGAAATGCTATTCTAATTTCAGTATCATAGTGTTTATTGGCTTTCAACTCTAAATATTAGCATTTTGTTATGTTCTATGAAAATGTGTTTGGGCCTTATAAATGGTTTTTATTTTTCTAATTAGCACAAATTCAGGTAATTTGTACAGATTATCAGCAAGAACTGACTGGGAAAAGGGTGTTTTTTTTTTTTTTTTCATCTCAGGTTTATTAGGGCAAAGCCTCTGTGTACATGTGTTATACAGAGCTCTGCTCCTGCTGTGTTAGTTTCCCCGTTTCTCCATGTTAGGTAGTTCCACCAGAATCCTAATGGATAACAGTGGCCCTTGGTCCCACCGAGCTACATCCTCAGGCCCTCCCCAAGCACCTTTAGAATGGAGAACTTCCAATGAGGCAGCAGGAATCCCAGAAGGAAATTTTCTAGGAAATGCCACCAATGTGGCAAACCAATAACCTTTCTATCTTTGGAGGCCATGGCCATGTCTTCATGTACTTCAGACTGGAAGGACTGGATGATGAAGTCTCTTCCTTCAACTTCAGGGGCAGTTTATAGCAAATTATTGAATATGCTCTCTGATAATTATGTATTATTTATAGTTTTTCATAATTCTAACCAACCTTTCTGTATCCAATCTCTGTTATGGATGCAAACAATAAACTTTCCCTGGTTCAAAATACTTAATGGCTAAGCATTTTGTCTCTCTCCTGATTGGACCAAGGCTGACAGACATTCACAGAAGAGGAGAGAGGGTGAGACAACATACTATGGCCAATATTCCACCCACAACCATGAACTGAAAGATGTCAGCAAAGACTTTCATCATTGATTTTAGAAGCTTGGATTTTAATTCTCCATAGAACACATTCATCTAAGATTTCAGTTTTCACTATAATTGTTAAATGAGATTAGCAGATATAAATTACTATGTCCCTAATGATTTATATTTCTTTAAGTCCATATGAAAATTAAAAGCCTAAATTTTATACTATGAGCAAGAACATGAAATGTTAATATAAATTCTAATGTTAAGTGGTTTATATTTAAAATTTTAATAATCTTATATAAATGTCTTATGTGTTTGCTTTTAAGTAATAGCTGTGATTAAAGTAAATGAAAAATATATATTATGATAAAACTGAATAATATAATATCTTCTGTGACATTACTAATTAGCATAGAAAATCCCATTGTGATATTTAAGTGGTACATTATTTACACAAGCTCAAAATTACAGAAGATCAAATAGTAAGAGGGATAATAACTGTACATGGTGACTCCTTGAAATAAGCTTTCAAAAAATTTATTTATTCACTTGCAAGGATAGAAAGAGTGGATAAAAAAGGGAGACACACCATGGCCTCTAGCTGCTGCAAAATAATTCCAGATGCATGTGCAATATTGTGCATCTGGGTTTACATGGGTACTGGGGAATTTAACCCTGGTCATTATGCTTTGCTGGCAAAGAGCTGAGGTGCCCTCCATCCTGGAAGTATATATCTTGAAAGGGTTTCATAGCTTTCTCAGGCCCAGAAAAAAAAATGTACAATATGACACATTTTAAATGTCTCTTTAGGTTTTTAGTAATATTTTGGATGGTAGGGGAAAGGAAATGAAATAGCCCTGAAGTGGATACCTCACTTCAGAATGCCTTCTTAAAAGCAATAGTGAAGAAAACTTTCATATAGGTTGAGGTGGAGCTGTGGATGGTCTCAAGACAGAATGAAGTAGCAAGATGCCAGGAAGTAGACACTGACAGTTTGTATGTTTTCACAGAAAACTGATCATCTTAGTTATTACCAGACACTCTCTAATAGTTTCATTAGACCTATTTCTCTATCATATTTTAATATTACTCTAAGCTTTATGTCTCATCTACCTGTGAGCTTCTCCAGAGAAAACTGTCTTTTTCTGGTATTAGAATCTACATGCTCACTTAGTTTATTAGAAGTGGTTTTGCCTTTTTATCAGCTTTTGTTCTTTTGCCCAGACTTTATGACACTGACTTAATAAAATATATATTTTTTAAATTGTAGTTTTGTTTCTGAGCAATGTGATATTCAGACAATAATTGTATTAGCCCCAGCCTGGGTCCTCTGCCCTGCAGGGTGTATACTGAGTGAGTAGGCCACATCTCCCTGTTCCTTCATTACCTTACAGTTCCCCAGTCAAGGTTCCCCTGATGCTGGCTTTGGCTGCCTGGACCCTGCATGCTCACTGTAGAAACAGGCCCATTGCTTGGCCTTGCTGACTGAGTAGCCCCTAGGTCTCCAACTCCCAGAACCACTTATCATGAGTGTGTGCACAGATTGAGGTGACCAGAGCTCCTGGTTTGTTCCCCACCTCTCAGTTCCCCGGTGCAAGTACCCTTGATGCTGGCTTGGGGTGGCCTAGTCCCTGTATGTGGGTTGCAGCAGCAGGTGTTTTGCTCAGATTTCCTGATTGACTGGTCCCTGGGTACCCAAATCATTATTCCTCTGAGCCAGTAGGTACACAGGCCATTGTAGGAATTGGCCTCTTTTCCCTGGATCTCCAGCTTCCTGGATCCTGGTTCTCCAACCTCTGATTCACATGTGCTGAAGAATGAATGGGAGTGGAGTGAGTATGCTGGAGCTCCCAGATCCCCACTTCCCAATTCCCCAGGTACTTTTGATATACTTGCAATCTCCATACTCTGCACATCTGTGGTTATAACCCAATCCTATACCAATCCAGTTCATATTTGAAACAGTACACTCTCTGAATATCTACAAGGATAAATACTTGCCTTGTCCTAGATAAAATAAAATGTTTCCACAAGATGGGTAGACCAACAACACTAAGAAAACAATGTAAGTCAGAAAAGTGAGAGATTTCCATCAAGGATGCCTAGTCCTTCAATGGAAGACTCCAATGAAATCATAGTAAAATCAACAGAAATTGATTACAAAATGAAAACACAAGCAATGTAACTCTGATCAAAGAATTGTGGAACTGCAAGCAAGCCATCAAAAAAACCAACAATCACATAAATGAAATTGAGCAGAATCATTTCTTAGAGCACTCAGCTTTTATCACTAAGCTTAACGTAATTGAAGAAAACTGCAGAAGCCTCAAAAGAGATATAAATGAATTGAAGGTGAGTCAACAAATGGAAGATCTCAATAACCAGCTGATTAAGCTTAATGAAGACTTCTCAAATGCAAGAATGAATTCCAGGAAGCACCAAGAAAATCAGATCTTGAACTGAAATTGTACCTGAATAAAAGTGATGGATACATTCCAGAATAAAACAACAGTAAAAAAAAAAAAAAATAGAGATTTTAAAAACTTCTCTGGAACCTCTCACAAACAGAGTTACTCATGTGGAAGACAGAACCTCTGAACTGGAAGACAAGGTAGAAGAAATTGATCAGGAGGCCAAAAATAGTGCTAAGTTCAAAAAAGCATATGAACAGAATATGAGGGACCTGTAGGATACCTAAAAATGACCAAACATACATCCAAGCCAGAGGCATAGAGAACACATTCAACAAAATTATTGAAGAAAATTTCCCAATCTTGCAAAAGTGAGGCCTATCAAGAGACAAGAAGCTCACAGAACACCAAACAGACAGGACCAAAGAAGAAACTCGTCAAGGCACATCATTGGTAAAACTCTTAACAAGAAAAAACAGAGAGAATGCTAAAAGCAGCAAGAGAGAAACAACTCAAAAAATACAAAGGTGATCCTATCAGAATCACTGCAGATATTTCATTGTAAACCATGAAAGTCAGAAGGGCCTGCAAAGGAACAATTCAAAGTATGAAAAACTATGGGGCTGGAGAATTGGCTTAACAGTTAAGCACTTGCTTATGAAGTCTAAGAACCCTGGTTCAAGGCTCGATTCCCCAGGCCCCACATTAGCATCTGCACAAGGGGGCGCATGCGTCTGGAGTTTGTTTGCCCTGGCTCACCCATTCTCTCTCTCTCTCTCTCTCTGCCTTTTTCTCTCTCTGTCTGTCACTCTCAAATAAATAAATAAAAATAAACAAAAAAAATTTTAAAACTATGGCTTCCAACCTAAGGTACTCTTCCAAGCAAAAGCATCCCTCATAATAGATGGTCAAAGGAAAAAATTCCATGAAAAATGTAAACTCTATGATTATATGAACACAAAGCCAAACCTACAGAGAATACTTCAGGGAACACTCCACACAGAACAGTCAAACAATCAATCTCAAGAGCCAACAAGAAGAAGAGCACAAAAACCAAAAATAGACCAGGCATTAAAAAGTACAAAACAAGAAAACACCAAACCCCACAAAGTACTACATCATGGCAGAGATTAAATCAAACCTCACAGTTATAACCCCATACATTAATGGTATTATACTCATCCATCAAAAGACACAAGTTAAAGATGTGGATCAGAAAAATGGATCCTTCTGTCTGCTGTGTTCAAGAAACCTACCTCACCACTAAATACAGACACCTCCTCAGGGTGAAAGGATGGATAATGATATTCCAAGAAAGTGGACATAAGAAACAAGCAAGTGTTGCTATACTAATATCGAATAAAATAGACATCAAACCAAAAGTAATCAAAAGGGACAAAGAAGGCCACTTTTTACTCATCAAGGGAATGATTGAACATGAGGACATCACAATATTTAATCTATATGCACCAAACACAGGTGCACCATAGTTTATAAAACAATACCTACTTGACAAAAAATAGAAATAAACACCAACATTACCAGTGTTGGACTTCAATACTCCACTATCATCAGTAGACAGATCATCCCAGCAGAAAAGCAACAGGGAAAAAAATAGAGCTCATAAACACCATAGATCAACTAGACCTAATGGACATCTACAGAACTTTCCACCCAAATTCTACAAAATACACATTCTTCTCAGCAGCCCCTGGAACCTTCTCCAAAACAGGGCATATATTAACGTATAAAGGATCCCTCCATAAATTCAGGAAAATTGAAGTAACTTCCTGCATCACATCAGATCACAATGCTTTAAAGCTAGAAATTAACAACAGGAGACATATCAGGAATTCCACTAGCTTCTGGAGACTGAACAACATACTTTTTTCATGGAGCTATGAAAGAAATAAAAAAAAAGAAATTGTAAAATTCCTAGAATTGAATGATAATGAAAACACTATTTACCAAAACTTATGGGACACATGAAGGCAGTCCTAAGGTGAAAATTCATAGCAGTAAATGCCTATATAACAAAGACAGAGGGATCCCAAATTAATAACCTAACTGTCCACCTAAAGGCACTGGAAAAACAAGAAAAATCCAACCCTAAGAGCTGCAGATGGAAAGAAACAGGAAAGATCAAAGCATACATTAATGAATTGGAAACTAAGAAAACAATTAAACAACTTGATGAAACAAACAGTTGGTTATTTGAAAAAACAAGCAAGATTAATAAACTGCTGGACAATTTGACTTAGCAAAATAAAGAGAAGTCTTAAATGAATAAAATCATAAATGAAAAAGGAGAGGTCACAGCAGACATCAATGAAATTGGAAGAATCATCAGGACATACTTCTAAAACCACTCCTGCATAAAATTGGGTAATCTGGAAGAAATGTATTAATTCCTAGCCAGAAACCATCTACCAAAACTAAACTTGGAGCAGACTAATCTCCTAAAGAAACCAACAACATCCATTGAGATTGAAAAAGTAATCAAAAACCTCCCTAAAAAGAAAATTCTATGACCCATGGCTTCTCAGCCAAATTCTATCAAACTTTCATTGAAGAAGTGAAACCATTTTTTCTCAAACTGTCTCACATAATTGGACAGTATAGAATCTTCCCAAATTCCTTTTATGAAGCTAACATCACCCTGGTACCAAAACTAGACAGAGATACAACAAGAAGAGAAAACTATAGGCCTATATCCTGGATGAACTTAGATGCAAAGATCCTGAACAAAATCTTCACAACTGAATTCAAAGAACATATCAAAAGCATTACCCACTTTGATCAATTAGGGTTCTTTCCAGGGATGCAGGGGTGGTTCATCATATGGAAATCAGTCAAAGTAGTACACGATATAAATGAATTTAATCACACTAACTACATGATAATCTCAGTAATGCAGAGAAGGCCTTTGATAAAATACGAACACCACTTCATGATCAAAATGCTGGAGAGAATAGGCATAAATGATTTCTACCTCAACACATTTAAAGTTATATACAGAGCACCTAAATAAAGGGTATCATATTGTAAAGGAAAAGTCAAGTTAGCTCTATTTGTAGATGACATGATCCTATACATAAGTGACCTGAAAGTCTCCATCTCTAACTTCTAAAGGTGATAAATTCCTTAAATAGTGGCAGTATACAGAATCAACACACAAAAATCAGTAGCCTTTCTATATGCAAAGGACAAATATACAGAGAAAGAAATGAACAAGGCTGTTCCATTTCAAAAGGCAGCAAAACAGATTAAATAGCTTAGAACAGCACTCAGCAACAAGGTGAAAGAACAATATAATGAAAACATAGAAAAAAAATAAAATGATTGAGGAGGACTTGAGAAGATGGAAAGGTCTCCCATACTCCTGGATAGGTAGAATACTGTGAAAAATGCCAATTCTACTAAAATCAATACCAATATAAATTCCAGCATAGTTCTGCACAGATATACAAAAAATGATCTTAAAATTCATATAGAATGACAGCAGGTCTCTGATACCCAAGCATATCATCAGCAAAAGAAACACCTTTGGAGGTATCACCATACCTGATCTAAAGCTATGTTACAAAGCCATAGTAATGAAAACAGCACAGTACTGGCATAAAAGAAGAAATATAGACCAGTAGAACAGAACTGAAGTCCCAGACTTTAAGTCAAGTAACTATAGCTACTTGATCTTTGACAACGGTGCCAATAAAGTAGATTGGAGAAAAGACAGCATCTTCAACAAATGGTGCTGGACAAATGAACATATATGTAGAAAAATAAAACTAGCCGAGCATGGTGGCACACACCTTTAATCCCAGCACTTGGGAGGCAAAAGTAGGTGGATTGCCATGAGTTCGAGTCCACCCTGAGACTCCATAGTGAATTCCAGGACAGCCTGGGCTAGAGTGAGACCCCACCTTGAAAAACCAAAAAATAAATAAATACATACATACATACATACATACATACTAGATCTGCTCATCTCACCACAGACAAAAAATCAAGTCCAAATGGATTAAAGACCTCAATATATTATCTGAAACTCTTTTCCCACTGGAAGAAAAAAAATATGAAGAACTTTCCACGATGTAGGAGTGGTGAAAGACTTCTTGAACAATACCTCAATAGCCCAGGAAAATTTAAACAATCACTCAACCAAAGGGATCACATGAAGCTAAAAAGCTTTTGCACAGGCAAGCATACCATTAGCAGAGCCAATAGATTATGCACTGAATGGAAGAAAATTGTCACCATCTATACCACAAACAGAAGCTTAATATATAGAACCTACAAAGAACTAAAAAACTACACGATAAAAAAATCAAACAACCAACTCCAAAAATTGGGCATAGATCTGAATAGGAAACTCAAAAAGGAAGAATTACAAATGGCTAACACAGACTTTAGACAATGTTCAACATCCCTAACCATTTAATCTTTTTTTCTTTTCTTGTTAAAGACTGTTGGCTTACTAGCCTCCAACAGTACTTGCCCATCTTCTTGTTTATAATGCCACACCATCCTTCCCTCTCCACAAAGGTTCTGCTTCTTTTTTCCCTGTACTCTCTTGCTTTTTAATCTATAGTAACTCTAGTCTATAATTAACTGTACTTTTTCACAATTTTCACAGGAAATCTGCCTAATCTATTTGGTACTTAATCACTTAATGATCTGTATTTCAGCCTAAATCTGAAGATGTGAAATTTCTGACACATTAATTAGATTTAAGCTTTCAAGAAGGCAGAAACAATTGGTTATAAAGCACATGATTTTTTTTTTTTAGTGGTTTTTTTTTTTTTATTAGTCAGTTCTGTATTCAGCAAATACAGTCAGTTTGGTACCATTATTAGGCTCATCCGTGACCTACCCCCTGCCCTTGGCCCCTCCTTGTTGAGGTATACGGGTCATGCATTGTGGAGTTAGCCCACAGTTATGGGTAAGCTAAATGTCTCTGCATATCATGACCCAACAAGCACATGAATTTGTACAGCATGAATAACCAAGTCGGAGAAACCTGCTGTCTGCACCATGTCTTCTTCCTTGCTTCACTTTTTACCTGGGTATGTGGGCATACTAAAGGAATCTGTGACCATGACATGTGATTTCAAGAAATTCTGTGAAAAAGGAGGAAGCAGTTATTGATGTGTTCAAAACCGTTCAAATAGCATCACAAGACCCTGAGGGAGATGTCATACTGATGGAAGAGAACTTGCATGTTGTGCAGACCCCTTTCTATGTAACTCACTATCAGACCAGCCTGTATCACTGATTCACTTGAGTGAGAAACTTCCATGGTGTTAAAAAACAAAATCACAATTTTAGATTTTCCATGATTTGTGGTTAATTGCAATAACTACTGGCATAAAAAGGAGTAGTTTCTTTGATCTAGTTTGTTTATGTAGTGGCTAATATACTAAATATATTCATAATTAGACCATTCACAAAGACCCATGTAGGAACATCAGGCATTTTGAAGATAATCAATAATCAAAGTAATTGCTCTTAGGAATTTTTTACATGTGGGGCTGCTGTAAATTCCCATCTCTACATATCTTTGAAATGACAATAACTAAATTAAACAGGATTTTTAAACTTCTTTGTCAAATGTCATCTGATATTTAAAACATTTGCAAATTATTTTTCAAAAAGTTACAATTTAAGAACTTTGTAGCCTATCTGTATGGAAAAATATCACTCTATATACTTGGTATATAGGATGTGGTGGTTTGAATAGAATAGATGGCCCCCAATATATTTCAGTTGTTTATTTGTTTGTAGTTTGCATCTTTAGCCACCTGGCTGGAGGCAGTGCCATTGTGTGGATCTTAAGGTGTGGTGGTGGGTTTTAGATTTCAATCTAAAGATATGCAAAGTGTACTGTGGCTTTTGACCTTTAGGCTTGTACTGCTCTCTCTCTGCTTGGGCCTGTGGAGGCAGGCCAGTTTCTTCTGCCATTATGGAATTTCCCCTGGATCTGTAAGCTTCAATAAATCCCTTTCTCCATAACTGTACCTGGTCTGGAAGTTCATCTTAGCGAACCTGAATCTGTCTGCTACATAGGACATATTGTATTTTATTTCAAAAAAATTTAGTATATACAAGGAGCTATTGTTCAGAGGTTTAACCTTTATGTAACATACATGAAGTTGCATTCTTGTAATCTCATGCTTTGAAATGAACATAGAAGGCAGGGTCGAAAAAGTTATTAGTAAGACAGTAAAGATCATATGAACTGATTTTTACTTTCTTTTCCTGTTTTATTATTTTTCTTTGTAACTGCAAGTAATTATCTGAAAAGAATAAGTGCTCCCTACTCTAGCATTTTAATGGGCCAAAGATTCTTAATTGCACTCCCATTTATGGCAATGATCATTATGATTTCATGACAATAGATAAAATGAGTACTTTGTGCCTACACTTTTGTTTTAAATGCACAAGAATTCACAAAGCAGATAGCTATTGAACCAGTTTCTACAGCTTTAAAGTTAATTTATTTGAATCAATTCAGAGGTCAAAAAGAAAGAACTTGTAAATGAAACATTTTCAATATGCACAATTTCAATGCAGAAGTGATTAGACATGGGTTTGGCCATTATTTTAAAGAGATTCATCTTTTTATTTATGATCAATTGTTTAATCTTCTATCACACAGCTTCCCTTCAGCTGCCTGAAACTAATAGCACTTTTAGTCACATGTCCAGATCTCAACTTAAATGGTACTGGGAAAACAGAAGTGGTTGGCAATTTCTGTTTGAAATTGTGTATGCAGTGTATTATTTTGGTAGACATGTACACTGTATAATGAACACACACATTGTCCTTACCACAACTAATACCTAAAACATCATTTCTTTTTGGTGAAATAAGAATTTTTTTCTTCTAGTTGTGCACTGCTTTATTAACTGCCTGGCTATGCTTTAGTGTTTATTCCTCCTGCTCAGCTGTGACTCTGTATGCACTAATCAGTTTCTTTCATAGCCTCCTTACCCCTCTTCTTTTCAGACTGTGGTTACCACTACTATTTCCTGTACCCTACAAAATCAGTGGGTCTACCAGCCTCATTTATACCATGGTCTGAAAGTATGACTAGGACAACTTATCTAATTATTCTATAAAACAAGTACTGCAGACTCACATCAAAATAGTAAAATCAGAGCCAGGCATGGTGGTGCATGCCTTTAATCCCAGCACTCAGGAAGCAGAGGTAGGAGAGCACCCTGAGACTACATAGTAAATTCTAGGTCAGCCTGGATTAGAATGAGACCCTACATTGAAAAACCAAAAATAAATAAATAAATAAATAAATAAATGAAATAGTAAAATAAAAGAGAAGTATGATTTACTGAGATAATTTTAAAATATTACCTTACTTAAATATTTTTAAAATTGGTTAAATAATAATATATCAAAAGTAGGGACTGGACTGCTGGCGCAGTGGCTAAGGTGCTTACCAGCCAAACCAAATGACACAGGTTCGATTCCCCATTACCCACATACAGCTGGATTCACAGAGTGGCACATGTATCTGGAGTTCAATTTCAATTGCTAGAGGCCCTAATACACCCATTATCTCTATATATTTACTTATTTCTCTCTCTCTTTTTCTATATCTACCTCTTTCTCTCTCATATGAATAAATAAATAATTTTTAAAAACTAATTTTAAAAAGTATATCTTAACACCAACAAAGTATATTGCTTTTCTTCTAAAATGACACACTTCATGACTTTTCTATGAAGATTCAGTGCTTGTACATCTTGACTGTCATAAAGACCAGTGAAGCAACTAAGTTACTACAACCAAAATTGCACACAAGGTGTTACATACAGTCAGGCAGCCATCAGTGAGACCTCTCCAGCTGGTAAATGGATCCAGACTGACAATTGTCTGCAGTGTCAATTATGTCCACTAAGCCCTACTTCAAATGGAGGTCCTGGAGGTGGGCAAAGGCTGGTTTCCATAGCTAATGTTTTTAAAGCCCTCATTCATCACTCAGCATTTAAAATAAAATAATTATAGAAGGTATTTAATATATTTAAAAGATAACTGCTATGTATAATTATAAACATTTCTGAAGATTGTTCAAGTACCACCTCTCTCTCACATCTTTTCTGATACTCATTTTCCTCTTTCAAATACATGCCTTTCTTCCTCTCTACATACTATTTCTCTCTGGGCTGGAGAGGTGGCTCAGCAGTTAGCAGTACTTGCCTGAAAAGTCTGACAACTTGGGTTTGATTCCCCAGTATTAATGTAAAGCCAGATAGAGAAACTGGCACATATGTCTGGAGCTTGTTTACAGTGGCAGGAGACATTGATATGCCCATACTCTCTCTCTCTCTCTCTCTGCCTGTCTCTCTCTCTCTCAAATAAATTAAAAGTAATTTCAAAAATCCAAAAACATCTTATTTCTCTTTTTTAACCAGTGTTAGTACATCTCTGAATCATCCATTTCTTTCTGTTCTTTGGATCTTGTGCTCTCACCATTATCCTATGTTCTTTCATTTATCATTTCCTCTTTTACCTCAACTGATTACATGCGGATTCTTGTTGATGTTGTTGTTTAAAAACTAGGCATTGAACCTAGAGTCTCACTTATACAAAGCAGGTGAGCTAATTAGGCATTTTTAAAATGCAGTGCAGGGAAATGCAAGTGAAAACAACTATGACATAC
Source organism: Dipus sagitta (assembly GCA_036346955.1). NCBI lineage: Eukaryota > Metazoa > Chordata > Mammalia > Rodentia > Dipodidae > Dipus > Dipus sagitta. Next base: position 48,592,192 of record CM070780.1, read on the forward strand.
TACCTTACCCCAATAAGGATAACAAACATTAAAAAATCAAATGAAAGCCAGGAATGGTGGCACACGCCTTTAATCCCAGCACTCGGCAGGCAGAGGTAGGAAAATCACAGTGAGTTCGAGGCCAGCCTGAGAGTACATAATGAATTCCAGTTAGCCTGAACTAGAATGAGACCCTACCTTGAAAAAACAACAACAACAACAAAAAAAAAAAAAAATGAAAATAAATGTTGGCGAGGATGTGGAGAAACAAGAACCCTCATATCCACTGTTGGTGGGAATGTAAGATGGTACAACCACTTTGGAAAGAAATATGGAGACTCCTAAAAAAGCTGACTACAGAGTTACTGACAGACCCAGTTATTACCTTACTGGGCATGTACCCTAAAACCCCCAAGCCTCAGTCCAGAGATATTTGCTCAACCATGTTTATAGCTGCTCAAATCATAATAACTAAGATCTGAAATCAACTGAGATATCCATCACTAGATGAATGGATAAGTAAGATGTGGTATATCTACACGATGGAATTCTACACAGCAGTAAGAATAAATGACACAATGAAATTTGAAGAAAAATGGTCGAACCTGGAATAGATCATTCTCAGTGAACTCACCCAGTTACAGAAAGATAATTGGAACATAGTCTCTGTGGTGGTTTGAATAGAATAGATGTCCCCCAATATATTCAGTTGTTTGTAGTCTGCATCTCCACCTGGCTGGAGGCAGTGTCACTGGGTGGATCTTAAGGTGTGGTGGTGGGTTTGAGATTTCAATCTAAAGATATGAAAATTGTGCCTAGCTGGAGTCCCTGAAGTGTGCTCTGGCTTTTGACCTTTAGGCTTGTACTGCTCTCTCTCTGCTTAGGCCTGTCAAAGCAGGCCAGTGTCTTCTGCTTTTATGGAACTTCCCCTGGATTTGTAAGCTTCAATAAATCCCTTCCTCAATAACTGTACCTGGTCTGGAAGTTCATCTCAGTGAACCTGAAGCTGACTGCTACAGTCTCACTCATCTACAGCACGTAACCTGAATCTTCCCCAAGATGCCGACATACCCACTAAGCATCTTGAGAACCAGACCATAGGGTGGGTGTGGTGGGTGGTGAGGACTGGGGAGCGGGGGACACAAATCTGGACCCAAACAGCAATGGTACCATAAAATTCTAAAATTCTACATCCTCAAAGACAGACCAAATGGTTGAACCTTCACCAGGCCCTTAGAGGGAACACCTGAGTCACAAGGCCCTAGAGAGGGTACAAAGAAGACTGACTTTAATCTTCTATTGCTTCTCTCTCTCTCTCTCTCTCTCTCTTCTTCTTCTCTCTAACTCTTTTATATTACTTATCTTTTTCTTCCTTCTCTTAATGGGCACTGACCTGTAACTCCCAGTACCAGCAGGTGGCTATCATCCACAGTGAGCTTTTGATCAGAGAGACCTACAAGGTTTCCTAAAAGAATAACAGATTTCTGTCACAGTACTTGATGACCCACCAAAGGTGAGTGGTAAGACCGTACTGCTGAAGACACCATATGCGGTTGACACGTAACATGGAGTGACATGGCTGGAAGCTGGAAGAGAGTCAGTTCCCAGACAGTCAGCACGTCTAGTGCCAGAAGGTGCTACATGGGCTAAGCACTTACATTCAAAATTTGTGGATACATTGTTAGCAAAAACTAACAAGATTGCAAGAGCCAGGCGTAGTAGCACATGTGTTTAATCCCAGCACTCAGGAGGCAGTGGTTGGAGGATCACTGTGAGTTGAAGGACACCCTGAGACTACATAGTAAATTCTAGCTCTGCCTGGGCTAGAGTGAGACTCTACCTCAAAAAACCAAAAAAAAAAAAAAAAACCTAACAAGATTTCATTACTGGAGTTTTTAAAAGGGATCTAGATTAAATGCATATATAAAACAAAAATATTCCATGTGGGGCTGGAGAGATGGCTTAGTGGTTAAGCCCTTGCCTGTGAATCCTAAGGTCCCCAGTTCAAGGCTCAACTCCCCAGGACCCACGTCAGCCAGATGCACAAGGGGGCGCACGTGTCTGCAATTCATTTGCAGTGGCTGGAAGCCCTGGTGCGCCCATTCTCTCTTTTTGTCTCTCTGCATCTTTCTCTCTCTATCTGTAGTTCTCCAATAAAAAAATAAACAATAAAAAATGTGCCATGTTTGAAATATTATTCTAAATATTTGAAATTTCTCCCCTTTCCTCCATCTTTCTCTTTCTCTCTGTCTCTATGTCTCACTTGTCTCTGTGTTTCTCTCTTACCTAGATGTATATATTCTCAAATATAGCTCAAAGACTATTAAAATATGGCATTCTCTACAAAGCCTTTATGGTCTATTAGATAAGGTAAATAAAAGCCTGATTTTTAAACACTGATTGGATAGCAAGTAAAATGATGACAATGGGATTTTGTTGTGGGAAGGAACATAATTGTTACAGTAATGGAGAGAGCACTGTACTTGCAGGCACATGTATACCAATGCTCAAGGTTTGAAGACTGACCTTAACCTTCTACAGCTTCTCTCTCTCTCTCTCTCTCTCTCTCTCTCTCTCTCTCTCGCCCTCTCCCTCCCTCCCTCCTCCCTCTTCTCTCTAACTCTTTTATATTACTTATCTTTTTCTTCCTTCTCTTCATGGGCACTGACCTGTAACTCCCAGTACCAGCATGAGGCTATCATCCACAATGAGCTTTTGATCAGAGAGACCTACAAGGCTTCCTAAAAGAATGACAGATTTCTGTCAGAGTACTTGATGACCCACCAAAGTTTACTGGTAAGACCCTACTGCTGAAGACACCATATGCGGTTGACACGTAACATGTAGTGACATGGCTGGAAGCTGGAAGAGAGTCAGTGTGTCTAGTACCAGAAGGTGCTACGTGGGCTACTTGGGGAAAATGACCAATATTTGTCCAAGCAACTCACGTTTTAGCCTACTTAGCAGCAGATAACCTGTCGTGATGCTCACACAAGTGCAATAGTGGTGCAGAGTCATTGTGGGAAACCAACTGTTCTTGATTTGGCTAACTGAGCTGCTCAGTGGAATGGAATCCATAGCTGGAGCTTGGAAACAAGTTTGAGCCAGATCCAAAAATGAACCAGCTTTCCATTATCAAACTACCACCAATCATGGGGTAGAAGAGGGCCTACACCTGTAAAATTCTCTCTAAAAAGTAATGGCTATCCCATTTATCTGGTGCTAACTTTACTCTTCACTGGAGAATCTACTTCTCTTTTCCAGATAGGTGCAGATCCTAAGGATAGAACCATCCCATTATACCTCAAAAGGGCCCCAGCTGAAACTAAGAATAATTGGTGAAACAAGCAAGGGTGCTGTTTTCTTGGTGAACCGGGTACCAGCAGCACGGTGAAGGAGATCAACACAGAAAACAATCAACTCCAACCAAATCAGATATCCAGAGACACAAAGGCTCCCAAGGCTTCATCACTGAAGCTGACCTAAATTGAACCCAACATGGCTCAGGGAAATTTGTGGAAGAGGGGACAGAAAGATTGTTAGAACCACACGTTGGGTCATGGTACACAGAGACATTTTTTCCTGCTCATAACTGAGGGTAACTCCACAATGCATGACCCATATACCCCAACAAGGAGGGGCCGGGGGAGGGGGGAGGACAGGAAGGTGCATAACAATGGTACCAACTGAGTATAAAACTAATTAATAAAAATTAAATTAAATTAAAAAAAGGAAACAACAAAAAACAGACCTTTCATTTTATAGTGTTTTAATATGTTCTGACATTGACTAGTGACTTTTGTTTTACTTTTTGATAGAAATTACTATTAAATTCTACTTACCCTAGCTGAGAAGAATAAAGAACATTATAAAATGAATTTATTTTAATTTATCAAATATACTCATTTATTTGTTTTTATTAGTTAGTTTTGTATTCAGCAAATACAGTCAGTTTGGTACCATTATTAGGCTCATCCATGTCCTACCCCCTCCCCTTGGCCCCTCCTTGTTGAGTTATATGGGTCATGCATTGTGGAGTTAGCCCACAGTTATGGGTAAGCTAAATGTCTCTGCATATCATGACCCAACATGTGGCTCTGACATTCTTTCTGCCCCCTCTTCCACAAAATTTCCCTGAGCCATGTGGGGTTCATTTTTGGTCTGCTTCAGTGATGAGGTGTTGGGGGCCTCTGAGGCTCTGGCTCTCTGATTTGGTAGCAGTTGATTTTTCTCTGTGCTGATCTCCTTCCCCCTTGTGCTGGTAACCGGTTCATCAGGAAAACAGCCCCCTTGCTTGTTTCTCCAATTTTTCTTAGTTTCAGGCGGGGCCCTTTTGAGGTATGATGGGGTGGCTCTCTCCTTAGGATCTACATCTATCTGAAAAAGAGAAGCAGATTCTCCAACGGAGAGTAAGTTATCATCAGGACAAATGAGATAACCCCCCCCTTTTTTAGAGAATTTAATAGGTGTAGGCCCTCTTGTAGCCCACAATTGATGGTAGCTTGATATTGGAGAGTGGGCTTATGTTTGGATATGGTTCTGACTTGTTTCCCAGCTCCAGCTATGGGTCCCATACCAGTGAGGGGATCAGTTAGCCAAATTGAGAGCAGTTGGTTCCCCACCATGGCTGTGTGCCACCACTGCACTTGTGTGGGCATCACAAGTTACTTGCTGCTAAGTAGGTTAGATCACGTGTTGCTTCGACAGATATTGGTCATTTTCCCCCAGTCGCCCATGTAGCACCTTCTGGCACTAGACACGCTGACTCTCTGGGGACTGACTCTCTTCCAACTTCCAGCCATACCATTCTAATTTGTATGTCAATCACATAAGGTGTCTTCAGCAGTAGGGTCTTACCACTAGCCTTTGGTGGGTCATCAAGTACTCTGACAGAAATCTGTCTGTCTTTTAGGAAACCTTGTAGGTCTCTCTGATCAAAAGCTCATTGTGGATGATAGCCCCATGCTGGTTCTGGGAGTTACAGGTCAGTGCCTACTAAGAAAATGAGGAAAAAGATAACTAATATACAAGAGTTAGAGATAAGAGAGAGAGAGAGAGAGGGAGAGGGGAAGTGAGGGAGGGAAGATATAAAAGATTAAGGTTAGTCTTGATCTTACCCTCTAAATACACTCATTTGTAATGACAAGATTTGATCACAATGAAGCCAACCGAACACAACAAAAGGAAGCTGTATTTAGCTTGGGATCCAGACTTGTTTTCTGTTGCATTCACAAAAACAAATCACTATTTCCTGATTGAAGTAAACATATTAATACTTTTCATAAATTTCAGTAACATGAGACTCAGGGAGACATATTTCAATTAATTTCTAACAAATCTATACATTTATCTAATGTGAATTTTAGTTTGGGCCACAGGGAATAGCTAGACATAAATCTTGAGACTGTTCCAGGATTCCTAAATTCTCTCTTAATCCACATCCATGTCTAAGTGTACCTGCTCACAATAGCTGCAGCCTGGCCAGATTCGAGTCCAACTGCTCTAATCACCTCATAGGTATTTCAGCACAGTCTCCTTGGAAGGTATTTCTGAGCAAGTTAAATCATATGAGGAAGAACCTTTATATTACATGACGTATGTCATCATCAGCTTGAGCAGCAAAAAGCTTTCACAGGGATCACAGCTGCTACTTATAATTTCTCCTGGTAACTACTGAAATCACTAAACACTTACCTGGATAATATCGGGCAAGGCCAGTGGCACTGCCAAAAACTTGCCACAGCAATGTAGGGTCCTCATCACGATTTTTTTTGAAAACTTCATCTAATGCACTTGTCCAGTTGAGTTCATTTAACACTATAGTTGCTGCAAAAAAGGGGGGAATATAAAATGGAGTCAATGAAATTTAAAATTTATATATAATTTGGATTAGTGCATTTAATTTGTACACATGCTCACTGATCTCTGTATATAACATTTTAATCCACTGGTTATCAATGATTTAGGCAGACGGCTATCTCCAATTTCATATGGAGGCAGAGCTGTTGGCATTTAGCACAGCAATGATTCACTCTCCTGTGGACTACACAATGTCCAGCAGCCTCGCTAGCCTTCGTCAGTAGTTAGACAACAGTACCTGCCCCTTAGGGTGTACACAGTATGACTGTCTACTAGTGCTGACCACTATGAATATTCACATAAATTTTCCTGCTCCTCACTTTTAACAGTAACTGTCACCGAGTACATTGTATCAACTGTGCTTAAAACACACACACATACTATGATAGTGGATAAAGCCATTGAGATGTCCAATAATGTTAGGACTAAGGAGAGAGCTCAGTGGGGAAAGTTGCCTGTGGTACAAGCTTGAGAACCTGAGTACAGATCGTCAGTACATACATAAAAGCTAGACATGGTAGCATGTGACTGAAATCCAAGCACTGGGGAGAAGGAGGCAGGAGGATTCCTAGGACTTGCTGACTAGCTAGGCTAGGCAAATTAGCACACTCCAGGTTCAGTGAGACACCTTGTCTCAAAAACTAAGGTGGACAGTGATTAAGGAAGGCATCTATATTGCTCTCTAGCTTCTACACATATGTGCATATACACTTGAACACACATGTGTGGCTACACACACACACATACACACACACACACAAATACAAATACAAACAAAATACACACATATACATACAAAAATATCAATGTTAGAAACTAGGATTTGGCGAATATTTCATCAATACCTTTATGAGAAGCACCTTTTTCATAGTCACTCAATTAACAGATATTACAGACTGCTAATCAGTCCCAAGTGATTGAATATGACCCCTGTTTATTGTTATTTGCTGGGGGTGAATTAGTATTTGAAACACATGTCATTATTAGAGTGAAAGAAGTCATTAAAATTTCAACTATAACATGAACTTAAATAGTATCTAAATTATAATTGTAGATCTCCATGATCAAAGCATTCTAAGCATGACCTGTTAAAATTTTAAAAGGGCTAGAAGATTATAGATAACTCATGTGTTTCTTGTCTTGGTAAGCAGAGCAGGTATCATGCTTCCTGCACATCAGCAGCTTGGGCCTAGGCCACTTTGTCCATAAGAGTCTCTAATTTAGCCTAAAAAAGTGCAAGGTTATTGATTTGAGGCTTTTTTTTGTAGTTTTTGTTTTTTTTTTTTGTTTTTGTTTTTGGAGGTAGAGTCTCACTTTAGCTCAGGCTGACCTGGAATTTATCTGTAGTCTCAGAGTGGCCTCTAATGCACAGTTAACCTCCTACCTCTGCCTCCCCAGTGCTGGGATTAAAGGAGTGAGCCACCATGCCCGGCCTAGATTTGAGGCATTTTCTAATACAGGCATATACAGCAATAAAGCTTCACTGAATCATCATGCTAGCTTCATCCCACTAAATTTAGTATTTTCTCCTTTTACTTCATTCATCTCAAAGTGTTTTCTGATTTCTGCTATTTTTCTCTTTTTGTTCTGATCTTTTTCCCTATAACCACAGGGAAATAACAAATGCAACCATGATTAAATCATGTACAAGTTTTGTACAGGTAAATATAAAAGATATTTGGTCAAAAATGATGTTATCATGTGGATTTATATTTTTAAGTTTTATATCATTTACAAGAAATAACAATAACAACAATAAAAACAAATGAATTATAAAACCATTCTGGGAACAGCATCCTGATGCAATTCTCATTACTGAAAACTAACAAGATTTTCATCTTTATGGATGAGATTACTTTCAGAAAGATCAGTTGCATGTGTATGAATATTCATGAGCTGAGTCAGATCCATAGTGCATTGAAGATATTGAAGAATTCATATTCAAAAATATGATCCAATGAACACATAGTGGCCAGTTATATGTAAATTTATATTCACACAGATAACATGGACTGATATGCAATATTCATAAATATTTAATCAAATATACAAACCAACAAATAAAAAGAAGAGCATTGTACTTTTGTGTAAACATTCATGACTCTTATAGTAATATTCTACTGAACAAATAATGATGTTTATTTACGGTCCATATTCTCTTCACTAATCTCCAGTCTCTTCTATCTCTTCAATTTCCTTGGCTCTTTAATTCACATCAAAACAACTAATAGATAATTACTTTTAATAAAGTTTTATTTGTTTTCATGGCTGCCAATTTTCTCTTAATTTTATATGACCTCTTACCAATCATGATACACTATGAATTTTACTATTATGTACTGAGTGAAAATGGGCAAGATATGAAATACCATCCTCATTGTGGTAATATGTTTTAAAGCACCTGGTGTACACACATGAAAATCTTTCCCAAATGAACAAATACTTAGATTTCAATTTTTTTTTCATGGTATATTCATCTACCAATAAGCAAACTGCATAAAGCCTGTGCAGACGAGACTCCTGAAATGATTTCAAACTTTATTCAGCATAAGGAAAATGACTATAGCTGTCACAGCTGCAAAATAAACCTTGAAAGATGGTGTGAGGCAGGGTACCTGGATACAGATATTCACATTAGCCATTGTATATGCATGAGGACTTCCATATGCAAGCATTATTCTATTTGTTATTGTTTTTGAATGTCTAACAACAGATATCAAATGCAAAGGTATGCCCTGAGAATGCAACACTACTACACTTTGTTCCAGGGTAGTTCAACTCTATGTTAAAACACAGTCCTTTAACACAAGAATTTCAGTTTCAGAGGTATAAACTGTAGAAATAATAGGTCCGCAGTGTTTACTCAGTGAATTTAAAATAAGAATCTTAAAAAAAAAAAAAGGCCAGACATGGTGGTGCATGCTTTTAATCCCAGCATTTATAAGGCAGAGCTAGGTGGATTACCATGAGTTTGAGGCCACCCTGAGACTACATAGTGAATTCCAGGTCAGCCTGGGCTAGAGCAAAATGAAAAACCAAAAGAAAAAAAAAATAATAAGAATCCTTCACTCAGTCATGCACCCCAAATTCTTCTGCAAAAGACTAAATTTACAGAAAGTGAAATTGCTACATGATATTTTTTAATCTCTATGTTCAAATTAGCAATAATATTATAGAAAATACATGAAGCATAGCTGGGCATGGCGGCACACGCCTTTAACTCCAGCACACGCGAGGCAGAGGTAGGAGGATCACTGAAAGTTTGAGGTCACCCTGAGACTACATAGTTAATTCCAGGTCAGCCTGGACCAGAGTGAGTCCCTACATGGAAAAAAAAAAAAGGAAAATATATGAAGCATCAAAGCATGCAAGCACGAAAGCTATGTGAGAACCTTGGCTACATTACTATATTTTTTAAGAAGATTATGAATGATGTTCATAAAATAAATACTATTTTGGTAATATAAAATAATCAGATCATATTTTTCTCTTTTTAAATCATAAAATAATTATTTTGTTCATTAGAACTATTTATGTTGTTAGACAATAGAATAATCAAATTAAAGTCCAATACTGGCTATGTCAAATGCAGTTTCCTGGGTGAAAATTAATCCACTATCTCCTCCATTTTTAGTTACAACAAATGAATTTCAATATGTTAATCTATTTTACAAATTGTAAATAAAGCAGATTTAGGAAAATATTTTTAAAATTACTTGTGATTACAACAGGTTAAGAAGCCAAATATATTAGGAAACTTAGAATCTGATATTCAGAAATGCTTTTTACATTTTTATACAGTGCAAGACATAATTTAGGTGGTTATAGTCCTTCATTATTCCTCTTATATTTAATCATTTTTCCTGACAGTGATTCATAAAATAAAAAAGTGTAAGGTATATTTCTTCTATGGTTGAATAAACAGAACAAAATTTTCTGGAAAATTGCTCATTTTCAAGAAATATTACTTTGGACTATGAAATTATATTATTCATTTACACAAAGACTTTGAATGAAAATGCATTTGCAGGACTCTTACTCATTGAAGTTCAACTGATTACTCAGAAAAACTGTTCATTTGACATTGTTTATTCTCAAATCTTTAAAACCTATTGATAAGCCACAGTCTTTATTTGAATATCTAGAGAAACATATAATTCAAAAAGTTAATTTTTTGTTTGTTTTTGAAACAGAGTATCATGTTGCCCAGACTGACTTCAAACTTGTTAAATAGCCAAATCAGGCCTCAAATTATTGATTCTCCTTCCTCTAGCTGCTGAGAACTGGGGTTATAGGAGTGTAACTCTAAGCCCAACTATAAAAGGATTTTAAGTGCAAAATCATCAATGCAGACTAGTAATCAAATACTATCACAGAATCCCCCAAATAAGCTATCTTTTCAAAAAAGCTTCAAATATGGCTTGGCATCCAACAAAACTTAATCATCTTTGGACAGCTATACCTTCATTCTATAAATTATATTTCTTAATTATTTTTCTATCATGTGTTTAGAATTATTTAAAATTATGTTCTCTTATAGACTCAGTCACACACTATATATATTATATTCATTTCTGCCTTACATTTCTTCTACTACCCAAGGAAATAAATATTTTATATTCACACAAACTTCCCATTTATTGCTTGTACTGAGACTAGAAATAAACAAGTATACACATCACTGCATGAGACTAGACTAATTGGTGCAGATTTAGCTTTGACTCTACTGACAGTAACCAAATAATCATTTTTTCTAAGTATCTTATTGCTACTTTAAAAGTAAAATTAGTTCTAATTTTCTGTCAACTTTTGAAAAACTGAGTATCTTAGTCTGTTGAAAATTATATTTTACACAAATTAAATCCTTTATAGCTGTCCAAGGCCAAGCTTTTTAAAAAGCACCAAATATGTCTGGAGCAAACCTTGACTTCAGGGCCTCTGTTCTGAATGGCATAATAGGATTTCACTGATAATTGATTCATTGTGCCCAACATATATTGCTATTCTTGATATACTTGCTTTTTCAAAAATATGGCCTTGGTGTTCTGCAGCACTCTTGCTAAGAGAATTCTATTGTTCAGTGTAGCTTTTGATGGGAAGAAAGAAAAATCCAATTTGTAACAGCACAAAGGAAGCCCCTTATATGGCTGTTAATTCTTTAAAAAGCATATGCCTTTTGTATGCCTTGTTCAGGACATGGACTACAAAATTGTGGACAGGAAATGAATTTTTTTCTGAAAAATTTAAACAAATAATGTATTATTTCTCCCTTTTAAGTATTAATTATTGTTTAATTAAATTTGAATGGATTCACCAGATTTAATCAGGATGTAAGACCTAACCATGCAGGAACTAATTTTTATGAGTGTTTTAAAAACATGAACATATTAAATAATGTCAGGTACAGCTATTTTCATAACTTTTTCAAAGTAACATTGATACATGAAAGTATATGTATCAAATGTAAAATGTGGTTTAATATGTGTACACATTGTGAAATAATTCCCATAGTCTAATTATCCACTACCTGTGTATAGATGCCAGTGTGTGTGTACTGCAGGGATTTAAAAAAAAAAACTATACATTCATAAAATTACAAATATACAATCCAGTACTGTTGACATTCTGACATAGTATACAGTGGATTTCTAGAAATTACTTTTTGTGTGTGTGTGTGTACATAAATGCATGCTTATGTGTATGCAGGTGCCCATGTGTGGTGTCTATACATGTGTCCATGCATATGTAGAGGCTAGAAGACAACCTCCAACCTCAGATGTTGTTTCTCTAGGTGCTGTATGTCCATCTTTTGTAATAACTAATTATAAAATTTTGTTACTTTACCCTTACATTGTTAATTACATTACTGCTACTAATAATATGTAGTCACATCTGACAGTCTCTTACAAAGAGTATTATTTGTAAATGTTTTTATTTATTTTATTTATTGGAGACACACAGAGAGAGAATGACAGAGAAATTAGGCATGACAGGGCCTCTAGCCACTGCACACAAAATCCAGATGCATGCACCACCTTATGAATCTGGCTTTATGTGGGTGCAGGGAATCAAACTGGGTCCTTTGGCTTTGCAGCCAAGTGTCTTAACCATTAAGCAATCTCTTCAGTCCCCAAGGAGTATTTTTTCAGGCGTTAAATTATTTAACTTTTCAGATGAAATTTTAAGCAGGATACTAGCATGGTCTTTTGTTTTAGAAGCCTGAGAAAAGGAGTAACGAGATGGCTTAGCAGTTAAAGACCCTTGCTACCAAAGCCTGCCATTCTGGCTTTGGTTCCCCAGTTCCCACACAGAGCCAGATTCAAAGAATCTGGAGTTCATTTGCAGTGTCTGGAGACCCTGGCACTCTTGCTTCTTCTCTCTCTCCTTTTTCAAATAAATAAATACAATTTAAAAATAAAAAAGAAGCCCGAGAAAAATTATTTGACAATTGAGAAATACAGAGTCTTATATTCCAAACAATATTGTTTTTGAGGTGTTTCTTTATAAACTTCAATTTTACAAGGGTTCTGACTAGTTAGTATTTAAAGTATTAAAAGCAATATGCTAGGTGCTCTGTGAAATGAGTTTTCACCTGAGAAGCATATTCACCCCCAGAAAATATGTCACAATATCTAGAAACATTGTTCTTGGTCATGACTAATGCATGCTATGGGCATCAGTGGGTAGAGGCCAAGGATAATGTGAAGCTTCTTAAAAACACAGGGTTAACCAAAGAACAAAGGATTGCCTTGACTGTATCGTGAATATTGTTCAAGGTGAGGAACCCTGAAAATATTCACACAACTGATGCAAGTTGGAAAAAAAAAAACAACCTCAGAAAAACTTCTTCAAATTAAAAGATGGAGTATTTTTAAGGTTTTGTATCATGATAGAATATTACATAAGTATTTTAGGTGGCATTGCCATTTTAGTTCCTGAAACTAACATATTGTTCCATTGACTAAACTATCAGGTGGGATTTCCAAGCAAGTTTAGAGCTATAAAATGTCTCCTCCTCCATTACTATTAATTTTGGATATCACAGAATATCAGAGGTATTTAGAGTTTTCTTGTTGTTTTTGCTAATTTAAATTCAACACTAACAGTAAGTATATTTCTAGCCTGAATTTATAGCTTTTATCTTGATAGGGAATGCCCATTCATGCCATAGTAAATGCAGTAGTAATTAAAATGTTGCCTTTATAAGACAAGCTGAGCCAGATGTCACTAACTTCATTCATCAATCTTAATCTCTAAAAAGGAAAAAAAAAATGTTAATAAGAATAAACCCACTGGTCCAATTACGTGCAGATAGAAAAAGAATCCACTTTAAGGACTAGAGAGTGTACATAAATATTAAAAGGGATGGGTCTTTTCAGTGGATTTGGCTAATGGAATCTCATCTAATCCTGATGTAAATGAAAGATTAATAAGGTGTAGGGAGATGGGAGACAAAATCTAATCTCTCTAATCATCTCAGGCATGGGGATCCACCTCCCACAGAGGACAGGAGAACAGAAGGCACCAAGGCACACAGGGACCCTGATGAGAAGATAAGCCTTATTCCTGCAGTTAATTTGGTGCAAATATTAAAAGGCGCTTGTCCTTGTCAATTTGATAACCCCTGTACTACTGAGATTTCTGGCTTTGCTGTCTTCCCCCCCCCCCTTTCCTGGAGACTGAGCACCTGGCCAATGCCCAGAGCACAGCTGCTCTGCTTCAATAAAATCTGTAAACTGGGGAGCACATTGGAAGGGCTCATAGAAAATCTACTTTATTATTCAAGACAGTAAGAATAAAGCTAGGGGAACAGAGGATGTTAGGTTGTAATATCATGTATGTTAATTGAAGGATTTCATGTCTTTTTAAATAAAATGAAAACAGTTAGATGTGCATTCTGGCGGGGGTGAGGGGTGGAGAGGGAGCTTGGCATGACAGAACTCCAGAAGGCAAGGTAAAAATATTTCATCCTTCAAATATGTTGAGTTTTTCTGATTCTCATATAAAAGTTAAATACAATATTAGTAATTTTGGTTGCCAAGAATCCCACTCTTTTTTTTTTCTTTGTTAGTTATATACATATTCAGTGTCTAAACAGCCATGTTGTTTACATTGTTAGCCTCCTGCCTATCCTCCCCCCCCCACCCCAGGGACCCTCCTCATTGGGGATTGTGGGTCATGCATTGTGAGGGTTACAGGTCATTCAATCACTAGTGCTCTTGTCCTTCTCTGCTCTGTTCATCCAAAGGAAAGTAACTGAGCAAAGGATACCTGGTAGGTAACCTACTGGGTTGCTTGCAAATCAAAAAGCCTTGTGAATAAATTTTAAATTTGGAAACAATCTTATTACATTTCTTTCATCAGCTGGATTAGAAAACATATCTAATTGGTACATATTTCCTACAAATGTTGTTCATTGACAACATCAGCTTTTCACATGTCAACATAATGACCTTGCTATTGTCAGTTTTGTTTGCTTTAAACAAAATTACATTACTTTAACATTCAGGAATCAGGATACAACCCTCTTATTGTGTATAATGTCTCAATCCTTCCACCCATCCTCCTATTTCATTTTTTTCACACCAAGAAAGAAGCATGGAGTTAAAATATTTTCATCTCAGATTTGTAGATATGATCTACCATGTAAGCATTAAGTTGCGAACTTTAGGATGACTACCAAGGATAAGACAGTTTTTCCCTCTGATATTACTTCAAACAATCATTGTCATTAGAATTTTGAGCACTTGTACGGAAACATGTAAATATACATATTGAACCCCATTTCCTATATCTCAGAGCAATATTTTAGTAGGCACACAGCTTACTAAATTCTGAGTAAAAGAAAATATCTAAAAGTTCAGTAAAGATATTTTATTTAGTCTTTAAAGGAGTAAATAAAATAAGTATTTTATAACAATCAGAAATTCTGTGAGCATACACATGAAGTGCGGAGCCAAATAGGAATGAATGTGAAATTGAGACCAAATTTAAAGGAACACAAAAGGTATCCTTCCCTCCTCACCACTGATTCTATAATATTTCAGTTGGTGAGGCCTTTTCCATGGTATATGTGGTATTTTTACAATGAACATGCTAATGTATGCATAGCATGGGAGCAAAGACTGTTCTTACTAGTTCCACCCACTCATAGACTGCATCTTTCTTCCAGAATAATCCCCTGGGACCTTGTGAACCCCATTTATACTCTATAAGCCAAATTTCATCATTTTCATGGTGATAACAGCAACATACCTCACAGAGCTGTCCTGAAGGAGCACATGATTACATGGCTTGTCCCTTAGCAACTTCTACATAAATGTTATCTGCCCTGATCATCATTGTCTCTGCTTCTTCATACTCATTGAAAAGACATTTACAAGTGACATTAACAGAGCAATTCTAATACAGCTGCTGAAATGCTAGGATGGGTGAACCAAGCCTGGTATTCTCTTCTTTCCACAATGAAATTCTGCTCTACTTAACTCAGCCCAAAGTTACTGTTCACCAACCATTAACATTCTCACTGTGGATCTCATGTAGAACATAGTATAACATATTTTTCAAAACCACTTTCAATGTTGTAACACTATACTAAATCCATGTGTATATAGTATTTTGTATTTATTATAATAAAGCATTTAATGTATTACATAATTTTGGAAAATGAGGTTTTTTTTTAATACTTCTAGATATCTTAAAAACACATTGATGAATACCTTCTTCAGTATGCTGTATACAACTGAAATTCTGGCAAAAGAAACAAAGTCATGCAAGATTTCACAGGCAATGCAAACAATACATGTATACACACACACACGCACACACACACACACACACACCTAGGCCCATTCAAAATCCTACTAAAGCTCAGAAGAAATTGGGCAAGTAATCCAGGCCAAATTATGTATGTGAAATTCCCTTGCCTTTGCTGTGACCCTCTGCAACTGAAGAGGGAATGGACTGTCTCCATGTATATCTGAATTGCTCTATTCAAAGGGTGAAAATTATTGGAGCTAACTAATGAGATACGGTTGAAGGAGGAAGATAACAAGACTCCAGGGGACATGGGTGATGCTGCCAGAGCAGCACACAGACCTTGGTACTCAAGGGTTTGTGTTAACCAGCTTCAGAACAAAGGGTGCCTACTAGGTTTAAGATGGAGATCTGATGCACTAAAGCACAGGGCACTGAAGCCAGCTGCAATCAGCAGCAGCAAACCTTCACTATTATACCATGGGCTGCTTCAGAGTAGGAAGGGAAAATAAGTTTCAGAATTTGGATATGAATCATTGCATATAGACTCATAGCATATAATAGTAGGGATGGACACTAACACCACTTAAAAGACAACATGAGGCTCATATTCTTGGGACATCACTAGTTGTTGTGTATGTATAAAAAATGTCCATATTGGGCTGGAGGAATGCTTTAGTGGTTAAGGTGTTTGCCTGCAAAGCCAAAAAGATGCAGGTTCAATTCCCCAGGACCCACATTAGTTAGATGCACATGGGGGCATGCATGTCTGGAGTTCATTTGCAGTGGCTGGAGGACCTGGCATGCCCATTTTCTCTCTCTCTCCCTCTTTCTGTGTCAAATAAATAAATAAAATACTTTTAAAATGTCCATATGCATTTTTATATATGCACACATGTAAAATATTCATATTTTGTTTGATATATTTAGATAAAGATATCTACATATGTAAAGAAAGGTCGATCACCTTTCAAGAGACAGACAATTCAGCTAACATAGTTTGTTCCCATTTATTTGTACTCATTATAGTCATTGGCATATGGAATTAAAAGTCCTTGTCACTGGAGTGCTCAGCAGATGACTTAGCAATAAAGAAAATATTTCCACTCTAATAAATCATATCTTTTAACATTTTAATCCATAGTATATAATCTACAAAACTATAAACATAACAGTCAAACTTAAAAAAAAGCTCAAGTCATTGGACATATCTTTAAATTATTTAAACAACCAAATACCTCATTAGCATAGGCACTCAACATTTTAAATGCCTTCAAGATTTTTGATCTGAAAAATATGGTAGAGGACAGTAAACATAACACCCAAGTAATGAAATGTCTAGCTTTAAAATATATTTTTAATTTTCTTACCATGGTTCTGGGGTCTTTAAATAGAATTCCAATCTCCAGCTCTGCTTATTTTAATTCATTTTCCCTCTGGTTGCCAAAGAATTACTATTTATACTACTTATTTGGCAAATGTGGTAGTTTGACTCAGGTGTCCCCCATAAACTTAGGTGTTCTGAATGCTAGGTTCCCAGCTGATAGAGATTTGGGAATTAATGCCTGCTGGAGGTGGTGTATTGTTGGGGGCAGGCTTATGGGTGTTATAGCCAGTTTCCCCATGCCAATGTGTGGTAGAATCTCCTATTGCTATTGTCTGTCTTCTGTTGGACAGGGGGTGATATCCATCCTCTGCTCATACCATCATTTTCCCTGCCGTCATGGAGCTTTCCCTCAAGCCTCTAAGCCAAAATAAACCTCTTTTTCCCATAAGCTGCTCTTTGTTGGTTGATTTCTACCAGCAATGCAAACCTGACTGCCACGGTAAAGTGGTACCAAGGAGTGGGAATGCTGCTAGACACCTGACTGTGTGACTTTGGCCTTCTGGAGCCGATTTTCAAAAGGAATGTGGAAGTATTTGAAACCATGGCCTAAGAGATGCCTTGCAGTGCTATAAGCACAACTTGATGGACTATTCTGGTCAGAGTTGAAAGACCTGAATGCAGTAAAAACTGTGGACTATGAGGTTTGGCTTATGAGGGTGAGCAAAGGCTTTGCTTAGACGGGGCCAGCAGTTTGTGTGAGGCATGCTGTTATGTCTGTGTCCTGAGAAGTTGTGCAGGGTTGCTTTGTGTAGAAAAGAAGTGGTGTGAGCAGAGGGAAATGACACAGGAAAAAAGAACTGAAATCTTTGGGCCTAAATTGCTGCCCATTCACCTGAAAATTATTTGAGGGATTACAAACTTTCAGATTGGTCCAGCTGACCTGCACTGGAGCAACTGGAACAATGTAGACACTTTTGAAGGGGCCTGAGTGCTCAAGGAGTGTCCTGTTCTTCAAAGTCTGCTTTATTCTCCCTGCATTAACAAATTGGCACACTACCTGGTATTGTGCAGCATGAGAAATGCAGGAAGATCATTGAGTTTGCAACATGGTCTTGTGTTTTGGAAATGGCCATGGGCAGTGTGAAACAGGATTGTTGGATACCTGCATGGAAACCCAATGAGGCCATGAGGATGAACTGTGGGTTGCAGTGGAGACCCAGTGAAGATGCAGGGACCACAAGATGGCTGCTAAGGAAAGCTGCTGGCCCCAATGAAGTTTTCCAGGACTGTGAGTAGCCTAGCTGGAAGGGTGGAATTGGAGTGCCAGAGACTTGTTGCTAGTTAAAATTATCAGACTTGGAGATTTGTCATGGCTAGAGTTGGTGAAGTTGAAGCTATAGAGTTTAATGTTTGCCCTGGTTGTTTTAAATCGTGTATTGATTGAATATTTCTTGGCTATGCCCAATGCCATCTTTTGCGGTGTGAATCTTTATTCTGAGCCATTATGCATTTTTTTTGGTGGTGGGGGCAACTTCTGTTATTATGGCTCAGTTAAAAGATCTTGGACTATGGGGATGTGTGAACGTCGTTGGAATTGATAAAAATTATGGAGACTCTTAAAGTCATACTGAATGCACTGTAGTTTGGATATCAGTTTATGGAGGCCAGAGGCAGAATGTGGTGGTTTGATTCAGGTGTCCCCCATAAACTTAGGTGTTCTGAATGCTAGGTTCTCAGATGATGGAGGTTTGGGAATTAACACCTGCTGGAGGTGATAGCCAGTTTCTCCACGCCAGAGTGTGGCACACTCTTCTGTTGCTATTGTCTACCTTATGTTGTCCAGGGGGTGATGTCCACCCTTTGCTCACGCCATCATTTTCCCCTGCCATCGTGGAGCTTCCCATCAAGCCTGTAAGCCAAAATAAACCTCTTTTTCCCACAAGCTCATCTTGGTTGGGTGATTTCTACCACCAATGCAAACCTGACTGCAACAGCAAGTATCACCTAAATCATTCATTTCCAAGTGTCTGTTTCAATTCAAATTCTAAGATAGACTTACTTCTTTTAAGAAAGGTATTTTAAAGTTTAGATGGATCAATAGGTAAAATGTCACCACCAACATGAGAATCTGGCTCTGGAGCCAAAAACTTATTTAAAAGCTGGGCATAGTGGTGACACTCGTAGCCCCAGACTAGGAGGACAGGGGGATTCCTGAGATGCACTGTTTAACTAGGGTAGCTGATTTGATGAACCTTTGTTTCATGGAGGAAAAAAATAAACAGGTATATGAATAAAAAAATGGAGCAAGAACATGATGTTAACATCTGGTCTCCACATGCACACTCACATGCATATGCACTCTCACACACATGTTCCCATACATTTATAAAGCAGCATACACATACATATGCACCATATACATATACATACCAAAAAATTGAACAGCCTGGCATATATACTCTAGTCAATTTTTAGAAACTGTTCATAACTCACTACATATATGGAAGAACCTATAGCAATCTTGTCTTCATCCCCTGTCTTCCCTGTCAGATGACGGTGACCTCTGGTCCGGTTTACTTCTGGATGGTCAGCTGTTTTTAGCTTTTCCAATGATGTGTTTTTCTTTCTGTGCCTGTTTTATTTTAATTACCATCATGTTCTCCATAAATGACAAGAATTCATACTTTTAATAGCTTAATAATATTCTATTAAACACATATTGATTTAATCCATTCATTTATTATATACCATAGAGGGTATAATATATAATAATTACCGATATATTTTAAGATTACCTAAGATGAGTTTGAAGGTTCCCAACACATGTATGAATAATATTTGAGATGGAAATTGTTAGGTCGGGACAGTCTCCCAAAAATGGAGTCACTGAGGACCACAGGATGGTGACAGATTCTTATCCACATTCTTTGAGACACTGCCCAGCTATTATCCCTTCCTTGCCTAACAATGCCCCCCAGGTCATGATTTCCTGCCCCTTTATCTTATAAGTTATCTGGTCACTGTTCTGGTGTCACACCCTGGCTATCTTAGATCTTCCCTAAAGAAACTTTTTTTTTTTTTAATTCAACTTTTTGCTTCCTCACCTTCCCCCAACTGAAGAGCCCTATAAAGCCCACTATCTGGAATCTCAGGTTGGCTGTGGTCCACTCTTGTGAGTCAGTCCTGGCAGCTTGTGTTTTTCCTGAATAAAAGCTTTCATCTTTGCCGCAGAGTGGTTTTCGTGGTCTTGGTTACTCCCAAACCTTACAGAAATAAACTTTGATTTTATTATTACACATTATATACTTGATTTGAATTAAAACATTTCCTATAAACAAGCATAAATATTTATTTTAAGATAAAAATTCTTTTCTTCTTTAAAATCCTTGAGACTATTGGAACTAAATTGTGAGTAAATCATGTCTACTAGTTTTCAGTTACTGTGAATTTAACAGAGGAGATACAGAGGAAAGCCAAATCTTTTAAATTAAAGTTAATATTGTATCACTGACCCTACTAATCATTTCTACCTAGCAGATGCCAAGTAAATGCTGTGCTAGATGGGTGTTGATCACAGAGTCGTTGTTCAAGTAAGGACATATGTGATTCTAAATACAAAGTTAGATATGGGAGGAGATGTGGATAGCTGATACTCCAGGTTTTTGCTATAGGGTGCCAAGGGGGGGGGTGACCAAAACAAAACAAAAACAAACAAACAAAATGTCTCCAGAAGCCCCATCATTCAAAATGGTAAATGAAAGAGGTTTTTAAGTCAGTTATATGTATGAGGTTACAGGTAGGGCATTAAAATAATCCAGAAATAGGGTTGGAGAGATGGCTTGGTGGTTAAAATGCTTGCCAGCAAAGCCAGAGGGTCCAGCTTAGATTCCCCAGTAACCACATAAAGCCAGAGACACAAAGTGGCACATGCATCTGGAGTTAATTTTCAGTAGCTAGAGGTCCTGGGGTATACATTCTCTCTCGCTCTCAAATAAATAAATAAAATGTTTTAAAAAATGCTCAGAAATACTATACACTAAATTTCATTCTGATAATTATAGAGTCAGATAAGCCAACATGTGAACTAATTACATTTTTTTTTCTCAAACTCAATCTTGAACCTTGTATGGAACAAGACTGAATGTAGACTGGAAACTAGTAAGTAATGAATGAAGAAGAAAAGAGATAGAAACTTAGTATACTCAGGCTTTGAGAAATAACAGTTACATGCATTAAAAATGCAGTGGCGGACATGGTGAGTAGATAAAAATAAAAATTTATTGAAAAGAAATAACCTCTAGGTCATGTTTACAATATGCAGGGAAGGCTTTCTGGGTTGGGTGCCTTGATGGTTCTAACAGCAAAATTATTAATGGGAAGCAATATATTTGCAGACAACAATAAATTCATTTTTAATATAATAGGAGGTGACTATGATAAATCTATTTAAAAGTTATTCTAATAGCAATCAGATTAATGACCCTGAAGCTTTTCATGACATTCTCATGGGAACAGAGACTGGGGCATCATTGGTTCAGTGCTGGCTGTCTCTGTGAACCAGGTGGCCAGCAAATGACACCTATGTGGGGTATGGATCTTTTAGGAACTGACAAATGAGGAAACTTAATTCTCAAAGGAATCTTGCAAAAAGGAAGCAATATGGACCTACTCTCTTAAACAGCAATCCTCCTGGCAAATTACCAGTGAGCCTTACATTTGAATATTTATTGCTTTTATTTAAGAAAAACAGTAAAATGTGTCTTTCAAATGTGGTTTTCTTCTCATCTACACTAAAATGAATGTGATGACTATAAATTCTGGCATAGCCCAGTCCATCAAAAGGGGATAATGCAAAAAGATATTGAAACTAGTAAAAACCCATTATCTTCTAATGCAGTTTTTTTTTAATTTTACCTCTTGCATAATCATTATTGTCTTAAATCAAGTATCCTGGGACACAAGGCTCGCATGCCTTGTAAGAGGAAGAGCTTTGACTAATGCCTGTTCTGCACGTAAGAAATGTGCCATCCCCTCTCCTTCCAGTAGAAGGAAGAGGCAATCCATTATGCCTCCACATTTATAGAAGGTCTCAAGAGACAGGGGCTCAATGATTACAGCATCTCTGAAGGCAATAAAGCTTGATCACACAAGTATTATAAATTATAAATGTGTTATAAAGACATTTAAAATTGCTGAATGTATTTTCTACAATGCCATGGTGTCACTCTCTTTTGCAATTAATTAGTACCTCATGCTTTCTGAATGTAGGGATGCCACCTACTGTCATTCATGAGAGGACAAGAATGATGAAACATAATTAGAGACATAGATGATTTTTAATATCAAAGAGAATATTTCATAAAATGAAAAATTCAGCACATTAAGAAACTCAATTTTAAGCAAATAGACATTATCCTCTAATAAAAGCCTTGATGACATATTGTTATGGATTTTACCATTCTTTCCAAAATATATCTGCTTTCATGTTAATTGGCTCACATTTTTTCACATATTTTTAAAAATACTTTTATTTATTTATTTGACGGAGAAAGAGGGATGGAGAGAATGAGAGAGAGAGAGAATGGGAGGGCTAGGGCCTCCAGCCACTGCAAACGAACTCCAGATGTGTGTGCCCCCTTGTGCATCAGGCTAACGTGGGTCCTGGGGAATTGAAACTGGGTCCTTTGGCTTTGCAGGCAAACACCTTAACCACTAAGCCATCCCTCCAGCCTGGCTCACATTTTTTTTAAAGACGCATTTACTGCCTTGTGAGTCAATGTGTGAGTCTTGTGGTTGGTGTTAAAGTGAGAAAGCTGGAATCTCACAAACTTGTCAGTTTCTCTGGCCTTTCCAAGTAAATCTAATGAAAGCCATCACATGTCTGTGCCTGGTTTAGTTGAAATACTTTTATTTTTATTCTACTGAAGCATCAGTCTTTCACTTTCCCCTTCTGTTTTGTATTTCTAAAGCTAACGTATAACATTCTCTATGGTTAATAATGTAAGCATTTTATCATTGTGTAATAGATTCATTTGCATTTTTCCTATTTTGTGAATTATTCATATCCTGAAACAGAGTAATAGTACCTCCTTATATAATAAAGTGTGTATGTGTGTGTGTGTGTGTGTGTAAGAGAGAAAGAGTGAGAGAGATTGACAGTCACTGTGAATAACTGATCAGTTTATATTGGCCTCCATTTATATTGATGTATACTTGCTACAAGCATGGTCTCTAGCTTAATTTAGGCATTTAACTGTGCCAGACTTCTTTTCTCAAAAGCAATACATATTCCACCAGTATGATTAGTGATTTTGGAGCAATACCATATTCTGATTAAAATGAACACTTGCGACAAACCATTTAAATAACTTCCTTCTTTCCACCAGTTTAGAATAAATGGAAATACTATCAACATCAAAATATAGATTATTAAAGTGCATTTCTGCCTTAAATTGAAATGCCTTTACCTAAACTTTGAATGAATACAGTTTCATGAAAAGCAAAATATGGATCAAATGGAAGACATGGAACTATAACATATAACTATAACTATAAATTAAAAAAATGAAATTTCTGAGGAAAATGTGCTTCAATTGTATATAACCAAGTTTTTTTTTTCTTAAGTTTGAAATCAAGTGTTATTTAAAATGGAGTTCTCAACTTTCTTGTGACAAAAATCACTATCACCAGTCCTAAAAAAGAGGAATAAAATTGGCATGGAAAAAGTCCTACAGAGGCAGACACTCCATTAGAGAATCTGCTTATCTTTTCCATATGGGAACTGGATTTGGGAGATAAATGACCACGTGCACTCCACACCAGCCCCAGCTAAAACCACAGAGGAACTGGGGAAATGAGCAAGAATGCTGATGTTTTAGTTAAGTTGATATCAGGGCAAGGGGGATGGAGAAAGATACTGAGGACACTCAATACCTACCAAACCAGAGATCCAAATGCTCCTAAGTGCCCATCACTGAAGTAGATTTAAAGTACTCCCAGCATGGCTCAGGGAATTTTGCGGAAAAGGGGGTAGAAAGATTGTTAGAGCCACAAGTTGGCACATTTTGCAGAGAAATTGCCTCTCCATCATAAGTGACTGCTGCCGCCATAATGCATGACCCACAATCCCCATGGGGTTAACCTACATCCCCAGGGAGGAAGGCCTCTTCAGAAAAGGGGCAAGGAGGAGGGAAAGGATGGTACCAACATGTGATGCTTATATACAAAATATGCCCATATCTAATAATAAAAATAAAATAAATAACAAAGAAAAAGAGACAATTAACTCAATCTCAGGACTCCTCATATATATTATACATATATTTTTAATTTAAATGACACATTTACACTTATAATTTAAACTTAATTTCATGTTTTAAAAAAATGACTAAATTCTATTTGTTTACTATTTATGAAATACTAATATTTTAATAAAGAAAAGCCGGGCGTGGTGGCACAAGCCTTTAATCCCAGCACTCGGGAGGCAGAGGTAGGAGGATCGCAATGAGTTCAAGGCCACCCAGAGACTACATAGTAAATTCCAGGTCAGCCTGAACCAGACTGAGACCATACCTCAAAAAACCAAAAAAAAAAAAAAAAAAAAAAAAAAAAAAGAAAAATGTAAAGTCAGTGTGAAAAACTCAGAAGTCAATACTTCAATTCCTTGTAAAAATAAAACCTAATCATAAATGACCTACACTTTAGTTAAACAGTCTTCTACCCATCTATCTACACACACACATACAGAAACACACAATTAAGTAAATATTTTTTAAAAAAGAAAAGTGATAGAAATGAAGTGTAGCTATAAGTAAATATGAAATAAAATGAGCAAAACTAAAATATTTAAATGGAATGCTGTCGGGCACTGCTAGGTACAGGCTCGAGGTTTCAGAAGAGGGGCCTGAGCTGCTATGCATGGCTAAGGACTCTCAGGCTACAGGAGGCCATTCCCTTTCCAAGATTGGCACACCTGAACATAGGCTCTGCCCATAGCCCTGTAACCTTTGGCCAATTGCCTAGAAAACTCCTTATCAGTCTTCACAAAGCCCATCCCCCTGAGATCCTAGATCACCTGAACAATCCCCCCCCATGCCCACATGCTAGAATGAATGTCCCCATATGCTAAATAGGCATCAGAAATGAACTTGGTATGTCCAATCCCCTTAAGGTCCTCCCTCCATCCTATTACAAACCCATTTCACTGACAATAAACTGAGAGAGCTGTTCACCGAGACTCCTGACAGTCTTTTACTTTTGGGCGCTCACCCACACTGTTTGCCTGGGCATCTTCAGGGGACCACAGCTGGCCCTAGAGCAAGAACCCAGGAACCCACAGCAGGCACCTGAACAGAGACCCTATGAGACAGACAGAGTAGGTGAGTGCTGCCCCAGAGGGACTGGGAAACATTGGCCCATGTAGCCTTGCCTCTCTGTTTTTGAGGGCTGGGAAGTTTCTCTTTTTCCTCCTTTACTTTAATATTGTATCCTATAAAAAGGAATTACAGATTCGTAGATTAAGTGTGCTTCTAAAAGTTAAGGGAATTGAGCTCTCCCAGAGGGAGGCCAGCTCCTTTGGGGAAAATGTACTCCAGGTTGCCCTCTGGATATTTTCTGGGCATCCATGTGGCCCAGACACATGGACCCACATAGCTTATCTTGCTAGGAAATGAAAAGTTCAGGAAGGAAATTTCCCCTCACTCCCTTTAACTGGTGAAACTACAAGCTGGCTTTGCAAGCACTCCAAAGTGGCTTGAGTCAGAGTCAGGTGATGGGCTCACACACCAGACAATGGTGCCTCAGCTCAAGCAGGTGCCATGTCTCCACCTCCTCTCTCTATAGCGCCCCCACGGACCCACTTTTTTCCCAGCAGCCCCCAGTGGGCCCCTTCCTTCTTCAGCAGCCTCCTGGCAGTCCTGAAGGCCCTCTCTTTTCCCAGCAGTCCCCCCACCCATTTCTTTCCCCTTCAGGTAGCTGGACTCAGACTCCGGCACTTGTCTCAGCCAGTCTCAGCCATTACCTCCACGTGTACTAGACTGGACCCCAGGTGAGTGGCCGGGAGCAGAGCAGGGCTGAACCCTGGCAGGGCTGATGTAAGGTGAATGCAAGCCCTCCCCAGCTGCTGTAGCACCAGCACCAAGCAGCAGCAACAACAACAAAAAAAGTCACCTTTAACTAAAGCCTATGGTGAACTGAAGTTTTACATAAAGAATGTCATACTTTGTTACATGATATCATAAATATAATTACTGAGTTTGTGTTCTAGGTCAACATCAATTTACATAGAGGATTATTGGAAACAACAGAATTCTCTCAGAAGTGTTAACTTATAATTTATCAGGTATTTTAAAATAATTTTTTAAAAAGATTGTAATGTCCTGTTAAAAGGAAGAGGTAACTTGCCTGGCTTCTAGGCCTGCCTGCCTAAAGATAGCAACAAAATTTGCCTTAGATAGTCCTAATAAAATAATTTCCAAGTATGTTATTGGTATTAATGACGTAAATTGTCTTCAGACTACTTGCTTGTTAGTGAGTAATAGAATTAATCAATTTGGTGCAGTTTTTCTTAATAGCCTTATAATAAAGATGTTTAATAATGGGGTGAGGTGAATTGATTTGAAGAAACTTGGATGGAATTTTTCAATGTTGGGACATTGAATGCTCATTAAAAATGCTTTTTGACTGGTAACCAGAATCTTAAAGTATGTAGATAAAGATGTGCATATGTAGGAAAGAAATTTCAGGCTAAACCTAAACACCATGCCTAAAGTTAGAGATTTTCCAACTGTTTACAAACACTTAGGGAACGAAAAACTAATTTTCAGGCTAAAATATGTTGGGATAGCTTGCATAAACTTTACCAAATTTAAGTCATGGGTAAAAAATAAAATTGTTTTATGTTAATAAAAATTTCTGTGGTACATAAAATCAATAGCTATCAAGATTAAACCAAAATCATTGGTTGACAATGATGTCTTTTCTTTCAAAAAAGATTTGTCAAGGGTTATATTAGAATTCAGCTAGCTGTTTTGGCTCAAAAAAGACCAGATTCTGATCTATTATATAAATAACTGTCTCAACTAAGTCCCATGCTTATAACAACATTAACTCTTAAGACATATTCCCTACTTTAAGGTACAACCTCATGCTCAAACAATGGTCCTCATCTGAGAAAAATAATATTCAAGCTATGTAGTTCTGTTTCCAATGTCCTCTGGGTAATCGGTACCCACACATGTATCTGGACTGATCAAAACTGTTTCCAAACACAGGTGCTAAGACTTTATACTGTCTTATTTGTCCTTTTCTGACAATTTCTAGGTTAAATTAATTAGCTTGTTTGTAAGTTACTTGGTATTAATTTAATTGTAAATTAATTGGTATTGTTTTCAAGTACAGGTTCTGCCTGTACTTATAACTGTTAGATATTTCAAGTGTAAGATGTGCCTACTTTCTATACCTCAGATATATGGCTTTTGCTGCAACAGGACAACAAAAACTTAAAAGATTGGACAAAATGATTTTAGGAGCTCTGTACCATTCTTTAACTAAATCTACTTCAGTAATCAAATGTGCACTCTATGTACATACATCCAGGCTGGTGTAACTTCCTTTCTAAGTGTGTTAATTACCTATGTAGAAGCGGAAGCCAACTGGAATCATTGGAACAAAAAGGGCCAATATTTTGGCATGTACTCCCAGGTCATGAGGCCATTGGAGGTGATGGAATACTTCTATACTGGCCCCCTGGTAAGTCACCTGTCTTCCTGGGCAGGGAGGATACAGAGACCCAAACAAAATTGGTGTATAGGCTGAAACAGGAGAGTCACAACTGAAGAACAATCAGTCCTCCTGACTTCCCAAAGTATGGAAAACTACTTGGCCAGCACCGCCCTGACTCACAACAAACAGAAAACACCAGTAAGTTATAGGGGTAGTCCTGGGTCCCTAAAGTCTCTTTAGAGAGTCATTGGTGACCTCCAAAATTAATCCATAATTAAATTTTGGCTATCTGCATGGTCTTAAACACTCAAAGAGAAATGTATAACCAAAGATAAAAATACCTTAACTATATTAATGGCACATTAAGTAATACAAGAGCTTTCCAAGAGGGGGAACAAACATTAAGCCATCTTTTCCCCATAGTTCTAATTCTACAATAAAGAAAAACAACTATAGATGTCAAAAGGGTTATTTTCAAATCTTGAATATATAAATAAGTTCTGAGATCAAAAATATATATTTGTACAGCCTTTAATGACATCCAATGGCTCCCTACTATCAAGGTTAAATGTTGCGTATATGTTTCTGATAAATCTGATAATATCTCATCTGTTTTACAAGCCATGTCGAATACTACCATGCCATTAAATGAACAGTTCTGGAAGAAAATCTCAGCCAGCTCATCCTCAGATGGTCCTGAGAAAATCCAAGCCTGTCTACCTGGATTATGTCGACCTCAAAAAGGACCAGTTTGCTGTGTGCTCACCTCTCATTTACTCCTTAATTTTATTCTTTCTCTCCAATGTTCTCTTCCACAACTATCTTCCTATATTCCAGGATCCATGAGAATAGTTCCCCTATCTGGGAGACACTTTCTGACTGCCACAACTTTGTGTCCCATTCAGCAGGAAATAGTAAGTGATCTGATGTCTTTGTCCCTCGTCTCCTAAAAGCAGTTAGAGTGTCTTTTCATGAGACGTAGAAATAAAAGGGGATAGAATTAGGGTTACTGGACTCCTGAAGGTAAAAAGGACAAGAAAAATTTTCTTATCTCTTTCTCAGCCCAAAGAACGGTTTCCCCATGTGTGCCCTGAGAACATGCCTCTGCAAAGGACAGGCCTCGCCCTCTTTGATGCAGGTCAAGTTATGTCTCTCTGCCTGTCCAGCTCCAAGCCGGCCAGATCTGAATGCCTGCTCAATATGTCCATAATCAGGACCAGTTGTGTCAAGACACCCACTCTCCTTTTGTGCAAAAGTAGTAACCACTCCATACATAAATATTTCCTTTCCCACTTATTGTTCTCCATTGCTTCACAGGTGTGTCTCTACTAGAAAAATTTACAGACTCCGCCTGTGCCAACTGCCTGAACCAACTGAAAAAGAGCTTCATCCCTCTGCTGGTGGGCCTTGGTGTGATGCTGTTTCTGGGTTCCTCCAGTGACCAACAGCCTCAAATCTCTCCAGAGACAATGAACTTTCTTGCGGGTATGGTACTTCAAAACTGTGTAGCCTCAGACTTCATTACTACCGTACTTGGGGGACATGTATGGTCTTGGAACAAAAATATTGTTTTCTTTGTTAATAAATCAAATGTTGTTAAGGTACTTGACTGCTACAAGCCTGAGGAACTCACCACCTGGTTCTCTGACCATCTAGTTACTTGGCTTCTTAGCCCCTTCCTAACTATAGAAACCCTATTGCTTGTAGCCCCAGGTTCATCAAATTTCTCAAATAACAAATAACTAGTAATAACTAAGGTTGCTATTATTCAGGTCCTTGCACACCACCTAACTCTATCAGGACCTATGATAAATTTTAGATAACTCATTTGGGATGACACTGCCCCATTATAAAAAACAAAGGGGGAGTTGTTGGGCACTGCTAGGTACAGGCTCGAGGTTTCAGAAGAGGGGCCTGAGCTGCTATGCATGGCTAAGGACTCTCAGGCTACAGGAGGCCATTCCCTTTCCAAGATTGGCACACCTGAACATAGGCTCTGCCCATAGCCCTGTAACCTTTGGCCAATTGCCTAGAAAACTCCTTATCAGTCTTCACAAAGCCCATCCCCCTGAGATCCTAGATCACCTGAACAATCCCCCCCCCCATGCCCACATGCTAGAATGAATGTCCCATATGCTAAATAGGCATCAGAAATGAACTTGGTATGTCCAATCCCCTTAAGGTCCTCCCTCCATCCTATTACAAACCCATTTCACTGACAATAAACTGAGAGAGCTGTTCACCGAGACTCCTGACAGTCTTTTACTTTTGGGCGCTCACCCACACTGTTTGCCTGGGCATCTTCAGGGGACCACAGCTGGCCCTAGAGCAAGAACCCAGGAACCCACAGCAGGCACCTGAACAGAGACCCTATGAGACAGACAGAGTAGGTGAGTGCTGCCCCAGAGGGACTGGGAAACATTGGCCCATGTAGCCTTGCCTCTCTGTTTTTGAGGGCTGGGAAGTTTCTCTTTTTCCTCCTTTACTTTAATATTGTATCCTATAAAAAGGAATTACAGATTCGTAGATTAAGTGTGCTTCTAAAAGTTAAGGGAATTGAGCTCTCCCAGAGGGAGGCCAGCTCCTTTGGGGAAAATGTACTCCAGGTTGCCCTCTGGATATTTTCTGGGCATCCATGTGGCCCAGACACATGGACCCACATAGCTTATCTTGCTAGGAAATGAAAAGTTCAGGAAGGAAATTTCCCCTCACTCCCTTTAACTGGTGAAACTACAAGCTGGCTTTGCAAGCACTCCAAAGTGGCTTGAGTCAGAGTCAGGTGATGGGCTCACACACCAGACAATGGTGCCTCAGCTCAAGCAGGTGCCATGTCTCCACCTCCTCTCTCTATAGCGCCCCCACGGACCCACTTTTTTCCCAGCAGCCCCCAGTGGGCCCCTTCCTTCTTCAGCAGCCTCCTGGCAGTCCTGAAGGCCCTCTCTTTTCCCAGCAGTCCCCCCACCCATTTCTTTCCCCTTCAGGTAGCTGGACTCAGACTCCGGCACTTGTCTTAGCCAGTCTCAGCCATTACCTCCACGTGTACTAGACTGGACCCCAGGTGAGTGGCCGGGAGCAGAGCAGGGCTGAATCCTGGCAGGGCTGATGTAAGGTGAATGCAAGCCCTCCCCAGCTGCTGTAGCACCAGCACCAAGCAGCAGCAACAACAACAAAAAAAGTCACCTTTAACTAAAGCCTATGGTGAACTGAAGTTTTACATAAAGAATGTCATACTTTGTTACATGATATCATAAATATAATTACTGAGTTTGTGTTCTAGGTCAACATCAATTTACATAGAGGATTATTGGAAACAACAGAATTCTCTCAGAAGTGTTAACTTATAATTTATCAGGTATTTTAAAATAATTTTTTAAAAAGATTGTAATGTCCTGTTAAAAGGAAGAGGTAACTTGCCTGGCTTCTAGGCCTGCCTGCCTCAAGATAGCAACAAAATTTGCCTTAGATAGTCCTAATAAAATAATTTCCAAGTATGTTATTGGTATTAATGACGTAAATTGTCTTCAGACTACTTGCTTGTTAGTGAGTAATAGAATTAATCAATTTGGTGCAGTTTTTCTTAATAGCCTTATAATAAAGATGTTTAATAATGGGGTGAGGTGAATTGATTTGAAGAAACTTGGATGGAATTTTTCAATGTTGGGACATTGAATGCTCATTAAAAATGCTTTTTGACTGGTAACCAGAATCTTAAAGTATGTAGATAAAGATGTGCATATGTAGGAAAGAAATTTCAGGCTAAACCTAAACACCATGCCTAAAGTTAGAGATTTTCCAACTGTTTACAAACACTTAGGGAACGAAAAACTAATTTTCAGGCTAAAATATGTTGGGATAGCTTGCATAAACTTTACCAAATTTAAGTCATGGGTAAAAAATAAAATTGTTTTATGTTAATAAAAATTTCTGTGGTACATAAAATCAATAGCTATCAAGATTAAACCAAAATCATTGGTTGACAATGATGTCTTTTCTTTCAAAAAAGATTTGTCAAGGGTTATATTAGAATTCAGCTAGCTGTTTTGGCTCAAAAAAGACCAGATTCTGATCTATTATATAAATAACTGTCTCAACTAAGTCCCATGCTTATAACAACATTAACTCTTAAGACATATTCCCTACTTTAAGGTACAACCTCATGCTCAAACAATGGTCCTCATCTGAGAAAAATAATATTCAAGCTATGTAGTTCTGTTTCCAATGTCCTCTGGGTAATCGGTACCCACACATGTATCTGGACTGATCAAAACTGTTTCCAAACACAGGTGCTAAGACTTTATACTGTCTTATTTGTCCTTTTCTGACAATTTCTAGGTTAAATTAATTAGCTTGTTTGTAAATTACTTGGTATTAATTTAATTGTAAATTAATTGGTATTGTTTTCAAGTACAGGTTCTGCCTGTACTTATAACTGTTAGATATTTCAAGTGTAAGATGTGCCTACTTTCTATACCTCAGATATATGGCTTTTGCTGCAACAGGACAACAAAAACTTAAAAGATTGGACAAAATGATTTTAGGAGCTCTGTACCATTCTTTAACTAAATCTACTTCAGTAATCAAATGTGCACTCTATGTACATACATCCAGGCTGGTGTAACTTCCTTTCTAAGTGTGTTAATTACCTATGTAGAAGCGGAAGCCAACTGGAATCATTGGAACAAAAAGGGCCAATATTTTGGCATGTACTCCCAGGTCATGAGGCCATTGGAGGTGATGGAATACTTCTATACTGGCCCCCTGGTAAGTCACCTGTCTTCCTGGGCAGGGAGGATACAGAGACCCAAACAAAATTGGTGTATAGGCTGAAACAGGAGAGTCACAACTGAAGAACAATCAGTCCTCCTGACTTCCCAAAGTATGGAAAACTACTTGGCCAGCACCGCCCTGACTCACAACAAACAGAAAACACCAGTAAGTTATAGGGGTAGTCCTGGGTCCCTAAAGTCTCTTTAGAGAGTCATTGGTGACCTCCAAAATTAATCCATAATTAAATTTTGGCTATCTGCATGGTCTTAAACACTCAAAGAGAAATGTATAACCAAAGATAAAAATACCTTAACTATATTAATGGCACATTAAGTAATACAAGAGCTTTCCAAGAGGGGGAACAAACATTAAGCCATCTTTTCCCCATAGTTCTAATTCTACAATAAAGAAAAACTATAGATGTCAAAAGGGTTATTTTCAAATCTTGAATATATAAATAAGTTCTGAGATCAAAAATATATATTTGTACAGCCTTTAATGACATCCAATGGCTCCCTACTATCAAGGTTAAATGTTGCGTATATGTTTCTGATAAATCTGATAATATCTCATCTGTTTTACAAGCCATGTCGAATACTACCATGCCATTAAATGAACAGTTCTGGAAGAAAATCTCAGCCAGCTCATCCTCAGATGGTCCTGAGAAAATCCAAGCCTGTCTACCTGGATTATGTCGACCTCAAAAAGGACCAGTTTGCTGTGTGCTCACCTCTCATTTACTCCTTAATTTTATTCTTTCTCTCCAATGTTCTCTTCCACAACTATCTTCCTATATTCCAGGATCCATGAGAATAGTTCCCCTATCTGGGAGACACTTTCTGACTGCCACAACTTTGTGTCCCATTCAGCAGGAAATAGTAAGTGATCTGATGTCTTTGTCCCTCGTCTCCTAAAAGCAGTTAGAGTGTCTTTTCATGAGACGTAGAAATAAAAGGGGATAGAATTAGGGTTACTGGACTCCTGAAGGTAAAAAGGACAAGAAAAATTTTCTTATCTCTTTCTCAGCCCAAAGAACGGTTTCCCCATGTGTGCCCTGAGAACATGCCTCTGCAAAGGACAGGCCTCGCCCTCTTTGATGCAGGTCAAGTTATGTCTCTCTGCCTGTCCAGCTCCAAGCCGGCCAGATCTGAATGCCTGCTCAATATGTCCATAATCAGGACCAGTTGTGTCAAGACACCCACTCTCCTTTTGTGCAAAAGTAGTAACCACTCCATACATAAATATTTCCTTTCCCACTTATTGTTCTCCATTGCTTCACAGGTGTGTCTCTACTAGAAAAATTTACAGACTCCGCCTGTGCCAACTGCCTGAACCAACTGAAAAAGAGCTTCATCCCTCTGCTGGTGGGCCTTGGTGTGATGCTGTTTCTGGGTTCCTCCAGTGACCAACAGCCTCAAATCTCTCCAGAGACAATGAACTTTCTTGCGGGTATGGTACTTCAAAACTGTGTAGCCTCAGACTTCATTACTACCGTACTTGGGGGACATGTATGGTCTTGGAACAAAAATATTGTTTTCTTTGTTAATAAATCAAATGTTGTTAAGGTACTTGACTGCTACAAGCCTGAGGAACTCACCACCTGGTTCTCTGACCATCTAGTTACTTGGCTTCTTAGCCCCTTCCTAACTATAGAAACCCTATTGCTTGTAGCCCCAGGTTCATCAAATTTCTCAAATAACAAATAACTAGTAATAACTAAGGTTGCTATTATTCAGGTCCTTGCACACCACCTAACTCTATCAGGACCTATGATAAATTTTAGATAACTCATTTGGGATGACACTGCCCCATTATAAAAAACAAAGGGGGAGTTGTTGGGCACTGCCAGGCACAGGCTGGAGCCTTCAGGAGAGTGGCCTGAGTTCCCAGGCATGGCTAAAGACACTCAGGCTACAGGAGGCCACTCCCTCTCCAAGCCCAGCACACCTGAACTTAGGCTCTGCCCATAGCCCTGTAACCTTTGGCCAGTTGCCTAGGAAACTCCTTATCAGCCTTCACACAGCCCATCCCCCTGAAATTCTAGATCACCTGAACGCCCCCCCCCCTCCACCACCAGTACCGACATGCTAGAATGAATGTACCCATATGCTAATTAGGCATCAGAAATGAACTTGGTATGTCCAACCCCCTTAGGGTCCTTCCCCCACCCTCATATGCTTATAAACCCATTTCATTGACAATAAGCTGAAAGAGCTGTTCTACAAAACTCTTCCTGAAAGTCTTTTACTTTCATGCACTCACCCACCCTGGGTGCCTGGGCATCTTCGGGGGTCTGCAGCCAACCCCAGAGCAAGAACCCAGGAACCCAAAGAATGCTATTTAAAATGATTATATATCAATGTTCTTCAAAGTTAAAGATGCCTGTCATTCAGTTGTATCATCCATACTTTTGGAAGAAGATCTTAGTTTTCAAAACATTTTTCAAAATTCATACTTGGAATTATATTTTAAATTGCTAACAAGTATTTCAAACCTTTCAGAAGTTCCCCCCCTCCCCCCGAGGTAGGGTCTCACTCTGGTTCAGGATGACCTGGAATTAACTATGTACTCTCAGGGTGGCCTTGAACTCTCAGTGATCTTCCTGCCTCTGCCTCTCAAGTGCTGGGATTAAGGGCATGCACCACCATACGTAGCTTTAGTTTTTAATATTTTACTTGGGCTGGAGAGATGGCTTAGTAGTTAAGACACTTGCATGTGGAATCTCATAGTTACCCCAATAAGGATAGCAAACATCAAAACATCAACTAAAAATAAATGCTGGCGAGGATGTGGAGAAGTAGGAACACTCATCCACTGTTGGTGGGAATGTAGGATGGTACAACCACTTTGGAAAGCAATATGGAGACTTCTGAAAAAGCTGAGTATAGAGATACCAACAGACCCAGTTATTCCCTTACTGGGCATCTACCCTAAAACCTTCAAACCACAGACTAAAGAGATTTGCTCAACCATGTTTATAGTGGCTCAATTTGTAATAGCTAAGAGCTGGAATGAACCCAGATGTCCATCACTAGAAGAATGGATAACTAAGATGTGGTATATCTACACAATGGAATTCTATACAGCAGTAAGAAAAAATGACACAATGAAATTTGAGGAAAAACGGTTGAACCTGGAACAGATCATTCTCAGTGAACTTACCCAATCACAGAAAAAAAATCGCCAGATAGTCTCACTCATCTACAACACCTAACCTGAATCTACCGAAGATACCTTACATACCCAGCAAACATCTCCTAGACTAGACACTAGGATGGAAGGGGAGGGAGGGGAGGGCATCAAAGGGGTGGGAAACACAAATCTAGACCCAAACGGCAATGGTACCATAATCTTCTACTTACTAAAAGACAGACCAAATGGCTGATCCTTCACCAGGCCCTTACAGGGAACACCTGAACCACAAGACACTGGAGAGGGTAAGATTAAGACTAACCTTAATCTCCTACATCTTCCCTCCCTCACTTCCCCTCTCCCTGTCTCTCTCTCTCTTATCTCTAACTCTTGTATATTAGTTATCTTTTTCCTCATTTTCTTAGTGGCCACTGACCTGTAACTCCCAGATCCAGCATGGGGCTATCATCCACAATGAGCTTTTGATCAGAGAGACCTACAAGGTTTCCTAAAAGACAGACAGATTTCTGTCAGAGTACTTGATGACCACCAAAGGCTAGTGTTAAGACCCTATGGCTGAAGATATCTTATGTGATTGACATGCAAATTAGAACGGCATGGCTGGAAGTTGGAAGAGACTCAGTCCCCAGACAGTCAGCACGTCTAGTGCCAGAAGGTGCTACATGGGTGATTGGGGGAAATTGACCAATATCTGTCAAAGCAACGCATGGTCTAACCTACTTAGGAGCAAATAACTTGTTGTGATGCCCACACAAGTGCAGTGGTGGCACACAGCCATAGTGGGGAACCAACTGCTCCCAATTTGGCTAACTGATCCCCTCACTGGTATGGGACCCATAGCTGGAGCTGGGAAACAAGTCAGAACCAGATCCAAATGTAAATCCCACTCTCCAATATCAAGCTACCATTAATTGTGGGCTACAAGAGGGCCTACACGTATTAAATTCTCTATTAAAAAAAAAAAAAAAGTAAGGGTTATCTCATTTGTCCTGGTGCTAACTTACTCTCCGTTGGAGAATCTGCTTCTCTTTTTCAGATAGATGTAGATCCTAAGGAGAGAGCCACCCCATCATACCTCAAAAGGGCCCCCGCTGAAACTAAGAAAAACTGGTGAAACAAGCAAGGGGGCTGTTTTCCCGATGAACCGGATGCCAGCACAAGCGGGAAGGAGATCAGCACAGAGAAAAATCAACTGCTACCAAATCAGAGAGCCAGAGCCTCAGAGGCCCCCAACACCTCATCACTGGAGCAGACCAAAAATGAACCCAACATGGCTCAGGGAAATTTTGCGGAAGAGGGGGCGGAAAGAATGTCAGAGTCACATGTTGGGTCATAATATGCTGAGACATTTAGCTTACCCATAACTGTGGGCTAACTCCACAATGCATGACCCGTATACCTCAACAAGGAGGGGCCAAGGGGAGGGGGTAGGTCACAGATGAGCCTAATAATGGTACCAAACTGACTGTATTTGCTGAATACAGAACTGACTAACAAAGAAAAAAAAATCTGAATACAGAAATACAAAAAAAATAAATAAATAAAAAATCAAAATAAAAAAAAAAGACACTTGCATGCCAAGCCTAATGATCCATGTTTGACTCTCCAGATCCCACTTAGCCAGGTGCACAAAGGTGAGGTAAGATCCCACATGCCCAGTAGGTGGTGGAAGAATCTTGAATTTAATTTCAATGGCTGATTGTGCCAATTTTTTCTCCCCTCTCTATCTCTCTAAATAAATAAATAAAGTATTTATTTTTTAATTTATTTGAGAGAGAGACTGACAGAGGCATGTAGAAAGAGAATCAGTGTGCCAGGGCCTCTAGCTACTGCAAACAAACTCCAGATGCATGAGCTGCCTTGTGCATCTAGCTCTACATGGGTACTATGGATCAAACCTGGGTCCTTTGGCATTGCAGGCAAGCACTTTAACCACATCTCCCTAGCCCAGAAATTATTTTTTAAATGAGTTTATCTTACTTGTAATTAAGTTTGATGAAAATAATATGGAATTTTTATTCATTTTTACAATGATAGTTCCTCATTTTTTTTTCTTTTAATATAGGCAAGATGGCTGGAGTTGAAATCAATTCCAAAAGAGAGCTGTGGAGTTAAATTACTGGAAATAATTAAGTATATGAAATATTATTGAGTGTGACTTAATCACATATACAAGGATAAAAAAAAACCCTCAAGTAATGAATAGTAAATAAACAATAAAAAAATCCATCATATCCATTTATCATTTTATGAATAGCAAAATGTTATGTGTACCAACTAAAAATTACTGAAATAATTTTCCTGTCATGTATATCTTCTTGTGATCTTTGTTGTTTTTATTTTTAGTTTTGGAGGGAGCTGATAATTGGGGGAGGGGTGGAAAAATGAATTATTCTGACATGAAAATATTCTCCAGATTAAAGAAGCCCTATGATTTATTAAAGTTGAAGATTATAATGGCATCTTCATGCAAAAATACACTTATTTTGAAAGTAAAACCTCCCACCAGCTACTTTGTCATCTTTCTAGGGAAATTGGCTTTATATACAAAGTGGCCTCATTACCAATGTGTTTCTGTGTGATTGGTCATTACCAAGATAGTGAAGAAGTACCAACTGGTCTCTCTAAACCTTCAGCGACGGTCCACAATAGGCTAATCCAAGAAAATGAAAGCCCATGATTTCCTTGGGGTCATGTGAGAACACCCTCACATATACCATGGTTATCATTTGCAATGAATCAATTCTATCTATTTAATATAAAATTCAATGATAATTAGCAAGGTCTCTGATGCCACCTTAAAATAGTTTATAACTTAAGTAATATTTTTTGTTTTATCCTGACATCATATATTATTCAGTAACTTGAAAGATTTTATATATCAGTCAATATATATATATATTGACTGAATGATAATAAATACTAAATCCACTGACTTTTTGCCTAGCTTATACTCCCTTGCTATAACATGTAATCTTTTCATCTTAAGACAAAGTACTCTCAAAAGTTTAGCCTATTTAAAGTCTTTCTCTTTTTAGTAGAAATTTAGAGAGATTCTTAAATGCCCTTTTTCTCCAGGGAAAGCTCAATAAGATTTTATCCATGAAGTAAAATGCCAGATGATTAAAAATAATTTCTTCTCAAATTCCAGACCTCTATATTCTCTTCAATTGTCAATCCCTTTTTCATTTTCTGTGAACAGAACTGTCAGTCTGTTTTGGAAGCTAATCTAATCTAAGATTTCATTATCTCTCTTCAGCCTTTGAATGGCCTGTCACTTGTTATACCCATCATAAAATGTAACCAACTGTGCACTATGCATCTGATTCTGGCTTTCAACTTATTAAAGCCATGGAAACTAAGGTCAGTGAGGTATCACATGGAAGAACAGAGATGAGTGTACCTTGGTTTTATGAACTACAGAAAACAGGAGCACACCAATGCAATGAGATAGATTCCAGTTGCTTTGTTAGGTAATTTTGGTGACTGTTCCCTGAAGGTAAAAAGCAGAAATGTCCTTAAATCTGCCCTACAACTCCACTCTACTAGAGATCAGAGAAGGATCTCTCCTCTCTTTGTCTCTTGATTAGTTACCTAATCCCATTTTTCCATAAACACCCTGACTCCCTCCTGGGAGGAAGTTTCCCTTTCCTATAATT
Organism: Dipus sagitta; assembly: GCA_036346955.1. Classification (NCBI taxonomy): domain Eukaryota; kingdom Metazoa; phylum Chordata; class Mammalia; order Rodentia; family Dipodidae; genus Dipus; species Dipus sagitta. The sequence goes on from CM070780.1 coordinate 48,631,414, forward strand.
TAAACCTGATCCTGGCATTGTATTTGGTTAACTCAGCCCCAAAACATGGCTTTGTGGCTATCCTCTTCTTGAGCCAGCCCCTAGGAAACACCAATTTCACTCTGGATCACCTGAGCCTGAAGGTAAGGCCCATCACAAAAAGGTTACAAGTAGAGTTTTCCAGGTGGGCAGGTCTCTCATTTTTGGCTGATCATCTCTCCTGAACTTCCAAGTCCTGATACCTCCCTTCATAGGCTCCATAAAGGCTACTCCCACATGCATTCTCTATCTTCTACCTTCCACATGGCAGGAGCTTTGTGCACTTTATTCTCTTTCCTCTCTAAATCCCTATCCATGGTTCAGGCCCATGCTCACTTCTCATGTGGGTTCTTGAATCATGTGGGTGTATCTATTTTCACTTCCTCTGGTAGTCAATCCTTCTTCTCCCTTATATTTTCTTGAATAAAATGTAATAATTTAATAACTATCTTCACTTTATTATTGGCTTATGCAATTATTGGGTTATCAAACAGATATAAGGGGTGTGGTGGTCTGGAGTGAGTAGGCCTGAGGGACCCCTTGCTGGTCCCCTCCTACAGCCCAGGTCTGAGTTCCTAGCATGGACAGTGTGTGGGAGGGTGCAGTGGTCTGGAGTGAGTAGGCCAGACCCATTTGTGGTCCCCTCCCATTGCCTGGGTCTGAATTCCTTGCTTTGTCAGTATGTGGTCAGGCGAGGTAGTCTAGAGTGAGTAGACTGGACTCATTTCTGCCCCTTCCCACTGCCCAGGTCTGAGTTCCCTTCACAATCAGTGCATGGGCAGGTGCTGCAGTCTGGAGAGAGTAGGCCGGACCCATTTCTGGTCCCCTTCCATAGCCCTAGTCTGAGTTCCTTGCACAGTCAGTGTGGAAGTGGGCTCAGCATTCTGGAGTGAGTAGGCAAGACCCATATCTGGGCTCCTCCCACTTCCTCCCTGGTCTGAGTTCCTTGCATTTCAGTGTGTGGGAGGCCATGACCCTCTGGAGTGAGTAGACCAGAACCCTGTATCTGGGCTCCTCCCACCTCCCCAGTCTAGGTTGCCTGTACTGGTCCATGTCCTAGAGGGCTCAGCATGAAATAGGCCAGATCCCTGTTCCTTTGCTCCTCCTAATCCCCTGGCCCTGGTAGGTCACATAGTGCCTTGCTCAGGGAGGCCTGGCCCATGTGTGAGCTGTGTAATCAGGCCTTTTGCTCTGGTATCTTGACTGGCCACAAAGTGCCCATATCCCTGTTCACCTGAGTCAGAGGGTGAACAGGCCAAAGGACACAAACTTGCTTCCTCCTCAATAAAATAGTCTCCTAAAATGGGTAGACAACAATGCAAAAAAAGCCAAAAAAAAAAAAAAAAAAAGTCAGAAAACTGAGATATCTCCACCAAGGATGCCTAGTCCTACTATGGAAGTCCCCAATGAAATCACAGAGAAATCAACAGAAATTCATTCACAAAATGAAAACACAACAATCAATGTGATCCTGATTAAAAAAAAAAAAAATTGCTGAACTTGAAGCAAACTATCGAAGAATCCAAACTGTATCAATGAAATTGAACAGGATCATCTCCTAGAGAGTTCAGCTTTTGATGGAAGAAAACATTAGAACCCTCCAAAGAGATAAGGATAAAATGAAGGTAAATCAAGAAATGGAAGACCTCAACAACCGGTTGATTAAGCTTAATGAAGACTGGATCAAATGCAAGAAAGAACTATAAGAAGCATCAAGAAAATCAGAATTCAAATTGAAATCATACCTCAAAAAAGAGATGGACATTATAAAAAACTACACAACAGTAAATAAAAATCAAATAGAATTTATGAAAAACTCTCTAGAACCACTCACCAACAGAGTTACTCATGTGGAAGACAGAACCTCTGACCTAGGGAGGGATTTAAGCATTATTAGACATATTAGACATATATTAGACACAGCAGAGAAGCCAGAGAGACCAAGACTCACCAAAAAGGAGGAAAATGGCCAGAGTCCCACTGAGGTGCTTGTGGCCCACTGATCCACACATTGGCCAGGCACCGCCCCATCAGACATGCCAAGTGGTGGCAGCAGCAGAGACCAAAACAAAGGGATTTTTCAACTTCATCAGCCTCCTTGCAAAGTTAAGAAATCTGAAGGAAAGCTGAGATTAACTAAGGAGCTACTGAAAGGGATACAGGTGGAACTGTGTGAGTAACTCCAGAAGTCTCAACTCTCCCATCCCCCACAAGTAGAACTGTGAACCTCCAGCATTCAGCTCCCCGTGGCAGTGCAGCCAGCACAGCTGATCAGAGCTCCAGGCCCACAGCAAAACATGGACGGATTGAGGTAGACACTCAGCACTGGTGAGATTGGAAGCCACCCCAAAAGGTAATGAGGCCAACTGAAGAAAAAAAAAAAAAAAAACAGGTACATAGGCCTACATTGGAAGAGTTAATCTCTCTTTCTTTGTCAGGGCAGGTTATGGGTTATATATTCTTTGTTGGCTTTAACATTTTCAAATAACCTATACTTAAGGGTAGAATATTGTTGCCTTTGATGCTTTAATATTTATAGTGCCTTTGTATTTTTCTTCTGTCATTATTGGAGGAGGGTCTGAAACAGATACAGGTTGACCTGGAATCCAATTCAGAACAGGAATCTCACAGCTGACAAGATTAAGGATGTAGAACAACACACACACATAGAGATTTTGGCCCTAATCCCCACAGTTGTACACTTTGTACTGGTTTTTATTGAATGTATATACTGCTCAATTGATGTTTAGAATTTGCCAGTAAAATGTTCCACCCAGTCTACTGGAATACTTGTTAGCAAGCAAACTCAACACCTAGAATTACTTCTGTGGCTGGATTGGGGTACAAGAGCTACACCTGGCACCTTAAACTCATATCATGAAAGTATATAAAAGTAGATTGCCACATCTAAGAACACTGGAGATAAGTAGAAAACTCAAGCATCAAATCAATTCAGGTTACAAAAGTTGCTATATTATAATATAAGAAACTCAAATAATCAAGACAATACAGTCCCACCAAAATCATAAAACCATCAGAAGTGATCATCAATGAGACTGTTTTAGATAAAATGCCTGAAAAACATTTAAAAAATGATGGTATCTATACTCAAAGAAATCAAAGAAGAAATGAAAGGGATCAAAAAATAAAACAAAGGAATAAAAGAAGAAAACAAACTTCTGAAAGCGAGCACAGGAAACCAGCTTAATGAGATAACAAGGTCATTACAAGACATGAGTAAGGAAATAGAAATACTGAAGAAAAAACAGGCTGAAATCCTATCTCTGAAGAATACAGTCAGTGAAAAAAAAAAAAAGTCTGTGGAAAGTCTCACCAGTAGAATGGATGAAGGAAAGAACAGAATATCTAAACTAGAAGGCCAAGTGGCAGACCTAATACAGTCCAACAAAGAGAAAGACAAGCTATTAACAAGGTATGAATTGGAACTTGAAGATATCTGGGACACTATGAAAAGATCAAACTTAAGAATCCAGGAGAATTCAGAAGGAGAAGAATTTCAATCTAGAGACTTAATAGGTGTTTTCAACACAATCATAGAAAAAAGATTTCCCCTTAGTTGGGAAAAAAAATGCCAGTGCAGATACAAGAAGCTTTTAGGACACCAAACAGAAAAAAACCTGGAGAGAACATCTCCTCACCATGTTATAATTAAACTACGAAACATGCAAACCAAAGAAAATATATTGAAAGCAGTTAGAGAGAAAAAGCAAATCACCTCCAATGGCAGGGCCATCAGAATAACTGCAGATTACTCAACACAAACTTTAAAAGCCAGAAGGGAGTGGAATTATGTATTCCTTATCTTCCCCCTTCCTTCCTCTCCCTCCCCTCCCTTTCCTTTCCTTGTGCTTCTACTTGTGGTGAAATATCCACACAGCAGCTGGGAGATACATAGCTAATTAGCCCTTTTACTCCTGGAGGTGTCATTAGCTCTTATCTACAGAAGTGGAGAAACACCAACATTTGTTTAGATTTAGAAAAATGCATATTACAAGTTTGAATTTCTGAATAAATATTTTTGAAACTGTTTATGTGATTATATTTACCTAAGGCATTTTATTACTTAAAAGACAAGGGAAGTCAATGAAAAACTTTAGGAGACTAAAAAAAAAGTTAATATTTTTCACAACAAAATACATACCACACTTATATAAAGTAATTCTGGTAGAAAACAAAGGATCGATTTATCAAAAATATTGTTCCACTTGCTTTTATAAATTATAAAAATTAGTTCAATGAAATATACGCCTGTAGAATATTAATGCTTTGAGGTCACAGATGAATGTGAAAAATAATGAGTAAGAAAATTTATTTTTTCTTTATTCCTATTTGAGTTTCATTGGGTTTTGTAGCTTAATGTCTCCATGAATTTCCAGAAAACTATAAATACTTTCAAACTTTATTTGATCAATAAATCATTACTTTACTTACTTGTTACAATTTTTTTACCTATGGCACAATTTATAAAATGTGCAATTTTCTAATGGGTAATGATCCCTAACATTATATGTAAGTTGAAGATGGATTTAAGCACTGTACTGATATCCATATAAGACAATTCAGTTCTCCTGGCAGTAGCAGTTGCTCTCCTCTCCTTACAAAAAAAAAAAAAAAAGTAACTGTGCATATTTTCATCTCTACATCTGCAAAGCCCGGAAAATAGTTTATGGAATTCCCCAATATGCATTATTTATCTATTTATTCTTACTACATATGGTCCCATTTGCAGTTGTCTCTCCAATTCAAGACTAGTTGTCTATTGAGCTTGCAACTCATACCAGAATTCAATTACTTCAAGTGGAAATACTGGAATCAGGAATCTGAAGTAAGCCCATAACATGGTGCAAGCCTGCAACACCAGTTCCTTGGAGGCTGAGATGGAGGATCAGTTGATCCCAGAAGTTCCAGGCAAGCCCAGGTAATATTGCAAGATTCTTATTGAAAATTAATCATAACTTAATATGCAAAGATATAGAGTTTTGCCAACCTATTTCAGTAGCTGAATATTTCTAAACCATATATTTTATTGCTGGTATGGAAACCCCTCCTCAATTGTAGCTTGCTTTACCTAGTCTTTCTTGTAAGACTGACTTTAAGCCTATAACATTTTCTCCACCTAAGTAAGTTTGATTTGATTCTTGGACTTCTCAGGTTGTTGTAAAAACCATCCACTTTATGCTTAAACAACAGCAATGTATTTTCTTCCAGTTCTGTGAGAGAGAATGTACATGTGTTTCATGCTGCTGGGTTGAGGTTCTGGTCAGAGATCCCTTAGAGCTTACTTATAGCCACCTTTTCAAGGAGGCCACCCATTTTTGTGTGTATGACATGAGATGGCAATACAGGGAAAGGAGAGAGAATAAATTGGACAGAGTGACGGAGAAGGAAGTAGAAAGAAGACTGGTTCTCTTTCCCTTACCAGCCATCATTAAACTCCTACACAAATAACCTCATTTAACAAATTTATTTTCTAAACTCTGAATTTACAAATACAATCACATGGAGGGTTAGAGATTCAACATGCCAATTAGAGGGAAAACACAATTTCTCCAAAGCAATTTCAAAAATCTATTAAACTCTATAATATGAATTGGTCTATCATTCTATAACCCAAAATGAATTCCAAGAGCAGGATTGATATAATTAGAATAATACTATAGTATTATCATTTGACTATCAGAAAATGAATATAAGGGTGCTGTTAACTTGCACATATAACAAATCATAAATACAGAAAGATAATAAAAGTAAGTTCCAGCTTTATCTTAGTAGCAGAATTGCTTCACATTGTGTCAGACTTATTAAATATGGTCAAATTACCCTAGCCTAAAATCTGTTTTGAACCTCACATTCATATGCAATATCTCTTTGGATATTCCTACAGTTCTGCTGCTCTACTCATAATGATGAGTGATATTAATTATTTAGCTAATCCATTTATTACAACAGGTGATCACTTTGTTACAAGACAGATTGTTCTTTTAAGGGTGTCCTTTCTTAGCATTTAATCAGATTTCTAGTTGTGATGATTCAGGATAAAATATTTGTAATTAAAATCACATTTGTTGAAGAAGAAAGAAGAGCTACTTTGCTAATAATAGGAGCATGGAAACATTTTACTGACCATTAAAGACTGCCATTTTTTTTAACAGTATCATGAAAAAGATCAGTCAGCGTAACACTTATGAACAATGTATTCATGAGTTTATACTTATTATTATGTTTTTATTTAAATTCACATTTTTGTTAAGTACCAACACACAAAAAAATGATAGCATGGAAAAATGCAGGCAGGTTGGTTGTTTTATGATGCAGTCAGAGCACTGAGTAATCTTGTCTTTGTTGGGAGATTCAATTGGGGAGCTCTCAGGACAGATAGTGTTATTCCAAACTAATAGAGAATGTTACCAAAATGACCCACATTTTGCAAAATTTAGACCAACTCTTTGAGTGCTTGCTTTGATTTCCACCATGCTAATTTTTCATCTATTTTTTAAACATGGTTTCTTTTATCGTTATTAAACAAAATCTAGTAGCTGGACATAGAGAAACATGGTAATATTTTGAATTATTGAAAAATCTTGCCATTACATAGTCATCTTAATTTGCTATTTGGGGATCTGCAAATAAGGATAAGAGCAGTTCCTATTTTACTGATTCCATGTACTAATTTCCACAAGTAATCCTCACCACAAGTCAGAGAGGTATTTCACCTCCTTGGCAGGTGAAAAGGCCAAACTTTATGCACTTCTCATTGGTTCTGTTCTTGTCCATGCACTGTAATTGAACTTTGATGAAATGAATGTTTATTCTACTTTTCCACAGGAAGGTTAGAATCTTATCATTTGAGGCTAAAATTAGTACAAAAGCTTGATCTACCTTTTAATTTTTCACATTTTTATGCTAAACAATTTATTATTTTTATTGACATGATCTGACAAACTTTTCATATTTTGTATAGTATGGTAATTTTAAAAAATTGAAAGCTTATATTTCTCAGGAAATTTTTTTAAATTACTTAGCCTTAATTATTTTCTTTGGTTAAATAACTTAATATCTTCAATTTATGTGATGGTTAGTGACCTAACCTTTGGTCAACTTTGATGGTTTGTATAACAAAAAATTCATTTTTCTAATACTTTGCTATACTTTTTTTTTGTTGGTTTCTCAAGGTAGGGTCTCACTCTAGCTCAGCAAGCTGACCTGGAATTCACTATTCAGTCTCAGGGTGGCCTTGAACTCTCAGCGATCCTTCTACCTCTGCCTCCCAAGTGTTGGAATTAAAGGTGTGTGCCACCACACTTAGCTTACCTTGCTATAAATTTTTATGTGTGATTTTATAGTTTTAACTACTCTAGCATTTAGATTTACACATTTTACTTGTAACATGATTGTTTAATTCTCTCAACAGCTTGATGGATTTTTCTATATTTTTAAAAATTTGTGAATTTACTGCTAAGGTAAACTATAATACATATTGTTATTTTGAACTTTTAAAGTTTGCTCAAGATCACCAGATACCTTGCTTGCATTTGCTTTTCAGAGCTATAGATTCAGAAACCCCATTATTATTATTAAATTCACAATCATTTAAATGGTATTATTTTATTTTATAAAAGGGTGCTTGTTAGAATAACAAATAGTGAGCTATTCATGACAAATAAATGTAAACTATTAGTACTGTTGTATTTATACATATATGTTAGAAATGAATTCTTGCTGTATTGTCCAGGCTGGTCTTATCTCACAAATAAGTGACACCTTTACCCCAGCCTTTCTGGTATCAGATAGCAAACATGTTCAGCTCACTGCTCATCTTTGGAGCAGACCAGTTGCTCAATCTCCCAGAAGAGTGAAGGGCTTTCTACACAAGTGTTGGAAAACACTGTGCAGCAGCTGTTTCCCCTATAATTTATACACTACACCTTAACATATATTAGTATATATATCATTTAATACAAGACAAATATGCATTAAGATTAATGACAACAAAAGTATGAGGGTTATTAGTAATTGAATGCATAAGAAGCTAGTGCATTCAGTAAAGTATAGAAGACTTCAAAGGGTAAGACAATTGCTGAAAATGGTGCTGTTTAGTCAGACTGAACATACCTTTGTAATAAAATTGTTTTTTTTATTTCTAAAATGAGAATAATAATCCCTTTCCTTACATTTTAGGATAAGTATCAGAACCAAATTATCTGATACCTTAAAGATTTATGAAAGTTTGAGTTTATTATTTTACATTCTTTATATATATTCTTTGGGAACTATGATAATTATATAAATAAATATCAATGGAATTATTTATAAGAACAGAATATTCTATGCAGACATCTCTTATACTTGAATCTGAATTTATTTTAAACTTCTGTGGTTAAAAACAAATTTGATGGGATTGGAATATAGCTCAGCAGTAGATTACCTACCAACCATGCACAATTTCCAGCACTAAAACCAAAAGCAAATGAAACAATAAGAAACCCAGTAATTTAGGCCAAAATAGTCAGTGCTCTCTCTCTTAATTTTCCTTTTAAGATTTTGCATTTGAATGTGTAAGCAGGGTGTGTTCAAATGTTTATGTGTGTTTGCATTATGTGTGGGCCCATATGTGTTCAGGGTCTCTTTCTTAATCTCTGGTCAACTTATTTACTGTGTTTGTCTTTTAAACCCAGGGCTCACTAACAGTCTAGCTAGTCCCTGAAATCTCCTATCTCCAGATCCCGAATATGAGCTTAGGGATTATACCTGACATGTATGTGGGTTCTGATCTCTGGTCCTCATGCTTCCACAGCAAGCACTTTAATCACAGCCATTCTCCAGCCCAGAGTCCTTTTTATTTAACTTCATAAATGTGACTTGAAAATTAAACATGATTTGAATGTCCTCATAATTAATAGTAGTAATCAATGAAATTCTCAAATATAAAACTTTCAGATAGTGTTCTAATTAAATATGCAATGCTGAAGTTTTGACTTGAATGAAAATAATCACATTTCAATTCATATGACTTTAAAACGTTATCTCCTTGGGGAAATTTGAACATGAGATTACTGCTGATACTGTGTTTAAACATATGCGTTTCAGTGAAAGAAGATACTGTTTCCTTGAGTTAAGCCTTCAATTAAGGTTCACTTTCATATTCATCAAGCCCATAAATCTACAACACTTCTCTAAATCTGTGTTTTTCCCCCAAAGGTATGACTGTACAGCACCAATAATTACAAAATTTTCCATACCCTGTTGACTCTGATTTAATTCCTGTTATATACTCATGCAGCCCAAAATGCTAGATGTGAATTTTCAAGGATTGCAGACCACATGAGGTTAGCCTCACACTGATGGTATTTCAGGAGACAAGAATGCCAGTATTTAAAAAAATGAGACTAAATAAATGATTCAAAGATTGAGATACTCATTTTTCCAACATATGATATAATCCAATCTAATATCTAAAAACTAATGCTGTAATGTTTTATCTTATTGATTTTCAAAGTAATAATTTTTATTCTCTAGGACTATAAAAATATTCTCTGCAGATGTTTACAAATAGTTTATATGTTGGAAACACAACCATTTACACAGTCAAAATTCTTATATTCTTATTTGATAACAAGGTGTACAATGTGAAAAATTTAAAAATCTTTAAAAAAATTATGTTTCTGATTTGGTAGGAGCTGATTTTTCTCTGTGCTGATCTCCTTCCCCCTTGTGCTTGTATCCAGTTCATCAGGAAAACAGCCCCCTTGCTTGTTTCTCCAATTTTTCTTAGTTTCAGCCGGGGCCCTTTTGAGGTATGATGGTAATCAGAGAGCCAGAGCCTCAGAGGCCCCCAACACCTCATCACTGAAGCAGACCAAAAATGAACCCAACATGGCTCAGGGAAATTTTGCAGAAGAGGGGGTGGAAAGAATGTCAGAGCCACATGTTGGGTCATGATATGCAGAGACATTTAGCTTACCCATAACTGTGGGCTAACTCCACAATGCATGACCCATATACCTCAACAAGGAGGGGCCAAGGGGAGGGGGTAGGTCATGGATGAGCCTAATAATGGTACCAAACTGACTGTATTTGCTGAATACAAAACTAACTAATAAAGAAAAATTAATTAATTAATTAATTAAAAAAATTATGTTTCACTTTATGTCTCAGATTTCACTTCTGTTCTAAGATAAATTAAATCAAGTCTTTAATAATAAATGCTGAGAAAACTAAAAAAGGGGGTCATAGGAATAAGGAAAAGAAAATTTGCATGTGTAACAGTTTGTTGTTGTGTCTCAGTGAAAACTCCAGTTCCTGAACAATGAAACAATAATCTATAAGTATGTACAGATTCTGTCTTGACTATCAATACAAGTAGGAGAAATGGCCAAGGCTATAGGTCAGTGGTAGAGCATTTGTCTAGCATGTGTGACTCCGAGAGTTCCATCCCCTGTCAGAGAAAAGGTAAAACAACAACAAAAAAAGCAAGATAGGCAGAATGAATGCCATAACCCCACAAAAGATGAAACTTAGGTTACAAAAAGAATCATTCCTGAATTTTAAATTTTCCTTTAAGTGACCTAAGAACAAATCCACAAAGAAACATTAATTTTAAAAGTTTCTTTACTTGCAGAAACCATTTCAACTATTCCCTGGGAGTGATTCTTTCTCTCCTCATGCGCTCACCCACCCAGGTTGCCTGGGAGCCTTCAAGGGGGGGGGGGGGGACTGTGGCCAGGTCCAGGAGGACACAGGAACCCACAGATGGTGCCTGAACAGGGACCCTATGAGATGGACAGGGTAGGTGAGTGCTCTCCCAGAGGGACTGGGAGACATTGGACCATGTGGCCTTCCCTCCACGTTTTTGAGGGCTGACAGGTTTGTCTTTTTCCTCCTTCATTTTTGGTTCATGCTATTGCATGGGACTGGACATGGTGACCTGGCAACTGAAGCCTCTTGGCCGAGGCCACTCTTTGGTATTGACTGAAGGCCATCTGTTCTCTGCCTGGACCCTGACAGTCCATTGGGTGTTGGCAAAAACTCTATCTATTTCTCTTTCCTCCATCAAATGGAAGCTATTTTTCTCTTTTTCCTCCTTTACTTTAATATTGTCTTCCAGCAAAAGGAATCACAGATTTGTAGATTACGGGCTTTTCTGAATGATAAGGGAATTAAGCTCCTCCAGAGGGAGGCCAACTCCTTTTGGGAAGTCTTCCATCTCTGGATGATTTCTGGTCATCCTTGTGGTCCAGACATGTGTACCCACATAGCCTATCTGGCCAGGAAATGAAAAGTTCAGAAAGGAAATTTCCCCTCACTCCCTTTAAGTGGGGAAACCACAAGCCGGCTTTGCAAGCGCTCCAAAGCAGCTCCAGTCAGTCAGGAGAGTCAGGTGGTGGGCTCACATATGCCCAGACAATGGTGCCTCTGCCTGTGCAGGTGCCACGTCTCTGCCTCCATCTCCAGTGACCCCCTTGGCAGTCCCAGAGATGCCTCCTCCCAGTGGCCCCCTGTGGGCTCCCTCTTTTTCCAGCAGTCCTCAATGGTTCCAGAGGTCCCCTCCCTTTTTTCCCCTTTGGGTAACTGCAGGACTACAGCCTGCAGGCCAGCAGTTGTCTCCGCCATTACCCCCACATGTACCAGACTGGACCCTGGGTGAATGCATGGGGAGCAGCAGGGCAGGGCTGATCTAAAGGTGTATGTGAGCCCCACCCAGTCACCACAACACTGGCACCAAGAAGTGGCAAGAAAAAGAAAAGGCCATGTTTAACTGTAGCCTATGGTAAACTACAGTTTTATGTAAAGAATGCCATACTTTGTTACATGATATCATAAATATAATAACTGAGTTTATGCTCTAGGTCAACATCAACTTACATAGAGGATTATTGAAAACAGCAGAATTCTCTCTGAAGAGGTGACTTATAACTGGTCAGGTATTTTAAAATTAAAAAAAAAAAAGATTGTAATGTCCTGTTACTTAAAAGGAGGAGGCAACTGACCTGAATTCTAGGCCAGACTGCCTCAAGTTAGAAACAAAATTTGCCTTAGTTACTCCTAATAAAATTCCCAAGCGTGTTATTGGTATTAATGATAAAAAATTTCTTTAGACTACTTGCTTGTCAGTGAGCAACAGGATTAATCAATTTGGTATAGTTTCTCTTAATAGTCTTATAAAAATATGATTAATTATTGGGTAAATTGAGTTGATTGAAGGAACTGGGAAGGAATTTTTCAATGTTTGGACATAGAATACTCTTTAAAAATGCTTTTTGACTGGTACTTAGATCAGAATGTTGAAGTATGTGGATAAAGATGTGTATATATAGGAAAGAATTTTCAGGTTAACCCTAAACACCATGCCTAAAGTTAGAGATTTTTTTCAACTGTTTACAAACTCTTAAGGAACAAAAAACTAATTTTCAGGCTAAAATATGTTGGGATTGCTTGTGTAAGCTTTATCAAATTTAAGTCATGGGTAAAACATAAAATTGTTTTATGTTAATAAAAATTTCTATGGTACATAAAATCAATAACTATCAAGTTAAGCCAAAATCAATGGTTGTCAAATGTTATCTTTTCTTTCAAAAAAAATTAAGTCAAGGGTTATATTAGAAGTTAGCTGGCTGTTTTGGCTTGAAAAAGACCAGATTCTCATTTTTGGGATCTTAAGTCCACAGCCTATAACAAAATTAACTCTTAAGACATATTCCCTACTTTAGGGTACAGCCACATTCTCAAACAATGGTCCTCATCTGAGAAAAATAATATTCAAGCTCTGTGGTTCTGTTTCCAATATTCTCTGGGTAATTGGTACCCACACAGGTATCTGAACTAATAAAAGATTATTTCAAACACAAGTTTTAAGACTTTATATTGTCTTACCTGTCCTTTTCTGACAATTTCTAGGTTAAAATAAGTAGTTTGTAAGTTAATTGGTATTATTTTCAAGACTGATAACAGGTTCTGCCTATATTTATAAATATTATATATTTAAAATATAAAATGCACCTACTTTCTATACCTCAGATTTATGGCTTATGCTGCCACAGTACAATGAAAATTTAAAAGATTGGACAAAATAATTTTAGAAGCTCTTGTGCCATTCTTTGACTAAATCTAATTCAGTAATCAAATGTGCTCTCTATGTACATACATCCAGGCTGGTGTAACTTCCTTTGTAAGTGTGTTAATTACCTATGTAGAAGTGGAAGCCAACTGGAATCATCAGAGCAAAAGGCACCAATATTTTGGCCTGTGCTCCCAGGTCATGAGGCCACTAGAGATGATGGGACACTTCTACACTGGCCCCCTGGTAAGTCACCTGTCTTCCTGAGCAGGGAGGATCCATAGACCCCCCCCCCAAAAAAAAAATTGGTGTACAGTCTAAAACAGAAGAGTCACAATTGAGGGGTAATCAGTCCTCCTGACTTCCCAAAGAAGGGAAGACTATTTGGCCAGCATGGCCCTGACTCATCATAACAGACAGAAAACACCAGTAAGCTATAGGGCTACTCCTGGGTCCTTAAAGTCTCTTTGGAGAGCCATTAGTGACCTCCAAAATTAATCCTTAATTAAATTTTGGCAATCTACACAGTCTTAAATACTCAGAGAGAAATGTATAACCAGCGATAACAAAATACCTTTAATATATAAATTGTCTATTAACTAATACAACAAGAGCTTTCCAAGGGGGGAAATAAAAAGACCTTAAGGCATCTTTTCCCCACAGTTCTAATTTTATAATAAAGAAAAACAACTATAGATGTCAAAATGGTTATTTTCAAATCTAGAATATATAAGTAAGTTCTGAGACCAAAAAAAATACATTTGTACAGCCTTTAATAATGACACCCAATGGCTCTCTATTCTCAAGGTGAAATGTTGTATATGTTTTTTACAACTCTGCATCTGTTTTACAAGCCATGTGAAATACTACTGTGCCATTTGATGAACAGTTCTAAAACAGTTCTAAAAGAAAATCTCAGCCAGCTCATCCTCAGATGGTCCTGAGAAGTTTCTAGGAGAGGGGGGTGGAAAGAATGCCAGAGCCACACGTTGGGTCATGATACACAGAGACATTTCCTCCTACCCATAACTCATGAATAACCCCAAAATGCATGACCCATATACCTCAACAAGGAGGGTCCAGGTGGAGTGGAGAGGATAGGGAGGAGGCTAACAATGGTACCAACTTGACTGTATTCACCAAGTACAAAACTAATAAAAAATAAAATAAAAGAAGTGGTAAAAGCAGAAGAGAGCCTAAAATGCAGCCTCATCCCTTCGGCAGTTTATGTACCCATATAAGATTTATTTTTGCAGCTGAAATATAGTATTGCACAGTTTCAAATTTTGAAGAACATATTTATATACTTTGTATATTATTGATGCAACTTGGAAAAACAGAATTATATACTTAGCAATGCATTAGAAGGGCATTTCCATGAAATCATGAATGTAAGGAAGCCATCTGAACAGAAACTTTCATGACATGCAGATTTCATTCCTAAATACATTTTTATTTTTATTTATTTATTTTAGAGCAACAGACAGACACAGAGAGAGAAAGAGGCAGATAGATACAAAATGGGTGCCAGGGACTCCAGCCACTGCAAACAAACTCCGGATGCATGTACCACCTTGTGCATCTGGTCCTGGGGAATTGAGCCTCAAACTGGGATCCTTAGGCTTCACAGGCAAGTGCTTAACAGCTAAGCTATCTCTCCAGCCCCACATTTCATTCTTTACATAAACCAGACTTCGCCATGGACTTTTATTATTATTATTATTATTATTATTGCTGTGATGTTTTTGTTTTGTTTTGTTTTGTTTGTGGTGGTGGATATTTAGCCTAGGGCATTGCACATACTAAGCAAGCTTCCTACTACTGATCTATAGCCAAAGTTCTTCCACAGACTCTTATGTGATTTACAAATGAAACATTTTCTCATTTGCTATGAACTTGCTTCTCAAATAGGAGACATTTACATCATGCAAGAGCACAGAATCCTACAGTCTTTTATACTTTATACTGTGTTGTTTTACTTACAGCCTTCATAGATGTCAGTGGGAATGTGTACTGCTGCATGCTGGTAGGATATTTGTCGTCCAAAATTAGCATCTTCAATAAAAACAGGTTTAATCCTCTGGCTGCCTGGTTCACTGTCATTTTTTTCAGGCTATAAGGAAAAATTGATAATGGACAATTTTTCAGATTATGTTAACATAAACACATTCACAAATAATTGTTTTATTGGTTCATTGTATACTCTTCCAAAAACAGATCTACAAGCCTATTTTAAAATATAGTACTATGAAAACATTGGTTACACTCAATTTCATCCAGGTAGTAGCACTCATATTAATCCTCAGATCCCTCAATTACAACAAACATATCTCCTGAATTCTTCAGTGCTGTAGGCAATGAGGAGTTATCAAGCTTTCACATAAAATATATGTAAGATATACACTTAGAGAACAAGATAAAAGTGCCACAATACATCCAAAATAAAATTATCCAGTTGAAACAAAATTCACTCAGAATTTAGGTTACTGAGTTGATGATGGGCATTGAGCATCATTTGACAACAAATAGCATACAATAAAGCAATAGTCTAGTAACTAAAGATTACTATTTTATGTCTTGTTCTCTCATTTTTTTTCTGAGGTAGGGTCTCACTCTAGTTCAAGCTGACCTGGAATTCACTATGTACTCTCAGGGTGGCCTTGAACTCATGGCAATCCTCCTAACTCTGCTTTCCTAATGCTAGGATTAAAGGCGTGTGCCACCATGCCCAGCTTCTCTGTTTTTAATGCTTCTCGCATAAAGCAATGTTTGCTTTAAAAAGGAGAGCATTCTTGGAAAAAAGATAGCCATTACAACTCTAGATACAAGTAAACCCTAATTTCAGTTAACTGGCTTCCTCAGGTAAGAACCAAGATGCAAATCTCATAGAGTAAGTTGATTCACCTCTCATCTATTATAACTGTTTGTGATGCCTTCATACCTTATTATCACCAAGACAGAAAACTCTCAAAAATGCATCTATAACATCATTTGCTATGCATATGTATTCTTTTCAGTTGAAAGATTTTTTTGTATGGTCGTTCCTAAGTTAAAAAAAAAAAATAAGTAGCTGGGCGTGGTGGCACACGCTTTTAATTCCAGCACTCAGGATGCAGAGGTAGGAGGATTACCATGAGTTGAAGGCCACCCTGAGAATACAGAGTGAATCCCAGGTCAGCCTGGGCTAGAGTGAGATGCTACCTTGAAAAACTTGAAAAACCAAAAAAGAAAAAAAATAAGTATATTTTTTATTCCTTCATTATGGAATGTGTTTTCTAGATCCAAAGATAATATCCTTGAAATAAATAGCATTTAACTATACTACATCACTGAACAATCACAACATTTGTCATCACAGGACAGTGGGACACATGAGAAAAAGAGAAAAATCTAATCTGTATAACCAGGAATATCATAAAGCAGCTGATAGAATATGGCAAGGACATACTATAAGCAAATCTACAAAGAAGACACAATAACATATTTTCATATTATTTTGAGAATTTAAACAAGTAAATGATGTATTGATACACTCAAATACTATGAAACAGAGACACTTTCTTGAAAAATTGAAAATTAAACTATTTAGGCACAAGAATGAGTAATATGATTATTTTTAACAATGGCACTAACTCCTTTCATACAACCGCCACTACAAAGAAATCAGTTTTTTAAGGCATGTTTGGAAATGAAACAATATTTTACATAATGAAAAAATTAGTACGGTTAAGTGTCACGCTATCTGCCTAGAGGCACACAGGACTGATCACATAGCATGTTAGACTAGTACAAACAATAATATTAGAAGTCTAATGTTTGGTAAAAATATCCACATAGAGGTATTACATAGTTTTTCTGAAACAGAAGATAGCTATGTTCAGCAGGAGTATTGTTCTCCATGTCTCCATTTCATAGTCTACCTAAATCAAAACAATGTTATTGAGCTATTAGCATTACTAAGTTCTTATTATACAAACATAATGAAAATTCTAACTCTATGCCTTCTTTTATTGGAAGATTTATTATTTGTCAACAGCAAGCCTCAGGCAAAATATAAGGTATCAAAAACAATGTTAAAAAACAAAGATATACTTTGGTACCTTCTTTAATAATTAAAACAGATTTTGTCACTGTTCGGTGCCTATACCTACCAGCTCATTTTGGAACCAGGCCTTAGTTCTATAAAATAAAAGTCTTGAGATATTATGTTTAAATTAATTTTAAAGTTGAAAAGACCCTACTTAGAATAAAATAGACTGCAACATCAATATAAAAAGAGAATTCAAAGATGAGCCAAATGTTCCAGACAGGTTAAATTTTAACATGGTCAATAAAATAAAATGTAGCAAATAAATCAATTCAATTTAATGATATGAGAATTCAGGCTGAGCTTATTTAAATCTTAGTTGGAGACATAGATCTTAGAATTAGGTTAATAATGGTTTATAATGAGGTGATTTATTTTTGTTTACTCTACGAATTCAAGAAAGAGTGCAGTTTTTCTGACACAACATGAGCCAGCTAGGGAATCTGCTCTACTAGTCACGAGGAAAATTGAGGATTTATTGGGACAAGTGTCTCTGAAAAACCTAAAATAAGAATCTAATATTTATGGGGAACATAAAAGGAACATAAAACATATTACAGATAATTATTTCATTAATAGATTTTCCCACTTTATTTTGACATTTCACTGTTCTTTAAACTTTGAGCTTTTATTTTTTTTCCTTTTTTTTTTCTTAAAATTTTTTTGGTTTATTTTTTATTTATTTATTTGAGAGTGACAGAGAGAGAAAGAGGGAGAGAGAGCGCGAGCGAGAGAGAGAATGGGCACGCCAGGGCCTCCAGCCACTGCAAACGAACTCCAGACGCGTGCGCCCCCCTGTGCATCTGGCTAACGTGGGTCCTGGGGAATCGAGCCTCGAACCACGGTCCTTAGGCTTCACAGGCAAGCGCTTAACCGCTAAGCCATCTCTCCAGCCCTACTTTGAGCTTTTATAACATAAATTAACATCAAGATAAATTGCTGCACTGTGTTCATAATGTTTTACAAGTTTGGGAAAGATTCACCTATGAAATTTAATTTGTAGACTGTCTTAAGTTATGCAAATACAAATTTATGTTCATAGTAAAATATTAAAATCATTTCCTGTCAATCTGAACTTCATGTGATAATGTCCATCATATATTTATTAACACTTTTAGACTACACAGTAAGATTTAAGAAATACTCTGTTTCACATGAGTTGACAGAATCTTCATAATAACAGCCACAGTATAATCATGTCCACATTATATACCAAATGAGTGAAAACAGAGATCATGTGTTTTTGTCAATATCTACTACCTTGAAAAGGACAGAAATGGGATTCAAACCTTGACATCTGTGGACCACTGAACATCATCTTGCTAATAGTACTCCATAGTCCCCTTATATCATGTGATGCTGAAGCTGTATATCTATGTCTTGTTCAGAAGAATAAATAGAGCTGCATACTGACATTTCAGGAGTGAAATTCATCCGTCTGTTTTATGATTTTAAAAGTAGCAGATGAAGGATTTGTATAGATTTAGTAAACTATTGTCTTATGTGTATATTTAAAATATTTTCTGGACAGAGTGTGTGTGTGTGTGTGTGTGTGTGTGTCTGTGTGTGCCTGTGTGTCTGTGTGCATTTCTTACATTGAAACATTACCTCAATTTTATCAATATTGAGACTGTACAAAGAAACCAAACAGTATTGATTCACGTGGGGTGGTACAGGGGAGGGTTTTAGCTTTGGTGGAACACTATATGTGTGACTTCATACTGTGACTTTCATTCAAAGCAATTATGAAAAATTAGCTCATCTGTCTAAACTTGGAAACAAAAATCCTAATCCTTTTATCACATGGAGTAACTACATACAAATATTCTAATTCAGCTACTTATTTCCAATGGAAACCTGGACACAAGGAAAACCACACTGCATAGCTCAAAGTTCAGTCCCAAGTTTTGTTAACTGCCAATCAATGAAAGAAAAAGGGGCACATAGGAAAAGATAACAAAACAGTATGTATGGATATTTCCCCCTCCGGAGACAACTCTGTTAGATGAGCAAAGGGAAGCAAACATTTATCAGAAAAACAAAAAAACTTTTCGAAAAACTCAGAGCACAAGTTAGCTTCCCATTCATTTCTTCTCTCAACAGATTCCACCAACATTGAAACAAAAACAACCTTTTTATTTATTCCATAGCTGTGAGTGCTTTCTATTTACTTTGCAAATGTGGCCACTCCTGAAACAATTTCCCCATGGAAACAAGCATATTCAACCAACATTATCCCAATAAATGTTCTATATTGCAAAAAAGAGATAAACTGACTAAAATCCCACTTTAAGTTGCTAAAAATGTAGTAGAGACTACAAAACTCAATGCGCATAGCACCACAGCCAAGACATTCACCATTAAATGCAGCCATGAGTTAAGTTACAAGAAACCATAGAAGGAATGCCCTTGGAAATCCAGGGCAGCTTCAGAAAGATGCAGTTATTTGAATTTGGATTTTAAGAATACTTAGCATTTGATTGGAAAAAAATATAGTGGAGAAAAATGAGAAGGTTAGCTTCTTTTAGGCAGTTTTACTTAGAAATTGAGGCTCAATAGAGAAGCAGGAGATATCACCCCATATGCCAATTCTCCTTGACACCACTGGAATTGGTGACAGGAATGGAACTTGGGTCTGATCGAGACTCATCTACAAAATGTTATCTACAACCAGCTACGGTGTCCCCCGATGTCCACAATCTAACATACTACCTAGGTGGATGGCTCTGTGGTCTGCCCTACAAATCTACAAACCAATAAGGTCTTCCTCTTACATCCCTGAATCTGAGGAAAAAATACATTTTCTATACTATAATGGCTGAAGCCTTTTTCCTTTCTCTCTCCTTGGATTCTTTCTCTGCCTGTCCCTCTCCCTCTGGCTACAGAGATACAGGTGAGTCTGGCCTCTCTCCCCACCCAGCCTGGATGGGTAGAAGGGAGATCATAATACTGTTTATTGGTCTGGGTAAACTTTTCTGCTTGCCTCTGCTTTATAGTTTTGGGTAACGTCTCACTTTAATTACATGTGTGATTGTCTTCTGGTCTCTGAATCTACCACTTATGTATTTCCCTTATACTCCAGATCTGCCACATGGATGGGTTCTCTAAGTCTAGGTCTGTTACCTGTGTAAATTCTCTAAACCTGGGGTAACCATGAGTATAATTCACTTTAGTACTCATTTCTCATCTGAATTTATTGGTCTCTGCTTTGATATTTTTCCTCTGCTATTCTTCCTTAAGCTCCCACCATTTGCCCTCTTAACTTCCTTCCATAGGGAAGCACAAGGCAGATTTTGCATGTTTTTCTTCTAAATCTCCCTGTATATACATCTAATATTTATATTCCATCTGCTTGTGTCTCTAATCCAGTCTTTCCTCGAAAGCCGAGTTTTATGAACTATCTTCCACATGCGGTGGCTCTACTCCAGTCTTTCCTTAAAAAACTCAATTTCTCTTGAATGAATCTAATAAACTATACAGTGTTTTCCACATGAGTGTGTATTTCCTACTTCCTACATGTTTAAGACTCTGTTCTAGAACTTCTTCCTACATCCCAATTTCCCTTAAATAAAACCCACAGTTTGTGATTTCTCCTTAAATAAAGTTAATAATTCACGATTTATCCTTCTTAATTTTTTTTATCAGTTCTTTGTTAAAAGTAGAACAAGACACAAAATTGGGGTTCATAAACTTGGAAGACCCCTCCTAAACCCCAAAATCTTGCATCAATAGGACATCATAATGCATTACAAGGTGGAAGAAAGGATGTAAGAGCCAAAGGAAGGGTAGGACTCCTTACAATGTGTTCCTCCAGATACAAAATGGCCTGGATATCCATGATCTCACAATGCCTGACACTACCTACACAAGACCATCAAAACAGGAGGAAAAGATCATGACATCAAAATAAAAGAGAGACTGGTTGAGAAGGGGAGGGGATATGATGAAGAGTGGAGTTTCAAATGGGAAAGTGGGGGAGGGAGGGAATTGCCATGGGATATTGTTTATAATCATGGAAGTTGTCAATTGAAAAAAAATAAAATAAATTTTAAATAGACAAAAAAAAGTTACCAGAGTAATGTATCTGAAAACATTAACAAACACAGGTTAACTGGACAGACAAAGGTTTTATCTTATTTCCACAAACTCTATGTACAGTTACATTTTCATTTTTAATTGTCTAGAAGAAATTTTAGTTCAATGAATACAGCCCTAATTTCTGACACCTGATACAATCCTAAGGGTACATAAACTTGCTCCCTTATTTTACCCACTGCCATCTAAATCTGGCTGTCTGGAAGTATATATTGTATAGCCACGTGGTGAATATAAACAACATTGATCTAAAAAGAGGAGCAAAGATATTATATCATGTCCTTGAGGAGATATGTTAAACCAGAGTCCTTGAGGAGCTTCCTCGTGGCTCACTACCAACAGATGCACCCACATCGGGCTAGCAGGAAGGGGGCAGGCATCTAAGGGTATAATTGTGTGCTTTACCTTGAAGTGAGGCCATCAGTTTGGTTATAACCAATAAAATATATAGATTATACTTGAGAATATAATCATTTATACATACATGCAAACTTGGTGGTATACCAGCATATTACACTGCTACACATTGTATAACACTAGAAATAGATTATAAATTTAATCCTAATTCCAATATGGACTCATCTCATGACCTTCTTAGTATAATTTACTTCTTTTATGAAAACTACTCATTTATCTCAACTTACATAATATTTTCCAATTCCATACACTTATATACTTCTTCCCTTATATGTTGGTGGTATGGACTTCTGTCCTTGATTTACTTTTAATTTTTTTTTCCCCTATGAATAAGACATCAGGAATTAGTGGGAATGGGATAGAATGGAGGATGTATCACATGGAAGAGTTGTCAAGCTCACTGTATTCCACACTGCTTAAGCACAGGGAAATGAGTCTGTAGTTGAGTCGGGAATTGCTATAATATATGTAGCTTTACACTTGTTAGAAAAAAAAAAACAGCCACTTATTTTCAAATTACACTCATGTACTAAATATAAAACTCTCCTAAGCAACCAAATTATATATTCAGCTATCTATCAAAGATCTCCTGTTGGATATCCATTAGCAAGTTTTTGGTAAAAATGTCTTTACTCTAAAAAAAAAAAAAATCTTTGCCTGAAGATTTTGCAGGTATCCCATATCTGCAAGTGTACCCAGATTCCTCTGCAGAACCCAATGCTATCTTCCATTAAATCAGATGGTGCCCTACTACAAATGCTGTGATTTACTCACAATGGATGATGTGCACTCCTGCATTCTGACCTCCATAATGATTACCTTTCTTATAAATTGTCTTCCTTTTTAGCATCTTGCCACCCTTCTTAAGCCATCTAGAGCATCACTGATGAATCATTCACATTGTGAAATGTGGTAGTCCTTCTCTGAGAATTGACTATTAGCTGAAGTCATTCTTCTTTGTTTTTGGTTTTAATTTTAAATCTAGCATTTGTATACCACTGGCACTTTATTGCAACACAAAGAATTCATTTAGTCTTGTTTTACTTTAATTTGAAATAGCTGACATAACTATATCTCAGAGAATAAGTCCCTGTTTCTTCAATATTGTGATATTTCACATTTCTGACTATTTCTTGGATTCTTCCACTAACTGGTGTTTACAAATCTTAAAATAAGTCATTCCTAAGAAGGAGTCATTTAAGAATGAGGAAAAGGTCAAAGACTATACTTTTACTTTTTATTTTGCTCCCCATTCTACCATTTGTCATTGTTGTTGTCATATTAGTAACTTAAAGGCAGAGGATGACATCACATGTGTATTTTTTTTAATTTGATAAGCAATAGATATTCTCAAAAGGTGAGTGCTTTCTTCAACATGTATATTGTGAGTATTATTCTCCAAATTAAAGAGACCAATGCAGATCAGGGCTGAGGTATAGGTAATGATTCAATGGATTTGTTAATGATGAAACCACAACTATGGCAGCACAATCACCTTTGTTGAGTTTCTGATGTCAAATAAATTTCAAATTCATTGAAAAGGTCTTGACACATTTTAGTTTCTTCTGGCTTCACACTAATGTGGTTTCAGGTTTTCAGATGTCACATAAGGTGCACTTCAACTGGAATATTTATTTTAGGGCTGGAAAGATAACTTAGCAGTTAAGCACTTGACTGTGAAGCCTAAGGAACCTGGTTCGAGGCTCGATTCCCCAGAACCCACACTAGCCAAATGCACAAGAGGGCACACATGTCTGGAGTTCGTTTGCAGTGGCTGGAGGCCCTGATGCACCTATTCTCTCTCTCTCTCTCTCTCTTTCCCTCTCTCTCTCTTTCTCCCTCTTTCTCTCTCTGTCTGTCACTCTCAAATACATAAAAAAATTTGAATAAGGAATATTTATTTTACTGTTTGGTTTCTCACATGGCATCTTGTCATGTTGCTCAGGATAGCCTTCCATCATGAATACCAGTGTGTTTTCTATGTTCATTACTTTCATAGGGTCCCTCAACTCTATGAGTTTTCAGATATGAAGTGATGTTTTATGACAGAAAACTTTTCTGTATTATTTAAATTCACTGGTGACTCATTGACTCTGTATTAAAGATTGTCCTTACCATAAGACTTTTAATATGACCATTTAAGTTTTCCTCAAAAGGCCTTTTGAAATAACTTTGTTTTTAAGAAAGAGTAGATCATATTTGACTTATACTATTTACCCAAAATAAACATATAGATTTTGGAACTTTGTTTTTTATAAATTTCCTGAAACACATTTTTAAAAATTATGAAAGCAGATTTGAACACTATTAGAAATTTTTTACAAATTTAGTATCAAGTACTTCTAAATTTAATATAAATCTTGAGGCTATTGTCTATTAGTAGTTCCATAGAAGCATAGAAAGATAAAGTAAACGTAAAACAGTTACAATTTTTTTTTAAGAAGTCCCCAACTGTTTATAGCAATTTGGCATTCATTCTTCATCATGGTGGGACCAGGATCCTGAGATTACCTGTGTTTGCAGCCCAGTGACTCTTCAAGGCAGGGAAGCTAAGAAAGAGCCACTTTTTTTCCTTCCTAAATTCCAGGGAGAGTTTTGGACTTCCTCAGGACTATAAGGCTTCCCCCCCACCTAAATTCCAGGTAAAGTTTTGGACTTCCCTCAGGGCTATAAGTCTGCTTTTCGATCTTTAAGAGTAGGAAAATCTTGCATTTTTTTCCCCATGACCTTAATTAATTTTAGTGTTCCTTCTGGGGGACACTCAACAGTACAAATTGGCTATGCCATCTAGTACAGTGGGCTTTGTGGAAAACATCCCCACAATGAAATGGCATTGCTCAGAACAGAAATTACTGTGCAGCATTAGGACTGTGAGCCCCATACATACTCACACACACATTCATTTTAAGTGCACTTTCCATATAGATTCTAGACAACCATTTCTCCTTAATACATTCATTCATCTATTCATTTATTCAGAAGTTATGCATTCGCATTTTAAATTTCTATTTTATTTACAACTCTGGAGACTAAAATCAAACATTGTTACTAGGCAGGGGGTCAGGAGAATCTCAAGGAGCCGGAGGAGCTATTGGGGCGAGGTCCTCTATGGCGTCTGGGTCAAAAGCAGGGGGTGAGGATGAGTATAGGGAAGGAGTTGAGTGAGAGCAAATTCCTGAGACCTTGGACAGAAGGATCTGGTGAGAATAGCAGGTAGAGCAGAGAGAATGCCTTGCATACAGAGTGAAAAATAGGGCTGTTTTTTTTTTTTTTTTTTTTTGACCATTTGCCTCTACTTTTGCAGAATTTTTTTTTTTTTTAATCAGTGAGAATTTAGAAATCAAAAGTATCATTCTCATGCCATCTGGACCCATTGTCCAGCTTATGGATGTGGCCAAGCAGAGTTGCAGAGAAAGATAGGATGTTGTCCAAGAGTCAAAAAGGATTAGGATTAAAGTTCTTAAGGAGACAGAAAAGGAGAAAAAAAAAAGTGAAAGAAAAATAAACCAGGACTACTGGGTTTACACAGAACACCAATATGACCCTCTTACCCACTAGGGTGAACAGGGCCTGCACCTCCCACGTAGGCAGAGGCTGTACAGGTTGTAACTGTCAGATTTTTAGCCTGTTAGTGGGCAAGGAGGGCGACTGTGCTCCCGATGGCAAAAGCCAGTGGCTGTGGAAGATGAAAGTGGCTGGTAATAGAAGATGAGAGCTCAGGAGGAAGAGAGAGAGGAAGGAGGGAGCAAGGGTGTCCCAAGATGGTAACTGAACCAGAAGGTGCCCCATAGGGTATGGTAGAACAGAGAGTGAGACCTGAGGTGTTGAGAGTGTGTTTTTCTTGAGATCTGGGGTTGGGGCCTAATGGCTGAGGAGTGTAGCCTGGTGTGCTGGCATGGCTTCCGTGAGGAGGGATGAAACCCAAGAGCAGGCCAACCCGAGAGAGACAGTTACTGAGAAGGAGGGAGGAAACAGAGATGGGAAGAAGAGTGTGGCCAAATCGCATTAGGTGTTAGAACCTGTATGAGACACAGATAGTCCAAAGCCTTCAGAGGGTCAAATGGTAGCTCAGTGGTCTGGTCAGGGGAAAGGAGATCTGGCTGCCAAAGAGGGCAATCAGAAGCCTTCCTATCCAAGTCATAGCACCAAATGTAAGGTTCAGGAATGACAAAGATCACAAAGACCCCTCTAAGGCAAAAATGGAAGCTTTTATTTGGGAAAAACATGAGCCGCCAGGACTGAGTCTCAAGAGTGGAGCATAGTCAACCTTGAAATTACAAACAGTGGGCTATATAGAGCTTTTCAGTAAGGGGAAGGTGAGGAAGGGAAAAGAAGTCCTTTGTTCTTTTCATTAGCCATTTCCAACAGCTAGGGTGTGAGACCAGAACAGTGACCAGGTGACCTGAGAGATAAGGGGGCAAGATAAGGAGTCAGGAAACCTAGACCTGGGGCATTGTTGGGCAAGGATGATGGCTGGATGGTTCCTTGAGGAAATGGATGACCCACTTCATTATGTCTCTGTTGCCCTCCTGCTGTGACTCCATTTTTGTCCTGACCTAACACTGTGAATATTTAGTATTTCAGTTAGTTCATTACTTCATTAGATGTGAGAAGTTAATGTATAAAATATCATTATGTATATATTCACAAAAGGCAAATATTTTTGGCATGTGTGTGAATGTATATTATCTGCATGTGTCTATATATGATTGTACATATGTAGGAGTGTGTGTGTGTGTGTGTGTGTGTCCAGCTGTGTATGCACATACAGGGACATTTGGAAAGCAGCAATGAAAGTCATGTGTCTTCTTCCTTCCCATTGAATCTAAAGCTCACTAATTCAGCTAGATTTACTAATCATTGAGCTAAGGATTTTTCGGTCTCCACCCCTCAGAGCTAGGATGATATTCAGGCACCACTGTGCCCAACATTTTATGTAGGACCTGGAGATTAGAACTCAGATCCTCAAGCATTCATGGCAAGGACTTTACCCACTGAGTGCAATGACTAATTTTTAATAAAGAGAATAGCACTGGGCAATTTGTACACACCTAAAATGGAACAAAGAATAAGCAAAACAAAAAGCACTGATGCTGAGCCAAATTCAAATTCAAACCATATGATGGCATTGTGATTTGTGAACATTCAGTTCCTAATATATCAGTTAATAACATAGCAAGCAAAGATGGCTTAGTGGTTAAGGCATTTGTCTGCAAAGCCAAAGGACCCAGTTTCTATTCCCCAGGACCCACTTTAGCCAGATGCATAAGGTGGCACATGCATCTGGAGTTTGTTTGCAGTGGCTGGAGGCCCTGGCATACCCATTTTCTCTCTCTCTCTCCCTTTCTTCCTCCCTCTTTCACACTGTCACATAAATAAATTAATTAATTAATTTAAATTAAAATCAAAACTTTCTTAGATGGTAATGATATATATTTTTTTACATGACTAAGGGATATTTTCTTTACCTGAGAAAGGGGATAGCATCTGAATTTTCAACAAAAATCCCTTTAATTTTTCCTTTAAAAATATATATATATATTTTAAGCTGGGTGTGGTAGCTCGTGCCTTTAATCCCAGCACTTGGGAGACAGAGGTAGAAGGAGCACGGTGAGTTTGAGCCCACCCTGAGACTGCAGAATGAATTTCACTTCAGCCTGGGTCAGAGTGAGACCCTGCCTCAAAAAACCAAACATAGATAGATAGATAGATAGATAGATGGATGGATGATAGATAGATATAATTTTGTTTGTAGAAAAAGGCAGGTCAAGATAGAGAAAGCAAGTGGAGTGAGCATCGGCATGCCATGCCTCTAGCCACTGCAAACGAACTCCAGACGCATGTGCCACCTTGTAAAGTTGGCTTATGTGGGTACTGGGAAATCAAACCTGGAACCTTAGACTTTTCAGGAAAGCACCTTAACTACAAGCCATCTCACAAACCCTTCATTTTTTTCTTAATCAAATACACTGAGCATTAAATAAACTGTATATCAAAGATGAGTGCATGCTTATAAATATGAAAGGCATAAGGCATAGAAATTCAGGAATACTAAAGTTGACAGAATGAGAGATATTTTTGAAGTGACAGAAGATGAAGAGGTTTTTGAAATAAATAATATATATATATATATATATATATATATATATATATATATATATATATATTTGAGGTTGGTTTGCAGCATCTGGCATGCCCATTCCCCCTCCCCTCATCTCTCTGTCTTTCTCTCTTCTATCCCTCTATGCTTTCAAATAAATAAATAAAATGATTTTTTAAATGCATATAACAAAAAAGATTTCAAAAGAGAAATGAAGTTGCAAGTTTTGCCAAATAAAAGTTTAAGTCAGTAGTGCACATTAGTCCTATTTAAAATCAACTATAGTTCTTTTTATCCTTGTTAAATTAACTAAATAAGTTGTCTTGTGCCTAGATTAATGCTAATTATAAAAGCACAGGATGACTGTCATTCAACTGAATAAAAATATTTTTATGATATTTATTTCAAAAAAATCTCTTCAGCTTTTGTTGCTTCCAGAATATCTCTTTCTGTCCCTCTTCCTTTAATGTTCCTGAATTTCCATACCACATACCATTCTTATTTACAAACATGCACTCATCTTTGATTTACAGTTTACTTCATGTTCAGTGTATTTGATTAAGAAAAAATAAAGGGTTTGAGAAATGGCTTAGTAGTGAAGGAACTTTCCTGAAAAGTCTAAGGACCCAGGTTTGATTCCCCAGGACCCACATGAGCCAGGTGTACAAGGTGGCACATGCATCTGGAGTTCCTTTGCATGCTCATTCTCTTTCTCTCTTGAGCTGCCTCATTCCAGAAATAAACAAAATAAAATAGTTTTTTAAAACAGAAAAATTAAAGGGATTTTTGTTGAGAATTTAGATAGTACCCCCTTTCTCAGGCACAGAAAATATCCTTTAGTAATGTGGAAGAAATATATCATTACCATTTAAGAAAATTCAAAAAAATTTTAACACTTTCATGCATGGAAACAATACATTTTGACCCCAATCTCCCCCAAATTACTTACTCTCATGCCCTCGACTAAAGCACTTCTTCCCATTTAATCCCTATCCTACATTCACTTAAAATAATATGTTTAAGGTAAGATAAGAGGTTTGCAGTTGTGTTTTATTCTTTCTTTTAAATTATTGGATTCTATTATGTGGCCATAGTTTTAACATTCTTCATAGAAATACATAATCATATTAGAGTCCAGGATTGAAAGGAACATTAGAAATCACCCAGTCAACTACAGTATGTGTTCAATGAAGAAATCACTTTCCTTTTTAATAGGCTTTACAATATTCCTAATTATTTATTCGAGAGAGAGAAAGAGACAGACAGATAGACAGACCTAGAGTGAATATGGGCACTCCAGGGCTCCTGCTACTGCAAACAAATTCAGACACATGCAACAGTTTATGCTCTGCCTTTACCAGGCTATGGGGAATCTAAACTTGGGCCGTCAGGCAGTGCAAGCAAGAGAGTCTACCCAGTGAGCCAACTCTCCAGCCCTTTAATTGGCTTTAATACATTTCTTTTGTCTTCATTGTATATTTTTATTTCCCCAGATATCTTGAGGCTAATATTTACATAAATAACTATCTGAGAATATGTAGAATTTAAGTTTTCAGAAGTCTTGAATTTTCAATGACTTTGATGTCAGCTAGAAAATACAAATACTGTATATAAACAGTAATAAAATAACATGATTCTGCTTAAGACATTTCTAAAAACATCTAAAACTTTATGACATAATTTATTCTCTGTTGTTTAAAGTATAACAAACTTATGGTATTCAATTTTAAGAATAAAAAGTTTTAAAACAGCACTTAACTTTTTATTTGTGCTTCAAAAATACTATTTCTTATAAAGCTAGTAGATTGATTTTGATGCATTTCCATTTTCTCTAAGAAATTTACTCATTTTACTCATATCAGATATATATATATATAGACATATATATATATACATATATATATATATATGCATATACATATACATATACATGCATGTGTATACACACACACACACACATATATTTCCCTGTTTTTATTAGTTACAGACATGTTCAGTATGTAAACAGCACATAGCACATGTTGGTACCATTCTTACCCTTATCTCTCTGCCCCCCTTCAAAGGGACCCTCCTCATTGGGGATGCTGGTCATGCATTGTGGGGGTAGCCATCAGTTATGGGGAAGAGGCAATGTTTCTGTGCTTAGTGTCCCAATTTGTGGCTCTAACAATCTTCTCATCCCCTCTTCCTCAAATTTTCCTAAGCCATGTTTGGTTCATTTAAAAAATATATATTTATTAATTGATTTGAGAGACAGGAGAGTGAGAGAGAGAGAGAGGTACAAATAGAGAGAGAGTGGGCATGTCAGGGCCCCTAGCCACTGCAAATGAACTACAGATGCATGTGCCACCTTGTGCATTTGGCTTACATGGGTCCTGGGGAATTGAACCTGGATCCTTACGCTTTGCAGGCAAGTGCCTTAACCACAAAACCATCTCTCCAGTTCTTTAATACCTCATAGTTGGCTACAACTGTATGTATTGTCTGGTACAGGAACTAGTCTTTGATTTCCATTCTACTTTTTACACCTACATGTCATATGTAATTCTATGCAAATTTTTCAGTAACTGTCTACATATATATATATATATATATATAGAGAGAGAGAGAGAGAGAGAGAGAGAGAGAGAGAGAGAGAGAGAGAGAGGGAGGGGAGGGAGAGAGAGGGAGGGAGGGAGAGAGAGGGAGGGAGGGAGAGAGAAATAACAAAATCTGTATGGTAAATTGTGAGATTCAAGTTTAAAATTTGCTACTCTGTTGTTCATAAAGTTTTACTTTAACTTGTTAAATTTTACCTTGTGCCTACAAAAACGAATAAGTTTATGATAATAATTATAACTCCAGCAATACTACTCACCTCTTTATTTTTGAAAAAGAATTTGAAAAATTGTACACATTCAGTAGGTTCACATGTATGGCTTCCTTTTTCTCTAAGCTTTATTGGAATAATTGAAAGATAATACCTGTGTGCAATCTCCAGTATTACAAACACACAGTCTGTGTGTGTCTTTCCACTATATAGCACATGCATACTAACTTAGAAGCACTATGATTGAACTGCAATATGTATTACTAAAATCATATTCACAGTTCTGCATAGGATTGTTAGAACTTTAACAGAAAATGTTTGATTTCTATAAAAATAAAATAACTAATAAGGAAATATAGCTAACAAATTCTATTCTACTAGACATAAAATGTAATTTCATGAAGACAGAGAAAAAATAAGCTGATCTATTTGACATAAAACATAGTTTCTTTAATTATTTTAGGGCAGAATATGTATTTAATATATATATTTAATTAAATTTATTTATTTATTTATTTGAGAGAGAGAGAGAGAAGCAGATGAGTGTGTGTGTGTGTGTGTGTGTGTGTGTGTGCACGCATGCGTGCATGAGAGCGAGAAAGTAAGACAGAGAATGCGCACACCAGGGCCTCCAACAGCTACAAATGCACTCCAGATGCATGTGCCACTTTCTGCATCTGATTTATGTGGGTCCTAGGGAATCAAACTGTGGTCCTTTGGTTTTGCAGGCAAATGCCTTAACTGCTAAGCCATTTCTTCAGCCCCATTATTTACTATATTTTATATCATTATGGCAAGGCAATAAAATTCTGATGACAGTTTTCCAAATAATGAGTTTTGGAAAAAGTCCAACTAAAATACTAGCATGGTCAGGCATACGGGCATATGCCTTTAATACCGTCACTCTGTGGGAGACAAAGATAGGAGGATTGCCATGAGTTTGAGGCCATCCTGAGACTCCATAGTAAATTTCAAGTCAGCTTGGGCTAAAGCAAGACCCTACCTAAAAAAAAAAAATACTAGCAGGAAGACTGATGATGAATTTGCATATATTTTCAATGACTACATGACATTTAAATAGCAAATACTAATATTAACTCTAATGGTGAAACTGAACAACTCTTGAAAAATGAGATAAATTCTGATACAAATCAGTAAACCATAAAAATATTTTGCTTTAGCTGTCCTGTTCTTAATAAGGTTTTTCCATCATTAAAACCACATATGTGCTTGCCATAGGAAGAAGGATATCACAAGAAAACCACCTATGTGTAGAGGAAAGAAAACACTTAAAATTTAGTCAGAGTGGCACCTTCATTAAAACTGTCTTTTCAAAGTTTATCAAAAAGTGCTAAAATTACATATAACTAGTCCAAAAACAATTAATGTTCTTAAGAAATTTGAAAATTCACAGTTGAACTATTCATTTAAAAAGTGCTATACATGGGATTGGTAATACTGCTCAGTGGAAGAGCAAGTGCAAAGCCCCTGAACTCCATCCTCAGCATTACATACACAACTTTAAAACTACTATGTTTCAATCATTAGATTAGTAAAATCAGTTGTTAACACATTTCTGAACTATCATTCAAACTGGTATTTAAAAATAGTTCTCGCTGCACAGATCAAACAGGCACAGATGTACAGTAGTCCCAGTGACAGCAGCCAGGACACAGTGATGGATGTGTGCAGTTCTGTCTTCATTGTTGCAAGTAGAAGGTAGAGTACTTCAGTATAAATGATGGGCATTGAGGCTTAACAAGGTATAAGGTCAATAAGAAGACAGAAAAAACATGGCATTGCTGAAACTCACTACTATATTGTTTTTCTTTCTAACATCTTTTTAAAAACTAAACGTGCTAGGCCTGATTCACTCTGTGAATCCCATCCTTCCATTATCAAGAATTAAATGTAAAACTATTATTACTCACGTCAAGATCATCCTTTGCATTGTAGTAGATAACTTCATTACTCTACAAAAAGAAAAGAAATAATTCTTCATTGGTTTTAGAATATAAAAAATATTCTAACATTTAATAACTCTAACATTTAATATATTATATACACATTTAAATAATAAACATATAATGTGGCTTTCATAATATATTTCATAAATGTCATATTTTCAAAAGCATTCTAAAAGACACAATCCATGATATTAGAGAAGAACATTTTGCATTGGAAAAATATCTCAGTATAGGAATGAAAAAAGTTTGTCAAGAGAAAAAAGGATGAGGGATTTTATATGTCACATGGAACATACACACACAGGTAAACATGTATATAGTAAATAATAAATAAGGCGATTTAGGAAATACCTTTCATTTTAGTCACTATTAAGACAATAATTTTTAAATTTTTATATAAGTATACATATATACTATATATATATATATATATATATATATATATATATATATATATACACATACATACATATGCATCTTCAGTGTCAATTTTTGTAGAAATGAATGGAATATTGATAGAAATTTCCTCATGAGATTCAGATAAAGGATCAAGATAACTGAATCCAGATAGCAAACCGTATAAGATTATATCACAGTAATATTCTCAAGTTCTAGGTAAATGCTTAATTAACATTAGTCCCTAAGCAAAACTCAATGTCAGAGGACTATCCCTTTGGACATCAATTTGCTGAAATCTGCTCTAAGTATAAATTAGTGTTGCAAATGTGTTACAGAGGTACAATGGAAAAGAAAGAATGAATAAAGTGACACAAAATTTCAAACTCGTTTTCTTGCGTCTTGAGGCTTGTTCTATGTACTGCAAAACTAATCCATAGGCCCTTGCTTCCCTTTATTTTCTTCTTTTGAATTTCCTATAGGTATGGTTCTTTTTCATGTCTTCAGTAGTTAACTGAGCACTATGTAAAAAATATATATGTTTTGTGTCCTACAAACATCTGCCAACATAGATATAATAAAATTTATATTAAGCCCAAATTTAAATAGTAAATTATTTGGGGAAAATATGTAAATGTTTCCCAAAGGATTTTTTTTTTTTATTACTAGCTGAGATCACAAAGGAAAAAGTATCCCATAGTTATGGCATTTAGAAAAAAAGGAAAAAGGTTTTAATTGTCAAATTGGGGTAATATTTCACAAGTCTCATTTTAGGGTTGGATTTATAATTCTCTAAAGTAAAATATATCATTTTCCCCAATTTATTGGAAATAGAGATCAGCCAATACACTTATTGTTTATCTGATGAATGGACTATTAGTCAGATGATATATTAAATACATGCCTCCATGACATAAAGCAAAGCAAGAACTCTAAATATTAAAATATATGGTTCACAGTACCAACTGGAACTCGCTAATTGGAATTTACTTCAGTAGGAGCCAATAGATCTTTAAAAATGTTACTTGGGCTGGAGAGATGGCTTAGTGGCTAAACGCTAGCCTGTGAAGCCTAAGGACCCCGGTTCAAGGCTCAATTCCCCAGGACCCACGTTAGCCAGATGCACAAGGGGGCGCATGCATCTGGAGTTCCGTTTGCAGTGGGTGGAAGCCCTGGCGCGCCCATTCTCTCTCTCGCTCTCTATCTGCCCCTTTCTCTCTGTCGGTCGCTCTCAAATAAATAAATAAAAATGAGCAAAAATTTTTTTTTAAATGTTACTTGAATTTCTTAAATGAATTAAGGAGCTAGCAACCTTTGATATGCACAAAATGTCCAATTCTTGAAATACGTCTTATAGCATTTCTCTTGTGGCTGAGCTAAAATCCAAAATCAGAACTAATCACAAACCCCAAACAAGAGAATCCTCTAAATCCACCTGAGACTCAAACCTAATTATTAGTTTATTGATTCTACTTGTACCTCTGTAATTTATAGTTCAGAAACAGATTTCATTTAGAATGTAGATTGTAGCAAAAATTAAACACTAAATTTATCTTTATTTTGAACATCATTCTCTAACACATCCTCACGTGTAATTACAAAACTGTAAAGTGTACAAGATAAAGTGAAACCACATTAAATTTTAAGCAGTTCAGCACCATTTCATCAACAGGCACATGCTTTCTTTATTTGAGAGAGAGTGAAAGATAAAGAGGCAGATAGAGAAAGAGAGAGAAAGAGAGAAAGCATCAGGGCATTGAGCCTCTGCAAATGAACTCCAGATGCATGTGCCACCTTGTACAACTGGCTTTAGGTGGGTACTGGTGAATTGAACACAGGTTGTTAGGTTTTGCAGGCCAGCACCATTGCCACTAGAGAGCAATCTTTCTAGCTCAAGGAACATACTTTCTAATACACATATTATGCTGTATGTAGAAAGGGACATTAGTTTAATATATTTTCTCTTACCCTGGACAAATCAATTAAAACAGATCAATTAAATAACAACCAAGGGCTGCTCTAGTTCTACTTAGTTTGTAGAAATAGAGCAAATAGACTGATCAGTCAAACTCTTTTCTAGGTGTGACCATGTGAAGTGTTCCTGCCTAAGCTTGGGGGTATCTCACAGACTTTTAAGAACCCGTCCAAGTGTCAAACAGACATGCTACTATTACCTCTAACTAAGTTTTTAACTCTGCTAAGATAAACTGTACTTGAAAATCAAATTAAGCTAATTGAAAATGAAATTTTTAAAAACACTGGTTTGAGAATTTCTAAACATTTCCCTTTTACAGTATACTACATTTTATATAAACTCTGCTTCTTAACCATGTTTTCAGAAACTTCACCTTCCTTCTGGCAATGTAATTGAAAATGTGTTCTCCAAAATTTATTTAAATTGCTCATCTTTGTACCAGGTTTTCAGAATTGAAGATAGCATAAAAATCTTGATATTTTGAAACATACTAAAGAAAAATATAATTAAAACATTCACACACATACACACATATATGTGCGCATGTGTGTGTTATTTACATTATATTTTGGATGTATATGTGCTACATTTAACATACATTAATATGTTAAATAATATATTAATTAGTTATGAAAACCAAATTAGTCATAAAATTTTATTGTATGTTGAAGATTTATACTCTCATTTTGAACTAAGTATTTCTACTTTAAGCTCTTTCTTGGAGCTTGGTAGATACCGCAGTCAGTGAACTACTTGCCTCACAAACATAAGGACATGAGTGTGATCCCCATTACACAATGAAGATACCAAGTGCAGTGGTGCACCACTGTAATGTAAGGACTGCAGAAGTGGAGACAAAATACCTGAAGTTCACTGCCAGCTAGTCTAGTCTATTTGGTGAGCTGCTGACCAATGAGAGACCCTGTTGCCTGCATATGCAAGACACATATACACAAATAAATTAATTATGTAAATAATTTTTGTTAATATTTTTTATTTATTTGCAAGAACAGAGGCATAGAGAAAAGAGACACAAACAGAGAGAATGGGTGCACTGGGGGCCTCCATCTACTATAAGTGAACTCCGGAATTATGTGCCACTTTGTGCATTTGGCTTTGCGTGGGCACTGGGGAATTGAAGTTGGGTAATTAAGCATTCCAGGCAAGTGCCATTACCACTGAGCCATCTCTCCAGGCTGAATGTTAAGCTCTTTCTTAATATAGTGTGTGTTTTTACATTGCCAAAATATAAAATCAAAGAATAACATGTTTTTATAGAAGTTAATAAAATGAAGCACTTAGTCAAATATGTGCTTTAAGGTTAAGAAGATAAGATAGTCAATGGGATGTATGACCTAACAACACATGTATTACTACCATACATCTCTACCAATAAGTATAATATGTCTTTTGGCTCAGGGTTAATATTCTTACCTTAATGCCTTTTCATTTTCTCAAGACCAAACTTTCCATTGGTAGCATGCACATTATTATGCTTAACAGAGAAACTCAGCTGATCAGCCTTCTGAGCAGTTTAGGATTTACTTAGTCAGCACAGTACTCCTCTAGGGCAAAATGACACTGAAAACACTATAATCTCATACAGCATTTAATTCTATGACCTTAATAAGCATAGAATAGAAATCCCTAGATTGTCATATTTTCTTGTAAAACAAGCAATGATTTGTTCACAATTTTTGTTTAAATAGTTTTAGGATTATTTGAATCAGAAGTGATTTTAAGTCTGATAAAAATCACAGTTGGGTAAAGCACAATTCTCCTTTATATCATCTTCATTTATAGTTTCTTTTCTGCTATATAAAAATAGTTGTTAAGATATGTACAGAAATGTTACACTAACTCCACCTTCAGTAGAGTGATTCAAGTCACTGAATCACCAATATAGTATAAATTTAAGAAGAATCTCCTTAGAGAATAAGATATAACACAATTCCCAGCAATACCAACTCACATTGAATAGACCAAATTCTATGCTCTGGTGTTATGATACAGGCAAGTTTCAGTAAAAATAAATTCAGTCCCAGAAGAGAATTAGAGTAGAAAAAAAATTTTTTAACTTAAAAAAAAAGTTTTTTTTTTTTTTAAGTTAAATCTAAAACATCTCCAAAAAAACTGTAAGATAAATTACTTCAGTCTCCTTGTATCTATTGGGAATCAAAAATTAAATCTGGGCAAAAGAGAGTATTCCATCTTAAAAATATTGTGAGTGACATTTTCTTGCATTCCACTTTCATATAAATTGACATGTGATGAATTGTTAGTTAAAAATCCAAGCTATGAGAACTCATCTTAAACACGAAATAAAACCTGAAACTCTTAAACTACTGGAAGAAAAAAATAGAAGGAACTCTCCATGATATACTAGTCGAGAAAGACTTCTTGAACAGTAGCCCAGGAAATGAAACAATCACTCAACTAGTGGGACCTCATGAAGCTAAACAGTTTTTACACAGACAAATGTACCATAATAAAGAGTCAATAGATTGCCCACAGAATGGGAGAAAATCTTCATAAACTATACCACTAACAGAGGGCTAATATTTAGAATCTAAAAAGAACTCAAAAAAAAAAAAAAAAACCCACAAGCCAATAATAACTCAACCCACACAGAAAAAATGGAGCACAAAACTGAATAGGGAGTTCTCAGAGGAAGAAATGCAAATGCTAATGCACATTTAAGGAAATGCTCAACAACTATAAATGTTAGGGAAATGCAAATTAATACAACTATGATATTTCACCTTATTCCACTTAGGATGGCATTCAATAAAAAAAAGGAAATGACAATAAATGTTGGTGAGAATATGGGAAAAATATAACCCTTATTCACTGTTGGTGGGATTGCAAATTTGTAAAACTGCTATGTAAATCAATATGGAGATTCCTGAAAAAGATCAAAAAAGAACTATCAACAGACCCACTTATTCCCCTCTTACATATTTACCCTAAAGGCTCCACTCTTCACTGTAGAAATATTTGCTCAACCATGTTTATAGCTGCTTAATTCATAATAGCTAAGAACTGGAATCAACCCAGGAGCCCACATTGAATCAATGGATAATGAAGATGTGGTACATTTACACAATGGAATTAGACTCAGCTATAAGAAAAGAAAAATGATAGAATGAAATCTGTAGGAAAACTAGGGGCAGATCATAGTCAGCAAACTCACATAATCACAGAAAGACAAATACCATATGTTCTCACTTATTTCTGGTTCCTGACCTGGAACATGTTGAGTTGCTGACATACCTCACAGACAACTCAAGGCTAAGACAGTAGGGCTGAAAGAGTTTGGTAGTAGGAAAAGAGGAGGTTTATGGAAATAGGCATAAAATTCAGCTCCAAATGAACTGGTACCATAAAACTCGCTCTCCTTGAAGACAGACTAAAAGATTTAAGCCTCAATGGGAGTGTGGGGGATCATCTGGTAAGAAGGTTCCTGGAGAGGGGGATGAAGCCTAACCATAAAACATTTGGTTCTGGCTTGTAATTCCCAATACCAGAAATTGATTACAACTCACATGGAAATGTTGATCAGAGAGACCTAAGAAGTCCCCAAAAGGAGACAGGCGACTGTCAAAGTACTTGATTACCCATCTGAGGTAAAAGGTAAGATCCCACTACTGAAGAAACCATATGCTGCTAACAGAGAACACAAAGAAACTCTGCTGGAATCTATAAGAAAGCCAGTCCCTGGAAGGTTAGCTCATCTAGTTCTGGAAAGCTCTAAATGAGCTACTGGAGAAAATTGGCCAACAATGGTGTGAGCAAGCAGGGGTATAAGCTACTCAAAAGCAACCAGCCTGACAGGACATACACACAAGTGTACTGGCGGCACACAGCCCTGGTGTGTAACCAATGGGTTTCTGAATGGTTAAAAGATCTGAGAAATTTTTAGAAATGAATGACAATGAGAACACATTCTACCAAAACTTATGGGATACAATGAAGGGGGTCCTCAGGGGAAAATGCATAACACTAAATGCCTTCATAAGAGAGACAGAGAAATCTCAAATCAATATCCTAACGATCCACCTAAAGGCACTGGAAAAGCAAGGAAAATCCAACCCAAAAAGGTCCAGATGGAAAGAGATAATTAAGATCAGAGCAGAAATTAATGAATTGGAAACTAAGGAAATAATTAAGAAAATTGACAAAACAAAGAGCTGGTTATTCCCCAGGGTTTTAGAAATAGCCACCACCTATTTGGTCAAGCTCTCTCCACTGACCTTTTGTCCTTGGATCTGTCACCCAGCACACTTTTACAATATGTAGGTGATCCTTTGATCTGCTCACCCTCTCTTTCTCTTTCTAAACTACATACCATCTGTGATTTGATTTAGGTGTCCCCCATAAACTTAGGAGTTCTGTATGCTAGGTTCCCAGCTGATGTATATTTGGGAATGAATGCCTCCTGGAGGGAGTGTATTGTTTGAGGCAGGCTTATGGGTGTTATAGCCAGTTTCCCCATGCCAGTGTTTGGCACACTCTCCTGTTGCTATGGTCCACCTTATGTTGGACAGAGGGTGATGTTCCCCCTCTGCTCATGCCATCATTTCCCCTGCCATCGTGAAGCTTCCCCTTGAGCCTGTAAGCCAACTAAACCTCTTTTTCCCAGAAGCTGCTCTTGGTTGGGTGATTTCTACCAGCAATGCAAACTGAACTAGAACACCAACAAACTTCTTAACTTTCTCAGATCTAAGGGATATCAAGTTCCCCTTGCCAAAAGCTCAACTTTCTTTAACCCAGTTGAGTTACCTGGGCTTTCTCCACACCCCCACCTCATGACAACTCACCCTAGACCCTAAACAACTTCTTTGTTCTCTCACCCCACATACTTCCAAGGAAGAAATCCCCTCTTTTCTTGGCTTCGCTGGGTTCCATAGAATGTGAATTCCAAACTTTGCCCTCCTGGCAACCTCTTTATGACAAGACTAAGGGAAATCCTCACGAACTCCTAGAACCTGAGTCAGAGACAGATGCTGCCTTCTCCCACCTGCACGATGCCCTTTTGGAAGCTCCAGCCCTTGCATTTCCAGACGTTCAGCAGCCTTTTCTTCTTTATTCCACATCAAAGGGGGGGGGGGTATGGCAATGGGAGTTTTGGGTCAAATGAAGGGCCCATCACTTCCCCTGTAGCTTATCTTTCTAAACAACTAGAAACTTCTGTCTAGGGCTGGTAACTGTGCCTATGCACTGTTGCTGCAGCTGCTCTTCTGGCCCAAGAGGCACAGAAATTCACTTTTATGCAACAACTTACTGGCCTATCCCCCTAAAGATCTTCTCTTTAACTCTTTCCTGTCTACTCTGACCCCATCTAAAATTCAGCTCTTTCACATCATTTTCCTTGACAACCCTGAGATCACTTGACTCTTGTCCTCCACTTAACCCCACTACCCTCCTTCCTGTACCCAAATAACTTACTCTTGCTTACAGACCCTAGAAGAACTCAACTATCACAAACCTTGAATCTCTTTATCTCCTCTCCCCAACCCTGTTCACACCTGTTATACAGATGACAGCTCTTCTACTAACTCGCAGGACTCTCAGATACCAGGGTATGCTATTGTCTCAGATGGCCAGATAATAGAGACTGGCCCATTGCCTAAGTGGACTAAAGCCCAAAAGGTTGAGCCAGTAGCTCTCACTAGAGCACTAACCTTGGCAAAAGGCAATATAATTAACATCTATACTGACTCTAAATATGCTTTCCAAATTCTCCACCAACATGCTGCTATCTGGAAGGATAGAGGCTTCCTCTCAGCTAAAGGAATCCCATTACTAATGGACCCCTTCTCCTGAAACTGCTACATGACTCCTATCTTCCTACAAAGGTGGCTGTCATTCACTGTAGGGGACACCAGGCTATAACTTAACCTGTGGCCAAGGGAAACTCTTTTGCAGACAGATTTTCCAGGGAATCTGGCCTCTACAGCACATATTCAGCTACATTTTTTTTCCTTGCCCCTACCTCCT
Organism: Dipus sagitta; assembly: GCA_036346955.1. Lineage (NCBI taxonomy): Eukaryota > Metazoa > Chordata > Mammalia > Rodentia > Dipodidae > Dipus > Dipus sagitta. The sequence goes on from CM070780.1 coordinate 48,672,353, forward strand.
TCACCCCCTTATGCACCCCAGAACAGTACCAAACTCTAACAAAACTTGATGCTATCCTGGGACCATAAGGCTGGGTACTCCTGGGGGACCTCTACTGCTTGTCTGATCTCCAAGCTACTAGCATCCTGATCCACCTACATAATCTATTTCATGTGGAAGCACACCCTCTACAAAGATTATTGACCCCACTCATTTTCCATCCTTGCCTCTCCTTTTAATCTCTTCCATGACACAGGCTTGCTCACTCTGTGTCAAGGCCTCTCCACAAGGTGGAGTCTGTCCGCCTTGCTCTATCAAACTGCACCAACACAAGGGCTCACCTCCTGGGTGGACTGGCAGATACATTTTACTCACATGCTTCCTCACAAAAAGACTAAATACCTTCTCACTATGTTGGATAATTTCTCATGGTGGGTTGAAGCTTTTCCTATAGCAGGGGAAACTGCAAATATACTCACCTCTCACATTCTTGAATTTATTCTTCCTCACTTTGGACTTCCCCTTACCATTGGATGAGACAATGGACCAGCCTTCATTTTCAAGGCAATCCAGGAGGTACCCAGAATCCTGGGAATAGATTGGAAACCTCATATTCCATATAGGCCTCAGTCCTCAGGCAAAGTAGAAAGAGCAAATGCCATTCTCAAAACTCACCTAAACTGACTTTTGAACTTCACCTATCCTGGCTCCAGCACCTCCCACTTGCTTTAGCCTTAATCAGAGCTACTCCTCAGGGCCCCTCCTTCCTTAGCCCTTTTGAGCTCATGTATGGGTGCCCTTCCTGTTAACCTCCCCCCCCCCCACTACCAGAAACTCCTCCCCATGGGTACTTGCCAACTTTTAACTTTATCCAGAACCTTCTCCAGGAATATGCTGACTGCCTTCTTCCCCATGTACCAGAGGGACCGACAGCTCTCCCACTAAACCCTGGAGATCAAGTCTACCTTAAGCAATCTTGCCCACAGGGTCTCAAGTCTCTGTGGACTTGACCTCATCTGGTGATCCTAACCACTCCCTCATCCACAAAGCTTCAGAGCATCCCCAACTGGATCTACCTGTCACAGCTAAAGAGAGTCAAGCCACCTCCATCCTACCCTACCTCATCTAAGGATAAGAACACCTCCATACTGACAGGCCCTCTCAAACTTAAGTTCTCTCATGTTCCCACTCTTACCCCAATCCTAGAATGTTGCTCTTGACACTGATAGCCCTCTACCTCCTCTCTCTTGCCCCAAGCCCTCTATCCCTTGCCTCTGAGTGCTCATCCCCCCTCTTTTGCCTGACATTTTGATGTCGTAGCTGTTGACAAGGACAACAAACTCCTTAATTCTTCCTTCTGTCCTCTCATGGGGTGTGTGGTGCCCATCTACCTCACCTTATGTATAACAGATGTCACCAATGACTGTCTTGAAGCCAGCTCAATACAGGGATGAAACGAGAGAAGTCTCTGCTTTGCTCAGGACCAAGTTGTAACAGCATGCTACACTAGCAGTATGGATGGGTCCTCACTATCAATCTCACCACCCTGTTGGTACCACTACTTTCACCTAACTAAATCCTATGGCATCCAACCACTATAGCTCAAATCTCAGGGGCTACTCAAAATTTTTTTCCATCATAGGCACATGGGACCAAAAGTGGGCAGATGCGATGGTAAGGGTGGCAACCCAACACACTATGGGCTCTCACATTGGGGGCTGAATAGAAATATTTAGATCCATTCAAAATGCCCCTAATACCACCAAAAATACCCATATTCAGACTGTAATAGATATCAAACAGGCTCATGGCAAGCTCCATAAAGATCTGCACTATCTAACCTTCTCTACTACCCCCTGGAATTCCATCTTTTTCTTCTCTCTTCCTCCTCAATCAACTCAATCTTACCAATCATACTGCCTGCTTCCTGTGTACTTCACTTGAACAGCCCCTCATTACTGCAGTCCCCCTCCCTATTTAATGTCACCTCTGCTGCAGACACTCCCTGCTTCTGGTGTCCTCTCTCCAAGCTCCCTACCCCACTTTCTCTTCCAAACCACCTTGATTGCCGGCATAAGGACATCTATCAATGCTAGTAGGGAGCTTTCATGGATGAGTCTATTGTTAAAAACCACAACTTACCTAAGGGAATTTATTTTTGGTGTGACTCCATGCTATATATTTGCATCTCTCAGAGAACCCACATGGGTCCTTGCACCCTAGTCACTTTGGTACCTAGCCTCAGCATGTATTACAGAGGGAGAGCTGGCAGTCTTTCTTCCTAAGCAGGCTAATCATTACAAAAGAGCTGTCCACCTGCCCGTGATGATAGGGGTAAGTCTGGAAGCCTTTATAGCTGTCACAGGACTGGCTATAGGAAGCCTGAGCCATAGCCTAATCTCTTATTAAAGGCTTTCTACAGAACTGAGCATCACAGTCCAGGGGACCACTGAGGCCTTGTGACTGCTACAGGAACAACTACCTCTATGGCCTCAGGCATGCCACAGAACCACTGAGCCCTAAACCTCTTGACAGCTGACAAAGGACAAACTTGTCTTTTTTTCTGAATGAGGAATGCTGTTACTATGTTAACAATCAGGCAAGGTAAAGGTCAAACTTAATAAACTGAAAAACCTGGCCAACCAGCTTCAGGTACAAACACCAGTTCCCTCTCGGTCATGGAACATCTTTGGGATGGTCTGGCCCTAGCTTTTGCCACTGTTAGGGCCTACATCTGGACTATTCTTGCTACTTCTCCTGGCTTCCTGCCTTCTGAGATGCATCCAAAATCAGGGCTACCAATTCACCCACCAAAAATTCAATGAACTTTCAATGGCCTGTCTCTCCTCTATATTCTACCAGCCTCTAGCTACCCAGGAACCACCTCCTCAACACCTGCCTGAGGGTAAACCATTGACCAACCGCAATATCTAGCCTATCCCATAAGAACTGATCACCCCCTAGGGTCAGCATGAAGATAATACAGAGGAGAGAAACCACTCTCCCTTGTCATTAACAAAAGGCTGCAATGTTAGGTCAGGATGGGTTCCCAAGATGCAGTCACCAAGGAGAGCAGAATGGCAGCTGATGGAATAAGGAAGTGGATTATCCACCTTCCTCAAGAAACTGCCCAGCCATTATCCCTTTCTTGCCTAACAATGCCCCCAGGTCATGGTTTCCTGCCTCCTTATCTTGTAAGTCACCTGGTCACTGTTCTTGTCTTATACCCTGGCTATCTTAGATCTCCCCTAAAGAAACCTTTTGCAGTCAATTTAACAAATGAGTTATTTTTCCTTCCTCACTTTCCCCCAACTGAAAAAGCCCTATAAAAGCCACTATCTAAAAACTCAAGGTGGCTGTGCTCCACTCTTGTAAGTCAGCTCTGGCAGCTTTTGCTTTTCCTGAATAAAAGCTATCATCTTTTCCTCAGAGTGGTTTGGTGGTCTCGGTCACTTTCAAACCTTACAAATTTCTGACAGCAACAATCCAAAAATTACTCAACAAACCCTAGAATCCATGCATCCCCAGTTAAGTTACATTGATCATTCTGTACATTCTCTAAGTCAAAGAGAGAGACAGGAGGGGGGGTGGATAAAGAAAGAGTAGAGAGCTCCGCCCACTCGCCCACTTACTGCTTCAGCCACCTCACATTCAGTGAGTCCTGGCAATAACAGGGAATCATTGATTCCCTCCCAGGTGGACGGTTAGCCCACCCCTCCCCCCAAGTAGCCAACATATCCACGGCACCCCGCGCACCGACCATCCCTGCATGTGGAAGCTTAGAGTGCTCCGCCCACTCACTCACTTACTGCTTCTGCCACCACATTTTCAGTGAGTCCAGGCCCACAGCAACTGCCAAGCAAGCTCAGAGTGTGTCTGTCGCTTATGCCAGCTCAGGTGCCATGCCCTACCTGTCTGCCATGCCGGCCTTCTGCCATTGTTCTGTGGCGGGGAAATGCAGGCTGCTTCTAGGTCCCAGTGTTCCCATGACAGACTTTGTGCTGCTTCAGTGCTTGCTGCCTCAGTGTCCCTCCTAGCTCAAACACAGGCAGCTTTGGCACATTACTGCTAGAGAGATCAGGTAACTTTGGCAAGTGAGAGCCAAAGCCCAGGCTTCTTGGCAACTTCCCCAGGCTGCCTCAGATTCCCATTGTGCTTGAGTCCAGGCTGACCCACCCACCTATGTGCCCTTACACTGTCATGGAAAGACCGCAGCACAAAAGAAATAACATGAAAAATCAAATCCAAGAAAATCCAGTTACATCACCCAGTCCTTCAATGAAAATCTCTAATCAAAACACAGAAGAGTCATTGGGATCAGAACACCAAAATGAAGCTATGAGCAATGCAACCATGACCAAGCTACTAGCAGAAGTTGCAGAAAAGCAACAAAGGACCGATAATCCTGTGGATGCTGTCATCACTGAACAAGACCTAATAGACAAGAAAATGGAAGGAGTTCAAAGACAGTTAAGAGACTTGAGGGAGAGTGAGAAAAACAAACAAACAAAAAAAAGAGGACCTCAAAAATCAGCTGGCCATGCTAAATGAAGACATAAAAAAATGCAACGATGAATTCCAAGAATCATCAAGAAAATCAGAAAATGATGTCAAAGGGAGCTTGACAGAGGGATGGAAATTATACACAGAAAAGTAGTAGACAATTCAAACTTAATTGATCAAGTCCAAAACTCTCTAGAAGTTCTCAAGAATACAGTCAGCAATATGGAGGATAGAAACCCTGATCTGGAAGACAAGATGGAAGAAACAGTTTGAGAGTTAAAAAATTCCAGTAAGTTCAAAAGTTCCTGTGAACAGAACGTGAGGGAATTGTGGGACACACTTAAACGTCCTAATATCAGGATCATTGGAATACCAGAAGGAGAAGAAATTCAGACCAAAGGCATGGAGAACTTATTTAACAAAATAATTGAAGAAACTTCCCCAGTCTCTTAAAGAAAGGCCCATCAAGATACAAGAAGCCAACAGAACTCCAAACAGACTGGACCAAACTAGAAACTCTCCAAAACATATTGTCATTAATACTCTAAACATTAGCACCAAAGAGAAAATCCTAAAACCAGGTAGGGAAAAACAGCACACCACCTTCAAAGGTAACCCCATCAGAATTACATCAGACTTCTCAATGGAAACCCTGAAAGATAGAAGGGCCTGGAATGAAACACTGCAAAGTCTAAGAACCTATGGCTTCCAACCCAAACTACTCTACCCAGCAAAAGTATCCCTCATGATAAATGGTGAAAGAAAAACTTTGCATGACAAAACTGAGCTTTACAATTATATGAACACAAAACCAAACCTACAGAGAGTATTTCAGGAAATTCTCCACAGAGAAGAAAAAAATAATGAAACTCAAATGCCCACAAGAATCAGATCACAATAACCAAACTCAGAGTCAGCACAAAAAACTTCAAAGTCCATAAAAACACCAACCCACATATAACATGACAATCTGGCACGGATTGAATCAAATCTCACAGTCATTACCCTAAATACTAATGGCCTTAATTCACCCATCAAGAGACATAAGCTAACAGGACAGATCAGAAAATTAGAGCCCTCAATCTGTTGCCTTCAACAAACCTAACACACCACTAAAGACAGACAGCTCCTCAGGGTGAAAGGGTGGAAAACAATTTTCCAAGCAAATAAGAATAAGAAAGAAGCAGGCATTGCTATATTATTATCAGATTAAATAGACTTCAAACCAAAAATAATCAAAAAAGACAAACAAGGCCACTTCCAACTTATCAAGGGAATGATCCATCAAGAGGATATTACAATCATAAATCTGTATGCACCAAACACAGGGGCACCACAGTTCATAAAAAAAAAAAAAAAAACCCTACTTGACAATGGAACAGAAATAACCACCAACACCATCATAGTTGGGGACTTCAATATACCATTATCAGTAATAGACAGATCATCCAAACAGAAACTCAACAGGGAAGGAAGAGAGCTCAACAAAACCATGGATCTAACAGACGTCTACAGAACTTTCCATCCCAAATCCACAGACTACACATTCTTCTCAGCAGCCCATGGAACATTCTCTAAAATAGACCATATACTGGGTCACAAAGACTGCCTCCACATATTTAGGAAGATTGACATAATTCCCTGCATGATATCAGATCACAATGCTATACTGCTAGAAATCAACAACAAAAGACCCACCAAGAATCCCACTGGCACCTGGAAACTGCACAGCACACTTTCAAACAATAAATGGAAGGTGGATGAAATAAAAAAATGAAATTGCAAAATTTCTAGAATTGAATGACAATGAGAATATATCATACCAAAACTTATGGGACACAATGAAGGTGGTCCTCAGGGAAAAATTCATACCACTCAATGTCTTCATAAAAAAAGACAGAGAGATCCCAAATCAATAACCTAACCACCCACGTAGAGGCACTGGAAAAGCAAGAAAAATCCAACCCAAAGAGCTCCAGAAGGAAAGAAATAATTAAAATCAGAGTAGAAATTACTGAATTCAAAACCAAGGAAACAAGTAAGATAATTGACAAAACAAGGAGCTGGTTCTTCGAAAAAAAAAAAAAAAATGATTGACAAACCCCTGGCCAATCTGATCAAGCAAAAAAAAAAAAAAAAAAAGAAGCTTCAAATTAACAAAATTCAAAATGAAAAAGGAGAGATCACAACAGACATAAGTGAAATTGGGAAAATCATCAGGACTTATTTCAAAAACTTCTACTCCACCAAACTGGATAATGTGGAGGAGATGGGATAAATTCCTGGACGCATACCAGCTATCAAAGCTAAACTCACAGCAGATTAATCACCTCAATGGACCCACCATAGTCATGGAGATTGAAAAAGTAATAAAAAACCTCCCCGAAAAGAAGAGTCCAGGACCAGATGGCTTTTCAGCTGAATGGAGAACAGGGAAAGCTACCCTACTCCTTTTATGAAGCTAGTTTCACTCTAATTCCAAAACTAGGCAGAGATGCCACAAGAAAAGTAAATTACTGGCCTATTTCCCTGATGAACTTAGATGCAAAGATGCTGAACAAAATCCTGGCAAACCGAATCCAACAACACATCAAAAGCATTATCCACCTTGACCAAGTGGGATTCATCTCAGGAACACAGGGGTGGTTCAACATACAGAAATCTGTCAAAATAATACACCACATAAGCAAGGTTAAACATAAAAACCACATGATCATTTCGATAGATGCAGAAAAGGCCTTTGACTAGATACAACATCACTTCATGATCAAAACATTGGAGAGAATTGGCATGGTTGGTTCATATCTTAACATAATAAAGGCAATATACAAAGCTCCTAAGGCCTGAATAATACCTAATGGAGAGAGACTGGGGAATTCCCATTAAGATCAGGAACAAGACAAGATTTTCCACTCTCACCTCTGCTTTTCTATATATAGTACTGGAAGTCCTAGCTCAAGCAATAAGACAGGAGAAAGAAATAAAAGGGATACAATTTGGAAAAGAACAAGTTAAGTTAGCTCTTTTCACTGATGACATGATTGTATATTAAGAGTACTGAGAGACTCCATCCCGAAACTCCTGAAGGTGATTACCTCCTATAGGAAAGTAACAGGATAGAAAAATAAATGCACAAAAATCAGTAGCCTTTCTATATGCAAAGGACAAAGATACAGAGAAGGAAATAAGGGACATGGTCTGATTTTCAATAGCAACAAAAATAAAAATACCTTATAATAACGTTAACCAAGGAAGTGAAAGATCTAAACAACAAAAACATAAAAACACTCAAAAAAGAAATTGAGGAGGACTTGAGTAAATGGAAAGAGCTCCCATGCTCCTGGATAGGCAGAATTAACATTGTGAAGATAGCAATCCTACCAAAGGTAATATACAAATTTAGTGCAATTCCAATGAAAATCCCTACAGTGTTCTTCACAGAGATAGAAAAAAATGATCTCAAATTTCATATGGAAAGGCAGAAGGCCTCACATATCCACACATATCCTCAACAAAAGAAATACCTCTGGAGGCATCACCATACCTGATCTAAAGCTATAGTACAAAGCCATAGTAATAAAAACAGCATAAAAACAGGAGTATAGACCAAGGGAATAGACTTGAGGACCCAGACTTTGGATCAAGTAACTATAGCTACTTGATATTCGACAAAGGCCCGAACAACTTAGGCTGGAAAAAAGACAGCATCTTCAACAAACGGTGATGGACAAACTGGATAACTATATGCAGGAAACTGAAACTTGATCCACACATTTCGCCATGCACTACACTCAAGTCCAAATGGATCAAAGATCTCAATATAAGACCAGAAACTCGACTACTACTGTAAGAATATTAGGGAAGTAATTTCCATGACATATTAATGGAAAAGGACTTCCTGAACAAAACCCCAGTAGCTCACAATCTTAAACAGTCACTCAAACAATGGGATCACATGAAGTTGAAGAGTTTCTTTACAGACAAGCATACAATAAGCAAAGCCAATAGATTACCCACAGAATGGGAGAAAATATTTGCAGGTTATCCAACTGACAGAGGCCTAATCTCTAGAATCTACAAAGAACCCAAAAATCTAAACAATAAAAAGTCAAACACCCCATTAACAAAATGGGGCAAAGAGCTGAACAGGCAGTTCACAGGGAAAGAAATACAAATGGCATACACACACTTAAGAAAATGTTCATCATCCCTAATCATCAGGGAAATGCAAATTAAAACCATTATGATATTCCACCTTACCCCAATAAGGATAGCAAACATCAAAAAATCAAATGAAAATAAATGCTGGTGAGGATGTGAAGTAGGAACATTCATCCACTGTTGGTGGGAATGTAAGATGGTACAACCACTTTGGAAAACAATATGGAGACTCCTGAAAGAGGTGACTATAGAGATTCCAACAGATCCAGTTATTCCCTTACTGGGTATCTACCCTAAAACCTTCAAACCACATGCCAGAGAGATTTGCTCAACCTTGTTTGTAGCAGCTCAATTTGTAATAGCTAAGAGCTGGAATAAACCCAGATGTCCATCACTAGAAGAATGGATAACTGAGATGTGGTATAACTACACAATGAAATTCTATACAGCAGTAAGAAAAAAATGACATAATGAATTTTGAGGAAAAATGGTTGAACCTGTAACAGATCATTCTCAGTGAACTTACCCAATCCAAGAAAAAACAATCACCACATAGTCTCACTCATCTACAGCACCAAACCTGAATATACCCATGATACATTACATACCCAGCAAGCATCTCGTGGACTAGACAACAGGATGGGTGTGGAGGTAGGGGAGGGCAAAGGAGCGGTAGGAAACACAAATCTAGACCCAAACAGCAATGGTTCCATAAACTTCTACTTCCTAAAAAGCAGACCAAATGGCTGAACCTTCATCAGGCCCTTTGAGGAAACACCTGAATCACAAGACACTGGAGAGGGTATGATGAAGACTAACCTTAATCTTCTACAGCTTCTCTCTCTCTCTCTCTCTCTCTCTCTCTCTCTCTCTTTTCTCTCTAACTCTTGTATATTAGTTATCTTTTTGCTCCTTTTCTAAGTGGGCACTGACCTGTGACTCCCAGTACCAGCATGGGGATATCATCCACAATGAGCTTTTGATCAGAGAGATCTACAAGGTTTCCTAAAAGAAAGACAGATTTTTGTCAGAGTACTTCATAACCCACCAAAGGTTAGTGGTAAGACCCTATTGCTGAAGACACCTTATGTGGTTGACACGTAAAGTGGAATGGCATGGCTGGAAGCTGGAAGAGAGTCAGTCCCCAGACAGTCAGCACGTCTAGTGCCAGAAGGTGCTACATGGGCGACTGGGGGAAAATGACCAATATCTGTCCAAGCAACTCATGGTCTAATCTACTTAGCAGCAAATAACCTGTTGTCATGCCCACAGAAGTGCAATAGTGGCACACAGGTATGGTGGGGAACCAACTTCTTTTAATTTGGCTAACTGATCCACTCAGTGGTACAGAACCCATAGCTGGAGCTGGGAAACAAGTCAGAACCATATCCAAACATAAGCCCACTCTCCATTTTCAAGCTACCATCAATCGTGGGCTACAAGAAGGCCTACACCTATTATATTCTCTATAAAAAAGTAAGGGTTATCTCATTTGTTCTGGTGCTAACTTACTCTCCATTGGAGAATCTGCTTCTCTTTTTCCAATAGATGTAGATCGTAAGGGGAGAGCCACCCCATCAAACCTCAAATGGGCCCTGGCTGAAATAAGAAAAAATGGTGAAACAAGCAAGGGGGCTATTTTCCTGGTGAGCCAGGTACCAGCACAAGGGTGAAGGTGATCAACACTGAGAAAAATCAACTCCTGCCAAATCAGAGAGCCAGAGCCTCAGAGGCCCCCAACACCTCATCACTGAAGCAGACCAAAAATGAACCCAACATGGCTCAGGGAAATTTTGCGGAAGAGGGGGTGGAAAGAATGTCAGAGCCACATGTTGGGTCATGAAATGCAGAGACATTTATCTTACCCATAACTCTGGGCTAACTCCACAATGAATGACCCATATACCTCAACAAGGAGGGGCCGGGAGTTGGGGGTAGGTTCACGGATGAGCCTAATAATGGTACCAAACTGACTGTATTTGGTGAATACAAAACTAATAAATAAAAAAAATAAACAAAATTTAAAAAAAAGAAAGAGCAGAGAGAAAAGAAGAATTCTAGGGATCATGCTGAATATCTCAGTCATATTTTAGGAAATTAGTCATTCTAAGTTTTGTAATATTTTTGGAAAACAATGTCTTTTTTCTCAAGTGGAGGCCTTTATGATTTCTTTCCTTCTTTCTTTCCTTCCTTCCTTCCTTCCTTCCTTCATTCCTTTCTTTCTTTCTTTCTTTTTGGTTTTCGATGTAGGGTCTCTTTCTAGCCCAGGCTGGAACTCATGGCAATCCTCCTACCTCTGCCTCCTGAGTGCTGACATTAAAGGTGTGCGCCACCTTTAATGGCTGATTTCTTTTCTTAAATCATGGACAAACTCTACTAAGAAAGGGTAAAATGATGCAATACAAGTGTACTAAATCACAAATAAAAAGTTTTCCAATTTTTGGACCAATTCTTCCTATGTGTCTGTGAACAAATTAATTAATCTTCCCAGAGTTGTTGTTTGTCTTGTCAAAAAACTGAGCAAAGATCTCCAACTTCAAAGGATTGCAATGATGATTTAGTGTTAGAATTTATCTGAAAGAACTTTGTAAATTATAAGATATATATATAAAATCCAGAATTAAAATATATTTTAAGATTGTTTTAGATCATTATAGTGATGACATCACATTTATTAATCAAGGCGTATTTGTTTAAGCAATATTAAAATATCAAATAAAAATTCCCTAGCATTAAAAAGACATAATTGCGTTAAGTATAAATTATGAATTTTAAATGGTTTTAAAACTAGAAGATGAAGATTACAAGCTATTAGATGATCAGGTATAAAAGGTTTACCCATAGTATGCTATTTATTTTTTAAGCTAGTGTCAGTTCAATGGATTACAAAATATTGAAGTGATGTAGAACTAATTATAGAGTCATCTATGTGTTAACATATCATCCTGGAAATGATTTTGAGCAAAGGAAGACATCAACACATTCACCATTTGATCATATTAACTTCCTCTGTAACCCATAAGAAACTCAGTATGAATAATCTTTTACATTTTAAGGATGAATTAATTTCAAAGTTAATATCCAGTTTAGAAGAATGAAGGAATGCATTAGCACCTAATTAACCTTTACAAACACTATTTCCTCTCCACAAGAAAGAGAAAGCCTGGATCCTCCTCCACATGTTGTAGATTTTGGCTACTTTCATGCTTATTCATTGAGTAAAAATTTAACAACCAGAAACATGTCAATGGATAAAGGTAGCTGACAGAAAATCAAATGAAATTACTATCTAAATTTTATATGCTAAACTTAAGTTTATTAAGTCATGTATTAAGCACAATGATACAAGGTAAACGTAAACGTGATTACTTAAATTTAATACCTATAAACATACTTAATATGCTTGCCTTATACCCTCATGTAAAAGAGAAAAATAGTTAGAAATTACTTAGTGATTACTCAAAAGAAATATAAATTGTGAGCAAACAAGATTTAAAAAATCAGCCTAACACTTCTTTTTATATAAGAGAATATTCTTACTTTTGAAATTATTTCAAGTTGACAGATAAAGTCATATAAACATCGAAAAAACAACTTGAAGTTTTGAAACATATACTGTGACCAGAACTTCCCTGGAGGGTAGGCAAAACACATCTTCTCAAAATTCTACAAGGCTGATTGACTGATTTGAACTTGGTGACTTTGGAGAGTTGGAATGTTGCGGGTACAAAGCTAACTTCTCTTGAGCTAACTTTAGCACCTTAATAACTATTCATTGTCCACCTTTATATCTGACCTAACATCCTTCTGACTATCAGGTATATCTAATAGAAAAACTAAGAATGTCACTAGATAACACTTTCCTGTAATTTCCCTATGTGCTATTTCCACTAATGTTTTTCAACAAATGCTTTGGCTTATGATTTTTTTGCATACATGTATGTGTATGGTATCCATGCATGTGTTTATGATACTATTCACATACATATGGGCATGCATGTGTGTGGAGGTAAACATACATGTTTGTTTATTCATGTTGAGGACAAAAGTCAGTATTAGGCATTTTCCTTAGTCACTGTCCAAAAAAGCTTGCTGATTTGGCCAATCTAGCTAGCAAGCTTGCCTCAAGGACCTCTGTCTCCCTCTTTTGAACACTGGGGTCACAGGTGGGCCACCATGTCCACCAAGCATTTACATAGGAGAAAGGGATCTGAACTCTGGTACTCATGCTTATGTAGAAAGTCCTTCATCCACTAAGGCATCTCTTCAGCCTACCTACAAAAATGTGCCCAGCTGTCTCAAGTTTCTGCTACCATCCCTGTACTGCTTTGATGGACTGCTACCTAGAACTATAAGCTGAAACAAACTCTTCCTTCCTTAAACTCATCTTTATTAGGTATTTTGTCATAGTCAAGAAACACTAATATGGTACTATTATATAACATTTATGTCATATAGTTACTTCTGACAATTTTTAAAACTTCTATGGAAGAAACGGACAGAATATGTTATCACTTAACAATAGTTTTCAAATTAAATCTGGACTAGCGATCTCGTGCCTCTACTTCTTCAGCAATTTCCTACTGGTGTGTGCCACCACATCTGGCTGGACCAATGATCTCAAAGGAATGATATGCACATTACATATTTCTCCAGCCTTTAGAAAGCTTAATTATCCAGAAACTTGTTTTGATACATTGGAATGTTTATTTTAGCAAATATATTTTATGTTTCCATATTACATATTAAAATATTATCATGGAGCATTCATTTGATTCTCACTTTAAAATATATCAAAGCATTATTGACACAATCCCACTGATAATTTCAGAACAATTTACCTAATTTTGATTGACTGGGAAAATTGAGAAAAAGGATATCTGCAACATCTGTGATCCCACTGGTCACCTTGTCTGATTTCTTTGGACTGAGAGGGCAGATCATTTCCTATTAATTTTCCAATTTTAAACATGTAATCCTTTTTGTAGTTTTAAAAAATATTATTTATTTATTTATTTTCAAGCAAAGAGACACACACAGAGAGAAAGGGGGGCGTGGAGAGAACAGGCACAGCATGGCTTCCAGCCTCTGCATATTAACTCCAGATGCATGTTCCACTTTGTGCATCTGGCTTTATATAGGAACTGAGGAATCAAACTGAGGTTGTTAGGCTTTACAGGCAAATGCCTTAACTGCTGAGCCATCTCTCTAGGCCCATCATGTGATCTTTTGACTTCATACACTAGGACAACCCCCCACTCACCCTACAGAGCCTTTTCTAATAGGCAGGTGAAAGGTGGAAGAGCCTTTGTCAAGTCCTAAAAATACCATTCTGTTCTGTTCTAAATGACTGACTCCTAAGGAAATTTTTCCTCTTTGAAATTTTGTTGGTACCTGTTGTTTTGATGTGATAACAAGAAACCTAGAATCTTCAGGGACTCCTGAAGGGCTTTACAACTATCAAAGTAAAATTCTGAATACTTATCATTCATAAGCTAAAGGCAAACTAGTGATTTATGTAGAAAATAAAACAGGCCTGAAAGTGCTACATGATACATTATATATGATTAATAAAATAAACATATTTTGGGGTTGTGATCTTATTTCTAATATAGTAGCTTACTTTATACATTCAAACTCAAATTTCATTGCATAAAAGTAATTATTTCATTGCATGATAGAAAGCTGACTATGATGTCACTGTTCTAAGAAACTTTATTGAAAGGACTCTTGGACCTACAATAGGGTATAAAACTGACAGATTAATCAAAAGGGTAAAATAGTTCATATACTACTTATATATTAATGTGATTTTTGTGAGAAAACAACACATTTACCAATTCCCATGCCTTAAATCTTTTAACTACAACTTTCCTTGATGTTAGTGTAGCCCTCCTTGATATTTAACCAGTCATTTTTATGACTATTTTGTGTATAGATATCAATAAACTTGTATTTGAAAAGCTCTATTAGATTTCTGTTTTCAAAATTCTTCTCTCTATCAAACATATGAGGCATAAGTCTTTTAAGATGCATACTTCCTCTCTTGGAGCAAACTGTAAAACGTCTATTGAACAGGACAGTTAAAATAAATATTTCAGCAATAATAATTAAAATAAATCTCTTTAGAATAAAGAGAAAGATAACTGTTACAGAGCCTGCAGTACCATAATTAAGCATTAAATTAAGCCTTAAGCTTCTTAACAGACTTGGAAAAAGGAAATCACAATCAGTAGACTCATTCTACTTGCCTGATGATATGGATAAATGAGATTTTGCCTTGAGCATGTAATCAAAGCAGCCAAAAGGTGGGGAACATAATGGGTGTAGAGCCAAGGCTGTTTTCTCTGCAAAGATTCATCAGATACTTGCTATGTCTCTCCATATACCATCATCCCTAAGAATTATGCATATGTATTGAGTGGTATGCATTGAGTAGGTCATAGATGTGAACAGTCAAGAACCAATGGAGGTCAAGAGCTCAGGCCACAATTCCTACTCATCCAGTTTAAATTCTCTGCCATTTAATCTTAATTCAGTGGTGGTGATAGTATATCTTGAGGATAATTCATAGACACTAGAGATAGTAATCAGTGACAAATGCAACAAAAATTTTTAGACTGTTTACATATACAAACATACATTAGAGGGAGATCAACTTAAAAAAAAATTGTGCACCAGTCAGAATGTACAGAAAATGGTATGCCAAAATGCAGTAGAGAAAGTTAATAGTAAGTAACCTGTGGTCCTGTGACTGTTCTCCCTGCCCATCCCTTGCAAGTAAGTTTTAATGAACCTGCTTTTGGATGCTCCATTGGTGTCTTGAATTCTTCTGGATAAGGTCCCAAGAACTGAGGAAATCTGTAACACTACATGATGTCTGCTATCAACTTCACTTAATTGCTTGTTTTAAATACTTGCCGCCCCAAAACTGTAAATCTGTATATCTGTAGTAAAATCAAGGTATAAACAATGGTGGTAGCAATATAGTGTCCATATATTGATGATCTAATGTGGAAAAATATCACATCATGCAGTCCTCATCACAAACATTAAGATAGTATACATCAATACAACAAAGGAGAAAATGAAAACCTACAAAGGTAAGAAACTGCTAGTTAGTAAATACCAAAATGAAACTGAAACCAGAGTCTACCTAATATCATGGGACACATGACTTTACCAGAGTAGATGAAATTCCATTTTAATTTCCTAATGTAATATCCAGCATCTGTGTAGCTGGCTTGATAAAAAAGAAGATAATATAAATTTTAAAATGTTTCTGTCTCTCACTTCTGCTACTAGAATATTGCAACAATATACTCTATAAAATTGGCATGTCCTCAGATGTAAGAAAAGACTAGGGCCCTGATGACACCCAGAGGCAGATGTCTCCAAGAAAACAATTTTGCAATCTGACAAGTTGTCAGTCTACCTTGCAGAAGAGGATACCAGACAATAATAAATCCATGATGGGTTGGACTACTCTCCGTCCAGGACTGCTTAGTAATATACACCTCTTATCTTCTGTTTAAACCTAAACCTCATTATCAGGACCCAGGAGATGGACTTGGAAAGAGAGGATGTTATTGTGCTTCTCTGTTCTTCTACTAAACTATTATCTGCTTCGCACTATTACTTTTTGTTTAATTGGCCTGTATCAGAGGTCAGGTGAGTGAGCCTAAATTGTCATGACTTCCAGTTATCTGGGTCTGACCCTAGCAACTTTGGTAACAAATACCTGTTATTATATTTGTTTGTT
This sequence comes from Dipus sagitta, assembly GCA_036346955.1. NCBI lineage: Eukaryota > Metazoa > Chordata > Mammalia > Rodentia > Dipodidae > Dipus > Dipus sagitta. The sequence continues at coordinate 48,688,758 of CM070780.1, forward strand.
TGTGTTTGGGTGTGTGTGGTATCACAAGGGTGGTGTTAGCATGTGTGGTATGTATGGTAATGCATGTTGGTAAGGAGAGACCAGAGGGAGATGTCAGCAGTATACGTGTGGAGGTTAGAGGACAAGCCTAGTGTTGATCCCCTACTTCTACCTTATTTGAGACATGATCTCTCTTATTTGCTTCTGAAAAGGACAGACCATCTGGCCAGCAAGCTTTGGAATTTTCTTGGCTCTGCCTGCCATGGCATAAAACACATTGGGATAACAGATCCATGTGCCACTTTGTGTCTGGCTTTAAGTGGGTGCTGGGGATGTGAATTCCAACAGGCAGAACTGCAGAGAAAGCATCTTTAACTGCTGAGTCATTTTACTAGCCTCGTCTTTTATTTGTTTATTTATTTATTTTTGAGAACAGTCCAAATTGGCCTCAAACCACTATAAAGACAATTACTTCATATTTCTTATCCTCTTATACCCACCTCCAGAGTATGATGTTTACAAACTTTGCAATCAAACTCAGGTATGCCATGGTGGAGATCATACCCAAAGCTTCCTGAATGCTAGACAAGCCCTCCACCAACTGAGCTACATCTTGGGCCCTAAGAACAACAAACACTAGATGATTTCCTACCTGATAAGTTTCTAAGCATGAAATTTACAAAAGAAAATCAGAGTTAAAAATAGTTATACATTTGTCTCTGTGCTGCTTCAGTATTCCCTAATTATGTCCAGTTAAAGGAGCGATGACAACAGTATAAAAAAGGCAGAGTGAAAGTAAAGTCATACAACAGGGACACTACTGTGATCTCAGCACACAGAAGGCTGATACGAAGGGCCACTGAGGCCAGCCTAGATTACAGAGTGAGATAATGTCTCAAAAAAAGACAGAAACTAATTTTATAAGCATGAGAAGGTACAGCAAATCACAGCACTCATTTCTAGATAGTTCACTAGACAGAGGCCTAAACATATAGTTGACAGTCACAGGGATGTAAGTCAGCAAAACACTACTGTGTATAGAAATGCACTTAGCATGACATATTCACTTTATCACTGCCAACAGTCATTTTAAAAGCATTCCATGTTTACTTCACCACTCATATAACTTATAAAACTCAATTTAGTCAACAAAATTCAACATTACTTTGTTCAATATTAACAATAGATGCCAACACATGATATTTTAAATAGCAATTTCATCCCCAAATGTAATGACATAAAATATAAAGTTTTATTTATTTACTTATTGATTGATTGATTGATTGGTTTTTCAAGGTAGGGTCTCACTCTAGCTCAGGCTGATCTGGAATTCACTAGGTAGTCTCAGGGTGACCTTGAACTCAAGGTGATCCTCCTACCTCTGCCTCCCAAGTGCTAGGATTAAAGACATGAGCCACCATGCCCAGTATAAAGTTTTTTAAAAAATATATTTTCATTTATTTATTTACAGAGAGACAAGCACAGAGAGATAGAGAATGCATGTCACAGCCTCCTACCATTACAAAGTCCAGATGCATGTGCCACTTTTGCACCTGGCTTTAGGTAGGTACTGCAGAATTGAAACTCATCATGCTTTCCAAGCAAGCAACTTTAACTGTTGAGTCATCTATCCATCCACTAAAGACATCATTTTAAATAAAACACATTAGTTCACTCTGTGTCTAACTTAATTTTCCACATTTTTGCTTTTATTAGGCTTTTGGTTTTTCGAGGTAGGGTCTCAGTCAAGCTCAGGCTGACCTGGAATTCACTATGGAGTCTCAGGGTGGCCTCGAACTCATGGCGATCCTTCTTCCTCTGCCTCCCAAGTGCTGGGATTAAAGGCATGCGCCACCACGCCCGGCTTGTTCAGCAATGTTTGCTTTTAAATATAGACACAAGCTGGCTAATCATGCCTTCTTCACTCTTTACTTATGTACTTGACTTCTTTCTACTCCAGGTTCTATTTACTTTATGTGTCAGGCCCCCAACAGGAAGCCCTTTGCAACCAAGGTACCTGGTAACAATAACTCCTTAGGGAGCCCGACAGCAGTCACCTCTGTTCCCTGGAGACAAGACTGTAAATCAATTTTTTTTTAAATAGTTTTGCTCACTTTTATTTATTTATTTGAGAGCAACACAGAGAGAAAGAGAGAGAGAGGGAGAGAGAGAGAGAGAGAGAGAGAATGGGCGCGCCAGGGCATCCAGCCACTGCAAACAAACTCCAGACGCGTGCGCCCCCTTGTGCATTTGCCTAACGTGGGTCCTGGGGAATCAAGCCTCAAACCAGGGACCTTAGGCTTCACAGGCAAGTGCCTAACCGCTAAGCCATCTCTCCAGCCCAGTAAATCAATTTTTAAGCAACTCAGTACTCAGTACTTTCTCATTGTCTGATTGTGTAATCAATTTTCATTTGATATTTTTGGACATTATCACCCAACTTCATGAAGGAAATGATATATCTTTTCTACATGGGCTAACTGCATCTCTTAAAAAAATATGTGGGGCTAGAAGGATGGCTTAGCCGTTAAGGGGCTTGCCTGAAAAGCCTAAGGACACATGTTTGATCTCTCTCCAAATCCCACATAAGTGAGATGCACAAAGGTGAGGCTAGTGCAATGTCACACATGGCCACTAGGTGGCAAAAGTGTCTGGCGTTCAATTGTAGTGACTGAGGCCCTGGCATGCCAATTCCCTCTCTCTTTCTCTCTCTTCTTGCTCTTACTCTCTCTAGAAAAAGTATCCAATTAAGAAAAATACTAAGATATTTAGTAGAATGTTGATGTCAAATAGGAGAGATGAATATTTATAATCAAACAAGATAGTTAATAACCATGTAGAAATTTATTTTTATAATATTATTTTTGGAGTGGGCAGAGTGATTGAAACAAAAAGTAGAGTCAATTTCTTTGTGAGGTGGGGGGACATGACTCAGTAGATAAAGTACTTTGTACGCAAGCATGAAGTTCTAAATACAGATTCAAGACAGGGATTACCAGGAGCCATGTTATTCAATTTTTAGGTAGGAAGCTGGAGAAGGGCCTAAAAAGAAATCATCATATGAACCAGTTCAATCTCATCCTTTAGTGACAGTACACTCTACTCAGATATGTTGACCTCATTTTGGGCCTGAGTCCAAACCAATCAGTTCTCTCTCAGACTTACATGAGACTGATGGTAAAGCCTACCCCAATAAGCTATAAGAGGAGCTTACCAGGTGTGCAAGAGCTTTTTGGCTGCTCATTTCTCCTCCCCTTGTCCACAGGGCCCCAGCACCAGTAAGGCCTGGCTGCTGGAATAAGGAGAAGAAATTTTTGTTTTCTTTTTCATTTTTGCACTCTTACTGCCTCTTAGGTTTCTTTTTAAGCTTCAGCCCTTTCTTTATAATTTTAATTATTTTATTTTCCTGAAATGCCTCCTTTACGTTTTAAAACCCCTTCATGTGTTCCCCACTTCATAATCAGATTCCTGCATGGGCTCCCAGGTCCTACCTCTATGTGGGTATGTAAACCTGTAACAGCCTTCTCCCTGAATTCACAATTTCCCCATTTAAAAAAAATAATAATGATTTATAGTTTATCCTTCTGAGTCTGCTGATTTCAATTCTTTATTAAAAATAGACAAAAAATGCAAAATTCGGGGTTCATCTTCCTGAGCTCAAAAAACACCCCATGTATCTAGTACCCATGTAAATCCAGATGTAGTAGCAAGCACCTTTGATCCTAGGGTTCTTATGGTGAGGAAGGGACATGGGAATACCTGGGAACTAGCAGGTCAGAAAGCCTGTCATACAATGGAGAATTATAAAGAAATCCTGTTTCAAATAATATGGAAGGCAAGGACCAACATTTGAAGTTATCCTATGACCTCCACACACTCGCTGAGGCATGTGTGTGCCTGAATTTAAAAACATACATACAGACAAAAAGATTTCAAAACTTGGTCAGGAGTTTTTCTCAAAAGTATGATTTTAATTGAGCCGGGCGTGGTGGCGCACGCCTTTAATCCCAGCACTCGGGAGGCAGAGGTAGGAGGATCGCCGAGAGTTCGAGGCCACCCTGAGACTACATAGTGAATTCCAGGTCAGCCTGAGCCAGAGTAAGACCCTACCTCGAAAAACCAAAAAAAAAAAAAAAAAAAAAAAAAAAAAGTATGATTTTAATTGAATCATAGCTAGGCTTTCATAGTCCATGCCTGTACACCTAACATTTAGAAGGAAAGACAGGGTTGTCTTTTGCATAAAGCAAGCCTGGACTAAGCCAGGCTAAACTACATATATCACTTAATCAATCAATGAATTATAAAATGCATTGAGAAATTTGCTTAAATTTTATTATCTTCACTACTAACATGAATAGCACTAACATAATTAGACACACTTCAAATAAAGCTACACAATATGAGTTTGATACCTTGAAAACCAAACTATTGTGAATATAATTGGCTGAATAGTAGCCTTGAATCTTACATTTTCTGAAGGACTTTAAAATCATTGAAAGATAGCTTTTGGCAGGCACAGATACTGCTGTGAACTCTAGCACAATCACTCAATTCCATCCTAGGCATATAAAACTTTCAGCATGGACAAAGACAGTTTTTATACCTACACCTTGGCTTTTCTTATCATAGTTGTATGTGAGGTGTGAGTGAGTGTGTGTGTGTGTCTGAGACTTGTGGCTACCCTTCCCGTCCAGCGGAATAAGGCAACAGCATCGGAACTCTTCTCGAAGCAGTTTATTCAGGAACCATTTACATCAGGAAGCGGAGGCCCCGATCCCAAACCCTCCGCCCTAGATATAGCCAGCCTGACCCAATCAGCAGCTGCCACGTGGGCGTAGACAACAGGGCGCAGCCAACCACCTGATGGTGGTCTGATCTTGCGTAGCGCTGTACATGCGCACTTTGCAGTATGTACGTGTTTACTCAGAAGGGGAAGCAGGAAATGGTGCTTAGTCATGAGAAGTGGCAGCCAGCCCAGGCGCCATCTTGGGATGGCCGCCACACCCGCTCTCCACAGTTCCCCCTTCTTTACTATAAAATGGCAGAGAGAATGCCTATCTTAGGTTGTCCCAAGGACCAATGCTCCTTACCCGTCATTGGGCGACAAACAGCTTGAGGTTTGTTCCCTGTCTTAGGTTGGTAGTATGGTCAAGGAATCTTACCCGTCACTGGCTACTTCTCTAGCATACCGAGCCACACCTGAGGGGATTGACCCACCTCCACAGCTGCAAGGCTTGTACTATGAGCGCTCGATCTCGTTTATGCTTTGCCCTCATGTTGCACATACACCACAGCATGAAGCCACTAATCAGAATCAGGCAAAAGGCCATAGTCCCTATGCCTGCCCATTCCTTCAAGTTGAATCCAAGTAGACAATCCTGCAGCAAGGGACGCATCCACTCTGGTAGAGTTGATGTGGATGATGGACAATCGCAGGTCTCTCATGAGCACATCAAATTCACGGGACCAATTGCCTGTAAGATAACTGGAAAGAACTCGAGACAAATTAGCCACTCTGCTGGCATTTTTGAAATGGTACTGAGGTCACACAAAAACTGGACAGTTTCCATTCACAGCCCAACTGGGCTACTTCCATCAAAACATCTACCTGTTCCTGAACAAGATCTACTTCTTTGATTAAGTAACATAATGCCTGCACTGCGAGGTTGATCAAACCAGGCTCCCGTCTGATTGTACAAACAGACACAGGAATTTTGCTCAGTGATATTTTTAACTAGCTGAAAACACAAAACTCCTTCAAGGGGTAAACTCCATGACTCTTGAAGAGCAGCTAAGTCTCCCTCAAACGGCAGGAAAGGTAATTGCAAAGTGCTATTGGCAACAAAAAATTCTGGGGTATACTTGTGCAGAATGCAAAACTAGTACCATATGCACGCACTCCTTCAGCTAGTCTTTGTATGATTTTCCAGTCTAAAGGTTCATGATATCTATCCCCCTGATTATTCTGAAAAACGGGGAAGCAACCCTGAATGTGCAGTTCTCTCCTGGACATAAGCTCCGTCCATCCGGCTGACCGGGAGCACAGGGTGGCGGCCGCGGAGGCCCTGGAGCAGATGGTGGAACCTCTAATTTAATTGAATCCACTCTCTCCACTAACTTTTCCAGCTCTTCATCTGAGTCTTCCTCCTCTGAACTTTTCCCTTTCTCAGACTCCAGGGATTGCTCTTCTTTCAGCTGTTCTAAGACTTCATTTCCTCTTTCAATTTCTGCTGTGCACTTCCCTTCTCGGTCAGTCAAACAAGAACGAACAAGTTTCCAGATAGACTTTATTTCTGGAAGAGTCAGTCCCTGATCTTGGGCAAAATCTATATCTCTCCCTAATTTATCCCAACCAGCAATAGTTAAGTGTCCAGAAACTACAAACCAAGGAGCAATCTCATCTACAGCTTCTATGAATCTCTGTATAGTGGTACTCTTCAGCCCTAGTCCTTTTGCTTTCAATAGATCTTTCAGTACAGATGCCGCAGTTGCACTAGAAGAAGTATTACCCATTTTAAATACTTGTCCACTACTGGGAACTTTATAGTCTCTCTACCGGAGAACTTTCCTTTGAATACTTGTCCACTACCAGGAACTTTATAGTCTCTCTACCGGAGAACTTTCCTTTGAATACTTGTCCCACTTACCTGGGAACTTACCAGCTAGCTGCCCTGACTGCGCCGAGTTCTGAGTTCCCCGTACGGGCCACCACTTGTCGCTACCCTTCCCGTCCAGCGGAATAAGGCAACGGCAATTGGAACTCTTCTCGAAGCAGTTTATTCAGGAACCATTTACATCAGGAAGCGGAGGCCCCGATCCCAAACCCTCCGCCCTAGATATAGCCAGCCTGACCCAATCAGCAGCTGCCACGTGGGCGTAGACAACAGGGCGCAGCCAACCACCTGATGGTGGTCTGATCTTGAGTAGTGCTGTACATGCACACTTTGCAGTGTGTAGTGCTTACTCAGAAGGGGAAGCAGGAAATGGTGCTTAGTCATGAGACTTGGCAGCCGGCCCAGGCGCCATCTTGGGATGGCCGCGACACCCGCGGAGACTTGGCAGCCAGCCCGGGCGCCATCTTGGGATGGCCGCCACACCCGCTCTCCACAGAGAGTATAACTCAAGAAAAGTTATAATCATCAATGAAATATCCTTGACATTTTGAAAGTACTAAAAAAAGAAACATCAGCAAGCAGGCCATGTATATCCCTGTTGCCAGAAAATCTGATGCTATAAATTTCCAAACATTTGCACATGTGTAATATGTTATTTAAGTAAGTAAGATGGTGGAAACAAGAAGGAAGGAAAAGGGGAGGAGGGAGGAAGGGAGGGAGAGAGGGAGAGAAAAAGGAAGAAAGGAAGCAAGCAGGAAAGCAATAAAGCAACAGTGAAAAAATGATAGAATAGAAAGAAGAGAGAGAGAAAGAAATAAGAAAGAAAGAAAGAAAGAAGAAAGGAAGGAAGGAAGGAAGGAAGGAATGAAGAAAGGCCCTCTGAGGAGACATCTTTTATATTTAGATCTAGGTTATTAAATTAATAAAATAAGATTATGAAGCACAATTTCAAGAGAAACTCTGAAATGAAATTTCTGAGAAGCCTCAGGATTAACCTCTATGGTAATAAAAGAACAGAAACATTGATATTTTCTGTCAGAACATTTCGTTTCCCTTCTAGCTACAGAAATAAGGACATGTCATTTCAAATATATGATTTGGTCATTTTCACTCAGCACAGAATTATGAAAAAGAATTCAGCATCAAAACTATAAAGCATATACTTTTGATTTATTGTAGCTTAGATGCCACAATACATTCCCCTCCAGTGAGCAATTAAATATTGATTTCAAGACCCAAACCCTTCAGAATATAAGCACCTCCAATCTTTACATCTGAGTGTGGAATTGTGAGATTTATTAGATTTCACTGATTGTAAGCTATCATGGCCATCAAGCAACAAAGTGCCAATACTAATATAAATACAAATATAAATACAAAGGTTTCTAAAAGGTTTTCAGGACATTTCAAGGGCTTAAAATAGCTATGTTGAGCATGTCTTTATCACACCATGCACATATGGGTTTGCACAGGGCAAGAATACTATTTACCAAAATGGATATTCTGACTCCGATGGCAGGGTTGTTTTATTATATAACATTTTACATGTTTCATCTTGGAAATCTTTGAAAATATGTTTCAAAATGGAAATAGCATGTTGACAAACCTGGTTCATCTCATTAGCACTGTATAAAAGATAGCAGAAGATGGCATGTTGGCCCCCACCATGCAGATTACACTACAATGCAAGTGAGAGAAAGGTAAGCTAAGTTTTTCAAAAAGTAAAATAAAAAGCCTGTGAATGCAGCTCAGATAGTATACTGCTTGCCTGGCATTCATGGAGCAGTGGGATTGATTCCCAGCCACTGCATAAACTGGGCTTAGTGGGCACAGCTTTCTTTATTACTAGGAAGGTGGAGACAGGAAAATCTGAAGCTCAAGGCCATCCTGTGTTACATAGGCAATTCAAAGTCAGCTTGGGTTACAAAAACAACAAAATGGAATTTCTAATGAAATTTCCTTGTGTATATGGCGGGGGGGGGGGGGGAATTGAAAAAGCATCTAGCTATGGAGCTCTGGCTATTGGCTGCTCTGATACTTGCTATGTAGCCCAAGCTGGTCTGGAATTTACAGCAAATCATGTGTTTTATCCTCCAGAGTACTGGGAATAAGGGTGTGTCACAATTCAAATTTATACTGCCAAACATCATTAGTTTTAAATAAGGTGACATATTTCATAGTTCCTTTAAGTGTGAGTATATCAAAGACCTGCTTGAAGGCTTAGGTGTATAATTTCCATGAAGTACAAAATAACTGCAGTATGTACACCAGGAGTCCATACACATCATTTTCATAGAGAAAGGAAATAAAGAAAATAAAACCAAATATATGAAATAGTAAAATAATCCTCCTACCTGCTATTCAAAGCTAATGAAATTGGTAATTGCCTTTGAATTGTCATCTTCTTTGTTTGTAACTAATAAAATCTCTCACAAGCCTTTTATGGTAGAACCTGTTATTTGGGCAAACTGTATCCATATTCCTGGAACACAGTCACTTGGGCTCAAGATAAATTTTCTCATATTCCTTTTGAGACGAGAGTTAAATTTCCCATTGGAAAAAATATAAAGCCCAAATTAAACCCTACAGAAATTATGGTTATAGGGCATAAAGAAAATCTTAACATAAAAATAATAGTTAACTAATAAAACTAAGAAACAGAATGCAGAAAAATATAGGTATTCTGATTTACTCAAAACAGAATATAATCTGACTATAAATTTCTACATTCTATTATTCATTAAGCATAGCTAGAACCCAGAATGTTTTTATATGCATTCCTTAAAAACTATACAATAAGAATTAACAGATAATTTGAATGTAATGACACTCACTAAATATTAACAGGAGCTAGTAGCTAGCTGGAAAACATAAAACTCCCTTTTAGAGTTAAGTATATCACTTAAACATTTACTTGAAAATTAGTTGTTTATTTATTTGTTTATTTTTGAGACAGAGTCTCAGGTAGCTCAAGTTTGTCTTAAACTCCCTATGTAGAGTGAATTCCTGATCCTCTTGCCTTCACCTCCTAAGTGTTTGGATCACAGTCCACCAGGCTGAGGTCTCACTTGAACTTTTAAATTCAAAGATACTTTTAAGTAAAGAGAATCACAGAGATTTAACACTAGTTATATATTACATGGAAGCCTTTATAAGACAATAAAGATTCAAAGAAACATGAAAAGCTATTAATTTTGAATTTCCATTTCATGGACAGGAAAATAGTTCTGGAGGACTATGACTGGATAGTAAAGTATGATCTAATGATCAAAAAAGGTGAGGATAGCATGTCAAAGCTGGTTTGCTTGATTCTTCTGTGCTCCTTTGTCTGCAGAGATAAGGATGTCCCATTCCTCCCCCAGTAGAGAGGGGCATCTATCATATGAAGGGCAAGATCTATTACAGGATGAGGGGAGAGGAAAAGGCAAGTAAGCACACCTAGCCATCTCTCTCGAAATTTTAATGTACAGTACTTTAAGGTATTATTTCCAAAATCTACAAAAGACATTTCTGCTGAGCAAATTTTGTATATCAAAGAAGAGCAGATTCTTTGCTTCATGATTTGATGAAGAATTTTAGGATTATTTTAAAACGATGAGAATATTTTGTACCAAAATATTGGCAGTAGAAATGATGAGAAATGAATGCTTGTGTGATACAAATTAGAATCATAATTGACAAAACTTGCAAACAAACTCTATATGGGTTATGTCAGAGGGAGGAATTGAGAAATACTCTTTAATTGTGAAAGTACTACCTTGGGAGAAGACAATTTGTGAGAGATAAAATTAACAGATAATTCAAATTCTGAGGGGGAAAAGCAGTGGGAACAGTAGATTATCTAGGCATCTGGATAGTGCACAAGTGATGGAGCCAGTGAGCAGAAATGTCCAGAGTGCACGTCTGTACATCAGACTAAAGCTTAGAAAAGAAGTTCAGGCAGAATTATTCCTAATGTCAATTACAGTAATGAATTTTATTTTTGAGGAGTGGTGGGGAAGAAACCATGGTCTTGAAAGATAAGACTGTGTCCTAAATGTAGACAATTTTTTTTTTTAAAAAGAGGTGCTACACAGAAGATAGATGAGAACTTAAGTACGGAAAACATTGGGAAACTGGGAAGTGGGGTGCCAGCTAAGAGAAAGTAGTGTCTGAAGGAAGGAAAATAATTGGTGAGGTGGTAAAGCAATGTAATAAGCCCAATTATCAAGAATAGCTGAGAATACTCATTAGGTGTTGTGGTATGAGCAACAAAGAACAATTAGAAATGAGATCAGATGGTCTGGACTGTGAGGAAAAAGAGGGGACCCAAAACACCTTTGAGGTTTTTTCTTGTATAAGACAGCAAAGAAATGTAGCAAAGTAGGAAGTGACAGTGGGTTTTATGCAAAAATATCCTTAATTTTTATGCTGAAGGAAATGTAAAAATAAACTAAAATAGACCTCTTAGAAAGAATGGATAGCATGGAGCATAAATGCATTGATTCTACTGTTTCAGAGGTAGGAAGATGACAAGAAACTATAGCCAAAGGATAAGTTCTAAAAGGGACCATCTTTAGGGAGAATAGGCCATTTATCTAAAATCCTGTAGAATTTTTCTGATAAGCAGTTAACTCTAGTATTAATGTATAGTTGCATACTTTTCAAAAATTGTAGATGAATACTGCACTAGAATATTCTCTAAGTTGACTTTAAAACAAGCAAAGGAACCACAAACAAACAAAGAGCTGGGGAGACAGCTCAATGGATAGAGTTTTGCATGCTACCAGGAGGACCTGAACTGGCATACTCAGAACACCTGGAAAGGGAGGTGTGCCAGGAATTGTCTGTGATCCCAGGGCTCCTGTGATGACAAGAGAGGCAGAGACAGGGCATGAAGGCCAGTTAGACAGGAAAACACAGTGGTGAACAACAGAAGACCCTTCCCCAAACAAGGGAAGAGGCAAGGAGAATCTCCCAAAGGGTGTTTTCTGACCTTCATATGAGTGCTATAATATACCTGCATCTGCGCACACATATCACACACACATACGTGCAAAAGATTTTTAAAAACTTGAATTTAAGCCGGAGAAAACTCCAAAGCAGCCTCTGTCTGCTTAGAGATATTTGTTTGGATTAATTCTAGTTGCAGTGTCCTCCTTCAGCATCATGGAGTTCCTTTTCAGTATTCTGGACAAACCATGTTCTTCCACTGAAAACAATTTACTCAGCTCTCAGTCTCCAGTAGCAGTTCTCCTGGGCAGCACTCTGTGCCCAGTGGGGTTCTGCTAGGATCTGCACCCCATAGACTGCGTTAGTCACCCAAATCTCATACTTGACCCCTTTATTTTGAATTTCAAGCTTCACTGAAGAGACTGCTCTAGAAATAAAAGTCTTCAGATCATACCTTCAACCCCTGGAAGAGTCTTTTAAATATGATTGAAGTGATTAACATTCTACAATGCCACTAAACTGAAATTATTCTGTCATTCAATATTGGTCCCAGTAGGAAAATTATCTCAGAATCTGCCACTGTCTATGGTCATAGCACTTTGAATATGCCTAATCTAGAAAACATTATCTTAGGAATTATTGTCGCAAGACTCAGCCCAGAGGTGTCTTCAGGAAATGAAAAAAAGCATCAGTATCTGCACCTGCTGACCTCTTGGATCTAGGACAGAGTACCCTATAAGAAAATTATCATTTTCTTTTTTTTTTTTTTAATTTTTTTGTTTATTTATTTATTTGAGAGCGACAGAGAGAAGGAGGCAGAGAGAGAGAGAGAGACAGAGAGAGAATGGGCGCGCCAGAGCTTCCAGCCTCTGTAAATGAACTCCAGATGCGTGCGCCCCCTTGTGCATCTGGCCAACGTGGGTCCTGGGGAACTGAGCCTCGAACCGGGGTCCTTAGGCTTCATAGGCAAGCGCTTAACCACTAAGCCATCTCTCCAGCCCCATTTTCAAAAAAGTCTCTAAAGTTACAGGCATTGTTATATAATTATATTTACATATTATAACTTAAAAACAGATTTTGGAGGTATATACGCTTAACCGCTACGCCATCTCTCCAGCCCCTAGAGTTGGCAAGTTCTTGTCTGTAATTCCTTATGCATTTATTTATGGGTAACCACCTCATTATATCACAAGGAAAAGAAGTATACAAATAAGAGTTGACTAAGATATTACAAGGATGAGGTTAACATAAGATATAAAGATTCTCTCAACCCCCTCCACCATAAAAGGAGTTATTTAGTTATGAGCAATGCAACCCTGACCAACCTACTGGTAGAACTTGCAGGAAAGCAACAAAGGGCCAACAATCCTGTGGATGCTGCCATCACTAAACAAGAACAAATAGATAAGAAATTGGAAGGATTAGATAAGAAATTGGAAGGATTTCAAAGAGAGATAAGAGACTTGAGGGAGAGTGAAAAAAAAAAAAGAAGACCTTAAAAATCAGCTGGCCATGCTAAATGAAGACATAAAGAAATGCAAGGATGAACTCCAAGAATCATCAAGAAAATCAGAAAATGATGTGAAAAGGGAGCTTGACAGAGGGATGGAAATTGTACATAGAAAAGTAGTGGACAATGCAAACTTAATTGAACATGTCCAAAACTCGCTAGAAGCTCTCAAGAATAGAGTCAACCAACTGGAGGATAGAAACTCTGATCTGGAAGACAAGATGGAAGAAACAGTTAGAGAGTTCAAAAATTTCAGTAAGTTCAAAAGTTCCTGTGAACAGAACATGAGGGAATTGTAGGATACACTTAAACGTCCTAATATCAGGATCGTTGGAATACCAGAAGGAGAAGAAATACAGACCAAAGGCATGGAGAACTTATTTAACAAAGTAATTGAAGAAAACTTCCCCAGTCTCTTAAAAGAAAGGCCCATCAAGATACAAGAAGCCAATAGAACTCCAAAGAGACTGGACCAAAGGAGAAACTCTCCAAGACATATTGTCATTAACACTCAAAACATTGACACAAAAGAGAAAATCCTAAAACCAGGTAGGGAAAAACAGCACACCACCTTCAAAGGTAACTGCATCAGAATTACTTCAGACTTCTCAATGGAAACCCGGAAAGCTAGAAGGGCCTGGAATGAAACACTGCAAAGTCTAAGAACCTATGGCTTCCAACCCAAACTACTCTACCCAGCAAAAGTATCCCTCATAATAGATGGTGAAAGAAAAACATTCCACGACAAAACTCAGCTTTACAATTATATGAACACAAAACCAAACCTACAGAGAATATTTCAGGAAATTCTCCACCGAGAAGAAAAAAAATAATCAAACACAATTGCCTACAAGAAGCAGATCACAACAACCAAACTCAGAGTAGGCACAAAAAACTTCAACATCCATGAAAACACCAACCCACATTTACCATCATAATATGGAAGGAATCAAATCAAATCTCACAGTCATTACCCTAAATATTAATGGCCTTAATTCACCCATCAAGAGACACAAGATAACAGGATGGATCAAAAAATTAGACCCCTCAATCTGTTGCCTTCAAGAAACCCACCTCTCCAGTAAAGACAGACACCTCCTCAGGGTGAAAGGGTGGAAAACAGTATTCCAAGCAAATGGGAATAAGAAACAAGCAGGTGTAGCTATATTAATGTCGGATAAAATAGACTTCAAACCAAAAATAATCAAAAAAGACAAAGAAGGCCACTTCCTACTTACCAAGGGAACGATCCATCAAGAGGATATTACAATGATAAATCTGTATGCACCAAACACAGGGGTACCACAGTTCATAAAACAAAACCTATTTGACAATAAAACAGAAATAACCACAAACACCATGATAGCTGGGTACTTCAATACACCATTATCAGTAATAGACAGATCATCCAAACAGAAACTCAACAGGGAAGTAAGAGAGCTCAACAAAACCATAGATCTCTTAGACCTAATGGACATCTACAGAACCTTCCATCCCAAATGCACAGATTACACATTCTTCTCAGCAGCCCATGGAACATTCTTTAAAATAGACTATATACTGGGTCACAAAGGCTGCCTCCATATAGTCAGGAAGATTGACATAATTCCCTGCATGATATCAAATCACAATGCTATACTGCTAGAAATCAACAACAAAAGACCCACCAAGAATCCCAACGGCACCTGGAAACTGAACAGCACACTTTTAAACAATAAATGGATAGTGGATGAAATAAAAAATGAAATTGCAAAATTTCTGGAATTTAACGACAACGAGAACACATTGTACCAAAACTTATGGGACACAATGAAGTTGGTCCTCCAGGGAAAATTCATAGCACTCAATGCCTTCGTAAAAAAGACAGAAAGGTCCCAAATCAATGACCTAACCATCCGCCTAAAGGCACTGGAAAAACAAGAAAAATCCAACCCAAAGAGCTCCAGAAGGAAAGGAATAATTAAAATCAGAGCAGAAATCAATCAACTGGAAATGAAGGAAACAATTAAGACAATTGACAAAACAAAGAGCTGGTTCTTTGAAAAAATAAACAACATTGACAAACCCCTGGCCAATCTGATCAAGCAAAAAAAGGAGAAGCTTCAAATTAGCAAAATTCAAAATAAAAAAGGAGAGATCATAACAGACATAAGTGAAATTGGGAGAATCATCAGGACCTATTTCAAAAACCTCTACTCCACAAAACTGGATAATGTGGAGGAGATGGATAAATTCTTGGACGCATACCATCTACCAAAGCTAAACATGGAGCAGATTGATCACCTCAATCAACCCATCACACTCATGGAGATTGAAAAAGTAATAAAAACCTCCCAAAAAAGAAGAGTCCAGTACCAGATGGCTTCTCAGCTGAATTTTATCAAACCTTCATGGAAGAACTCAAACCAATCTTCCTCAAACTGTGCCACACAATAGCAGAACAGGGAAAGCTACCCAACTCCTTTTATGAAGGTAGCATCAACCTAATTCCAAAACCAGGCAGAGATGCCACAAGAAAAGAAATCTAACGGCATATTTCCCTGATGAATTTAGATGCAAAGATCCTAAACAAAATCCTCGCAAACCGAATCCAACAACATATCAAAAGGATTATCCACCTTGACCAAGTGGGATTCATCCCAGGAACACAGGGGTGGTTCAACATACAGAAATCTGTCAATGTAATACACCACATAAACAAGGTTAAACATAAAAACCACATGATCCTTTTGATAGATGCAGAAAAGGCCTTTGACAAGATTCAACACCACTTAATGTTCAAAACATTGGAGAGAATTGGCATGGTTGGTTCATATCTTAACCTAATAAAGGCAATATACGAAGCTCTGAAGGCCCAAATAATACTTAATGGAGGAGGAATTCCCATTAAGATCAGGAACAAGACAGGGTTGTCCACTCTCACCTCTGCTTTTCAATATAGTACTGGAAGTCCTAGCTCAAGCAATAAGACAGGAGAAGGAAATAAAAGGGATACAATTTGGAAAAGAACAAGTTAAGTTAGCTCTATTCGTTGATGACATGATTATATATGTAAGAGACCTGAGAGACTCCATGCCAAAACTCCTGAAAGTGATTAACTCCTATAGCAAAGTAGCAGGATACAAAATCAATGTACAAAAATCAGTAGCCTTCCTTTATGCAAAGGACAAAGATACAGAAAAAGAAATAAGGGACATAGTCCCATTTTCAATTGCAACAACAACAACAACAAAAATACCTTGGAATAATGTTCACCAAGGAAGTGAAAGATCTATACAATGAAAACATAAAAACGCTCAAAAAAGAAATTGAGGCCGACTTGAGAAATTGGAAAGACCTCCCATGTTCCTGGATAGGCAGGATTAACATTGTGAAGATGACAATCCTACCAAACGCAATATACAGATTTAACGCAATTCAATTAAAATTCCTACCTTGCTCTTCACAGAGATAGAAAAAATCATCACAAATTTCATATGGAAAGGCAGAAGGCCTCGCATTTCCAAACATATCCTCAGCAAAAGAAATACCTCTGGAGGCATCACCATACCTGATCTAAAGCTATATTACAAAGCCATAGTAATAAAAACAGCATGGTACTGGCATAAAAACAGGAGTATAGATCAATGGAATAGACTTGAGGATCCGGACTTTGGGTCAAGCAACTATAGCTACTTGATATTCCATAAAGGCCCAAACAATATAGGCTGGAAAAAAGACAGCATCTTCCACAAATGGTGCTGGACAAACTGGATAACTATATGCAGGAAACTGAAACTTGACCCACACATTTCACCATGCACTACACTCAAGTCCAAATGGATCAAAGATCTCAATATGAGACCAGAAACTCGAATACTACTGGAAGAAAATATTAGGAAGTACTTTCCATGATATACGAATGGAAAAAGACTTCTTCAACAAAACCCCAGTAGCTCATGAACTTAAATTGTCACTCAACCAATGGGATCACATGAAGCTGAAGAGTTTCTTTACAGACAAGCATACAATAAGCAAAGCCAATAGATTACCCACAGAATGAGAGAAAATATTTGCAGGTTATCCAACTGATAGAGGCCTAATCTCTACAATCTACAAAGAACTCAAAAATCTAAACAGTAAGAAGTCAAACACCCCACTCACAAAATGGGGCAAAGACCTGAACAGGCAGTTCACAGAGGAAGAAATAGAAATGACAAACATACACTTAAGAAAATGTTCATCATCTCTAATCATCAGAGAAATGCAAATTAAAAGAACTATGAGATTCCACCTTACCCCAATAAGGATAGCAAACATCAAAAAATCAAATAAAAATAAATGCTGGTGAGAATGTGGAGAAGTAGGAACACTCATCCACTGTTGGTGGGAATGTAAGATGGTACAACCACTTTGGAAAGCAATGTGGAGACTTCTGAAAAAGCTGAGTATAGAGACACCAACAGACCCAGTTATTCCCTTACTGGGCATCTACCCTAAAACCTTCAAACTACAGGCTAAAGACATTTGCTCAACCATGTTTATACCGGCTCAATTCTTAATGTCTAAGAGCTGGAATAAACCCAGATGTCCATCACTAGAAGAATGGATAACTAAGATGTGGTATATCCACAATGGAATTCTATACAGCAGTAAGAAAAAATGACACAATGAAATTTGAGCAAAAATGGTTGAACGTGGAATAGATTATTCTCAGTTAACTTACCCAATCGCAGAAAAAAAAATCGCCACATAGTCTCACTCATCTACAGCACCTAATCTGTATCTACCCAAGATACCTTAAATACCCAGCAAGCATCTCCTAGACTAGACACTAGGATGGAAGGGGAGGGAGGGGAGGGCATCAAAGGGGTGGGAAACAAAAATCTAGACCCAAAAGGCAATGGTACCATAATCTTCTAGTTACTAAAAGACAGACCAAATCGCTGATCCTTCACCAGGCTCTTACAGGGAACACCTGAACCACAAGACACTGGAGAGGGTAAGATCAAGACTAACCTTAATCTTCTACATCTTCCCTTCCTCACTTCCCCTCTCCCCCCCTCTCTCTCTTATCTCTAACTCTTGTATATTAGTTATCTTTTTCCTCATTTTCTTAGTGGCCACTGACCTGTAACTCCCAGATCCAGCATGGGGCTATCATCCACAATGAGCTTTTGATCAGAGAGACCTACAAGGTTTCCTAAAAGACAGACAGATTTCTGTCAGAGTACTTGATGACCCACCAAAGGCAAGTGGTAAGACCCTACTGCTGAAGACACCTTATGTGATTGACATGCAAATTAGAATGGCATGGCTGGAAGTTGGATGAGAGTCAGTCCCCAGACAGTCAGCGCGTCTAGTGCCAGAAGGTGCTACATGGGCGACTGGGGGAAATTGACCAATATCTGTCGAAGCAACGCATGGCCTAACCTAATTAACAGCAAATAACCTGTTGTGATGCCCACAAAAGTGCAATAGTGGCACACAGCCATGGTGGGGAACCAACTGCTCTCAATTTGGCTAACTGATCCCCTCACTGGTATGGGACCCATAGCTGGAGCTGGGAAACAAGTCAGAACCATATCCAAACACAAGTGCACTCTCCAATATCAAGCTACCATCAATTGTGGGCTACAAGAGGGTCTACACCTATTGAATTCTCTATAAAAATAAAAAAGTAAGGATTATCTCATTTGTCCTGGTGCTAACTTACTCTCCATTGGAGAATCTGCTTCTCTTTTTCAGACAGATGTAGATTCTAAGGAGAGAGCCACCCCATCATACCTCAAAAGCGCCCCAGCTGAAACTAAGAAAAATTGGAGAAACAAGGAAAGGGGCTGTTTTCCTGATGAACCGGATACCAGCACAAGGGGGAAGGAGATCAGCACAGAGAAAACTCAACTCCTACCAAATCAGAGAGCCAGAGCCTCAGAGGCCCCCAATACCTCATCACTGAAGCAGACCAAAAATGAACCCAACATGGTTCAGGGAAATTTTGCGGAAGAGGGGGCAGAAAGAATGTCAGAGCCACATGTTGGGTCATGATATGCAGAGACATTTAGCTTACCCATAACTGTGGGCTAACTCCACAATGCATGACCCGTATACCTCAACAAGGATGGGCCTAGGGGAGGGGGTAGGTCACGGATGAGCATAATAATGGTACCAAACAGTCTGTATTTGCTGAATACAAAACTGACTAATAAAGAGAAAAAAAAAGGGGGGGAGGAGCAATGCAAAAAAAAAAAAAGGTGTTATTTACCCAGAGATGAGGATTAAATAATAACAATGGTATTTTCTTCAGGAACTTTGTGACAGTATGCTCACTAGTTTCCAGGCCCTGTTTATTAAAGATTGCAAGGGTTGGGAATAGGATCACTCCCCCATGCCTGCAAAGAGTTCGCTTATGAAGCATACTAAGACCATAGAACCAAGAGATTTTAAATCAATGCATTTATATTCAGAAGAGAATATTCTTTCACCAAAACTGAAGAGATTTTTCAGATCCAAAAATTTAAGTAAAGTTGTATAACTCTCACCACAGAACTCCATAACTATGTCACAGCTGTGGGCAAATATATTCCAACAGATAAAAATGTGGTTCAGTGGCTGGAGAGATTCCTTAGCAGTTAAGAAGCTTGCCAGCAAAGCCAAAGGACCCAGATTATACTTCCTAGTGCCTACATAAATTCAGATGCACAAGGTGGCACATGCCTTTGGAGTTTGTTTGCAGTGGCTGAAGGTCCTGGTTTGTCGATTCTTTTTCTCTATCTGCATCTTTCTCCCCCTCTATTTCAAATGAATAAATAATATTTTAAAAATGCAGTTTAAGAGAATTTTCCATTATCTCCTCAATAATATTGACAGTAATGTTTATAAGTAAACACAGATATCCCAATAGTACAAATAATTATTTTTTCAATAAAATAAATCTGGCAAGCATTGCAGTTTAGCATTATTGATAATGTCTCCCTTCTCATCCCTGGAAGTTTGCATATTAGTGGTGAAAAAAACACAGAGGACCAAAATAAGCATAGTAACATATGTGGAAATTCTTAGAGCAGTTAAATTAGCAAATCCTACACTGGTCTATCACAGTCATGAAAATATTGGTGAGAGGGAAATATATCTAAGCAGAGATTAGGAGGACTAATCTGAGTCTGAACAAGAAGACATTCTTTTAGAAAAACTCAATAATTGAATATGAGCTGGGCATAAAATTTAGAAAATGGAAGTAGCTGCTGGACAGATTCACAATAGAAAATCTGGAAAACATTAGGTGGACTAGAACATGAGAAGGTTCTCTGATGCCCTACAAATAAATGAACCAAAGAATCATTGAAGATTCTTTAAACTGTAAAGTAAACTGGATGGACATTTTAGGAGACCAATTGTCACAGACATCATGTAGTCATTTGTCATATTTGTACACTTCCTACATATTTTCCTTTTATGCCCTAGAAATTAACCCAGCAAGCCTCCATTTCCATACAAACAAGTGGTCTACAAGAAATTGAACAAAATGTATCTTGGGTTGTAGAAGCCAAGACCTCTAAGTTAAAATCTTTGAGTTTTATAGCAGGAATTTGGTACTAGTTAGTCAATTAAGCTGATCTTGACCATTCTGTGTGGCTGGAATTGTTCTGCACCAGCAGCAACTCATAAATTTCTTGGTAATTATTCTTATTTTCATAACCCCAGTCCCAGAATATGGAGGAAACAGTTTGACCTTGAATAATACAGAAATCAAACTTCCATCTCCCCATCTACTCTTAGAAATGCCAGCCTTCTTTTACTGAGTGGGGGACAAAAGGAAGGAAAGACATTTATGAAGCTCAATTTAGACTTAAATTTGTAGTCTCACAGGTGTGTTGGACTTTTATCATGGTTACCTATATGTTTAGATAAAGGTACTTGAAATTAGGCTGACTCTTTTCCATTTAATTGGTTCACAAAATACTGAGGTTAATCAATTTTTCATTATATCCCCTCTTAATCTATTTTGATGATGATGATATTTTCTTAAGGAAGATATGTCAATAATCAGTAATAATAATAAAAAAGTTTACCTACATAGCAAAAGCTGCTGCAAAAATGCTAAAATATGCAAGTGGTTCAACCAAAGGGATAAACTAAAAAAGACAAAGTTGAGTCAGTCTAAAATCATTTTAATAATCTATTAAATTCATTTATACTTTTATGAAGAAAAATGCCATCTCCACAGTTTTACTCATCAAACATAATCTTTACATATGGAAGACACACCCCAGGTTATGTTTTTTATATGGTATAAGCAAATATAAATGCAGCATCTTTTCTCATTCCACATATTATTTGTATTACAATTAGCAAGAGTGATGCAATCCCATGAAATTAATGAGGACAGATAAAATAATACATAAGACGAGTGCCTATGAATTTTACTCACATAAACACAAAATTTTGAGTGGCATAATGTTATAACATTTCAAAATATGATTTTCCAAACAATTTTAACAATTACAGAATTAGAACTATACTGAAGAACTAAAGTGGTCTGATTGACACTGCATTGCATGCAACATCACTAGGAAAAAAAAAAAAATTCCTCATCTAATTTATTTTCCCTGTAAAGCTGAAACTAAACAATGTTCTTCAAATGTTTTATTTAAGATGTCTGTACCCAGCCTATAGAGTAACAAGCTGGTACTAATAAGCCATACATAAAGAGCCTAGTTATTAAAACACAAATTAGGTACTCCTTATGTTTAATACATGTGTAAGTTCAATTAATTTTGCAGGCTTAGTTAGAAACAAAATGACTTGAGTTTACCAACCACTGCAATGTAAAACAATCAAATGAGATTTCAAGTGCAAATAGAAAAGATATGTTTGCTGGAAATAACAGCAATTATTTCATGCAGAAAAACTTGGTTTCCAAGCTTTTTTGCCATGTGCCCACCTGCCCTTAGTAAAATTATTTGTCCATCCTAAGTGACAATGAATTCCTTCTTTTAATATCCATAAGCTGCATGTATATCTGAAAGGCAGCTGGTAGACATAGCTTATTTACAAATATTGGTTTCAACTTATAAATGCACGAGTACATAAATCTGAATCCACTCGGAGTGTATGCCCTCTGTTCCCTCCATTGCTATTAGCATAGCATCATGCTCAAACCAACATAGCTAACAGTCCAGTTGTTCCCTAAATTATGTATTCAGTTGGGAATTAAAAAGAGTTGAAGTAACATGTGAATTACATGAGTCCCTTGTTGTAGACAGCATATTAATACTTTGGCTTTTGTTCTTGTTTATGATATATCCCCACATTACTCAGAAGGGAATGTTAATCAACATTTCCCCTTGGTGATACTAAAACTCTGCCTTCTTATACTTGAGGGAAGAAGCAGAATATTCTATTTTTTTTGAAATGTTAATGTACCTTTTAGGAAACTATTTCTGTCTTCTAAATCATTTCAGTGCTAAATTACTAAGGGGGGGGGGCATAAAGAAGTATGGCACTGGTGAAAATAGTTAAATAACCTGAAAGATAAAGGGATTGAGAAATTTAAGTGCAGGACCTTTAGGAATATAGTACTATTTTACTTGTAATTATTGAGTTTTAAGTGTTTGGTTAAAATATCAACAAAACTTGCAAGTATTTTGGTTGTTCTTTCAAAGTAGAGACTTAACATCGATTATGGGATAATCTAGCCTCAAAGTATGGATTAACTTGTTCTATCTATGAACTAATGCACACTTGACTTGCCAGAAAAACAGTGACAATGAATCTTATTTTAGGCGATTTTTGCTCAGGTACCATGCTGTGGGTATAAAAATCATCATAATCTCAATGTTCTATCACTGCAAGGTATATCAAAGGGAGATATGATGTATGGCTGCCATGGAAAGATTTTGGAAACTAAAAACATCAACGCTCATTGTGCAAACTTTATGAGATATGTGTCCTAAGAGCTACATGCATACATCTTCAAAGAAAGGTAGGCAGGAACAATGAATTGATAGGACTTTAATGTGTTTTCCTTTCAACAGTCTCATATGATGTCAGCCACTATGTTGACAGCCCACAAATAAACTCTGAGGTAACCGAGAGGGAAATTAGGATCAAAATTTGTTCAAGAGTTCTCTCACACAGTGATTTCTATTTGACAAGAAAGTCTAAAACTGTGTAGGAGAGGGAAGGTAAAGCATTTATTCTCTACTGAAGTATATAAGATTTAGCAGTGTTTTTATGTTATTGTGGGACCCATTTGTTATCTTGCATGGCATTTCCTAAATAATACTGCAACTTACACACAGGAACTGAGGGTATAAACTATGGGTCACAATTCAGGGTGAAATATTTTATTGTGATAACATATTGCAATAACAAAGCTTTAGAATGCCAGTGAATCCTAACTTAATTGTCTTCTGTTCTGGAAATAAGCAAGATAAATGAAATGCTAGAGAGTCTCACAGCTGGTGATGGCTTAGATTTAATAAAATGAGCAACAGCTAAGACACATTGTGTGTTGTATTTTAACTAATGGCCACCCATCATTTCTGTAAAGAGATAAAATGCCATTGCAAAACAATAACTTAGTTTGAATAAGACAGTTATTATGGAGCATACAATATAGCTAGGAAAGGAAACCTTATGTTTAGAAAGTGGTAAATAATATCTAAGGAAACATTAATTACACAAAAGGCATTATAATAAACCTACGTTCCCACTTGCTCATTTCCAATGTCAATCTGAAATATCAAATGGCCATAATGAAAAGAATTTTTTTAAACTATGTACAATTTTTGTATTATAGACTGGTTTTCGTGTGACCATAATGATCATGTGAGCTCTCCTAATTACTAAAGGTTCAAATTTAATCAGAATCAGGCATATGGCAAAAATGCTATGCTTTCCATGTATAATACTACACTTGCCACCATCTAGAGAGCCGAGGAGAGAAGGAACTTGAGGTTAATGAGCCAGAAGGAGGTTTGGATGAATTGTCTTTTTGATGTGTTTGAGAGACAGAATTTTATTTTCCTTTCATCTAAAAGTAACACTGTAAGCAGTTCATTAAAAAAGTTGGCAATGCATTATCAATGTGAAAGGAGCTTATAATTCATACTTGTTCGCAGATTTTTTTCTTTATATATTATAGGTGACAAATGGACCTCTATTAGCATGACAAGTAATTGTGAAAAAAGTCAATACCTACAAAATATCAATTCAGGCAATATCAATTTTATGGGAAAAATTAAACATAATGACAGTAGTTGAATAAAGACTTTTGTTTAATAGACTACTATAAATTGGTTGGTGCAATAAACAGCATCAGCTCACCACGCATTTAAGCTTACTCCATTATTTCATGGGAGTGGATGATATTATTAAAATTACTTTCCTTTCATAGAAAACAAACAAAAAATGAAAGTGTTGACTCTTAAACCTGCCTAGCATTTCACTGAAGCACAACTTTCTGAACTTTTATCACCCTTTAAAGAAATAATTTTTTAAGTTATATATGTGGGGGGGGGGGTGTGCGTGTGCACGTGCATTTGTGCTCCAGGGCTTCCAGACTTGCTTGCTGCTGCTACAAACAAACACCACTTGGGCTTTATGTGGGTGGCTCTTGAATTAAACCAGGGCCAACTGGCTTTACAATCAAGCTCCTTTACAATCTAAGCCATCTCCGCAGTGTGAACTTTTTCAAAAGCATTTAAAAATAATATATTAGGGCAATATAATGGCTACTTCCACCCTAGGTCTGTTTGAAAATAGGAACAGGGTGTTGGGAAGACATTATATCCCCTAAATGAGTCATCAGTAACTTTATAAATGATTAGAAACTGAAGAGATTTCTATTATAAATAAATAAATTAGAAGAATTTTTTTAATTTTTTTAGTTTATTTATTTATTTGAGAGTGACAGACAGAGCGAGAAAGAGGCAGAGAGAGAGACACAGAGAGAATGGGTGCACCAGGGCCTCCAGCCACTGCAAAATGAACTCCAGACGCGTGTGCCGCCTTGTGCATGTGGCTAACGTGGGTCCTGGGGAGTTGAGACTCGAACCGGGGTCCTTAGGCTTCACAGGCAAGCGCTTAACCGCTAAGCCATCTCTCCAGCCCAAATTAGAAGAATTTTAGCTGGTTTATAAGGACAATTTCTTTTCACTGTGCCTCTTGGTTGTAAGGGGCATACAGGTGATGAAAAGTCCAACCTCATTACAAGAGAATTTCTGCTATGTGAATAACTAAACCAGTAGCCCTCAGTATACAATGCAAGGTTTTCAAAGGAAATCATAAAAAAAAAAAAACATAAAAACACTGCCAGCTGGCATTTCTAAAAGAAGCCACAATTAAAAAAAAAAAAAAAAAAGAAGAAGAAGAACACTCTAGCCAAAGTGAAACAAGTAAAACTTTAAAAGACTTAATACATTCAAGTTTATATTGCCCATGGAGACAAATATGAAATGCATACCACTTTTTACAAAAGCAAAATAATGCAGTGCAACTTGTGTTTGAATTATCACATTCAATTTAACTTGAAGATTATAATCAATGCTATCTTAATGTATTTTCAAATACCTTTAAGAATGGGAGAACACTTGAATAGATTTTGTTCATTCTTTTTTTTTTTTTTTAAATTTTTTGTTGTTCATTTTATTTATTTATTTGAGAGTGACAGACAGCGAGAAAGAGGCAGAGAGAGACAGAGAATGGGCGCACCAGGGCTTCCAGCCACTGCAAAGGAACTCCAGACGCATGCACCCCCTTGTGCATCTGGCTAACGTGGGTCCTGGGGAGTTGAGCCTCGAACCGGGGTCCTTAGGCTTCACAGGCAAGCGCTTAACCGCTAAGCCATCTCTCCAGCCCGATTTTGTTCATTCTTTCTTATAGTGTTCATAAGCAAGATCATTTCAACTTATTTAATTGGTCCCCCCCAAAACAAACAAACAAACAAACAAATTGTGGTAGTTTGCATTCCAATAGTACTGTAAAATTCCATCACTAAAAAGATCTAAGTGTGGTCAAAGTTATCCAAACAACAAAAATATAAATTTACTTAAATGAAGTGATTTTAAAAAGGTTCTTACTGCAAAATCCTCCCTCCACTGGTGGGCTGCTTGAACTTTTTCTGCTTCTAGAGCCAGGCGCTGAAAAAGAAACAGAAAATCTTAGAATTCAAATGACCACAAGAACATGTAATTATAATACAAAGTGCTTTGGTTCTTGAAACAATTATGAAGGCATAAAGAGCAGTAGATACTCCTTATTTACAATTTATAAACTCCAAGTCATATAGGCATATAACCTACTAAAGTTGATGTATACATAGTACTCTACAGAAATGCATGACCTATTATTCTTGAATACTAGAGTTTACTACCTCTGTTCTTCTCAGCATTGAGTGCTTTCTTTCCTTGACTAATATCCAACTTTTGGAAAACAAATTATAATTAAGACAACATATTAGGGGATGGAGAGATGGCTTAGAGGCTAAGGCACTTGCCTACAAAGCCAATGGGCCCAGGTTCGATTCCCCAGTACCACGTAAGCAATATGCACAAGGGGGCACATGTATCTGGAGTTCGTTTGCAGCCGTTGGAGGCCCTGGCATGCCCATTTTCTCTATGTCTTTCTCTACCTGCCTATTTCTCTCTCTCAAATAAATAAATAAAAATAAAGCTTTTTAAAAAACACAGCATGGTATTTCACTAGAATCCTGTTTTTTAAGTAGGTACTACTTTAGTATAAGTCATAGCAAGTGGAAAAGAAATGATGTTGAGAGTCTAATAGATATGTTCTAAGCAAGTGGCCACTTTCATAACAAAGGCATGTTTAGATGTTACCAACAGCCACAAACAATAATCCCCTCTTCGCTGATGACATTCTTAAGATGTGTCAGGTAGGCCACAATTACAGCAACTGTCATAGCCACCAGTTTCCAGAGCAAAAAGAAAAATGGCTTCAAGCTGTAAGATAATTTTCCTAGGGGGAAACTAGATAAAATCAACTTTATCAAACACATATACACACTCGCTCATGTAAACAAGAATTTTATTAAGTAATGGCATTTATTGCAAGAGTCTGAAACATTTTGCAAATCTGAAGGCAAGAAGTTATGTGTATAAATTAAAAGAAATAGATTCTAGGTTGCTAAATGTTATTCCCTTGCTCAAAATCTAAAATTAAATACTCATGAAAAATACAATACTGTTATCATTTTTGTCTATAAAGAAATAAAGGAAACTTTTATCAGATTTCAAGAAAAATCCAAATTCTGAGTTTTGAGTTTCTCAGTCTTATACTAGCAGTCACCAATAGAGTTGCAAAAAACCAGCTGGTCATTAGTTAGAGAAAAGTAGCATGTCTTCCAGACACCTCAAGGCTCTAATTAATTTCTATTCCAGTCAGGTGACATTTTTAAAAAGCCAATAGTCCACCTCTACATGCCACAGACAAATTTCATTAAGACTAATAAAATCCTTATCTAATAAAATGTGAATATTTTCATGGTAGAATAGTTCAGTCTGCACAGCTGGCTATATATCTAGTAACAACAGACTACTTCCAAAAGGAAAAAAAAAATCCCCTTATTAAATGTGCAGTAGAGGTAACTAGTGAAGTATGAACACCCTTGAAGGTCACTGATGATCGATCCCTGCTTCATAATGTACAACCTATACAACCAGGAGCCAAAGCTGCAGAGCTATGAGCAAGGCTCAGAAGAATGGGATCAGATGTGGCTTTGCACTGAGTGGAGACATAACATGCTGAAGTGCCCGGAAGGTCACCTAACACATAAACGTTGTAAAGTTACCATCTGGTAAAGAACCAGTACATACCATTATCCCCTCATGTTCAAAACAAGTCGGTCAACCTAGGCATGTAAATCTAGGCATGGAATCTGTCCCGGAGACTTTAGAAAATATGTAAAACATCATTCTGGAAGCTGAGTCAAAAGGACTACTGCAAACTTGAGACCAGCCTGGGCTACTCAGAAAGATCATGTCTTAAAAAAATTATTACCTATGGGGACTGTCACTAGAAATACATGATGGGAAAGGCACAGAAACTTTGGGTTTTCAGAACAATAGGACTGATTGAGGGTTTAATCAATCAACATCGTGTGTGTGTGTGTGTGTGGCCGTCCAAGAAGCCCAAGCATTGGGCACACAGCATTCCCAGATGAGCAGTCACCTGTGCCCAGGAGTCCCAGCCCATGTCCTAAATCAGAGGTCATGAGAAGTGAGAACCAGATGGTTCCCTAAAGCGATCATAGTGGTCACTCCCTCAGGACCACTTGCCAACCACAACTGATGTGGTGATCCACCACGCTGAACCTTGACTGTTGAGCTATGCATACCACTTGTCCCTGCCCCCTTCAGTGCTTTTCCTGCTTTAATCCAAATCCCATTTCTGTCCCCTGGAGATGGCTTGGATTCACTATAACTCTTTATATATTCCTCTTCACAAGGAGGCTACATTGACAACTCTGCTCTCTGGTTTGCACCATTACTCCTCCTCTTTCTAACTGGTGTATTGGGAATGGATGACTGAGTTTTTTGGAGTTGACAGAATCTATTCTTTTGCTCTAAGAAACATTGTTATAATACTTATCATAGAAATGTGATGGTTCGTTCTGCTTACATCATAATATTACAGATAAGGTAATTAAATTCTCCTATTTTAAATTTATGTGTGAAACTCTTTCAGTATGAATGGTTAGTACAGACAGATTTATGATAGCTATAGTAGATGACAGATGTGTTAATAATACACAGAACCCTATATTACTATTGGTTTGAACATTTATTACACAAAATCACTTTAAAGATAATTGTAAGCATTCAGCTTTTCTCCTACATTTTATTTAAGTGATTTTCAATTTTGCATTCTTATTATTATATTTTATTTAGCACACAGAATTTGAGATATGAATTCAGCACTTCAACATGTAAACAGAGGGCTCCATTTTTAAAGCAGACTAGATCCTATACCTTCTGACTCCTATGTCCATGCTCATGACACAAGGTCATTCTTTACTTCCCATTAAAGCCACCAAGTAATGTGACTATAAGGCATGAATGAAGATATTATAAGACCAATGCTAAACCATTGGCAGAAATATATTTATTTCAAGTTAGATGAAAGAACAAAGACGGAAAAAAAATGGAAATCATGAAATAGGTTAAATTGGTAACTGTTTTTTACAAAAGTCTTCCCTGGAATCCAAGCATGCTATTGCTAATTAGTTAAAAAGCATTTAGTGTGCAGGAAATCAAAAACAGAAGCACATACATGTATACATGTGCACACATGCACACACACACACACACACACAGAGCCAGAGAATAGAAGCAGCTAATCAGATCTGAGAAACAGAAAGACCAGTACCCTTTAGAGGGCTATCTATCTATTTCTGCCCAGCATTCACATTTTATCATACCTGTATCTTGTCCACTAGTATTGAATTGACAGATGGCATGATGTCAAATTAAAGCAGTCTAGTTATAATGTATAGAGACAATTCTATCATTCTGATGAAGAATATCCAAATATATTTTCTCTTAGCAAAAAAACAGTTCTGCCAACTTTTAATATGTCTGCTGATTTAGCTATAAATTAATTGTAAGCTAAAGATTTTTACAGTTTACAAAACAATTATAGGGAAATTTTTTAATTTTTTGTTTATTTTTACTTATTTGGGAACGACAGAGAGAGAAAGGCAGAGAGAGAGAGAGAGAATGGGTGCGCCAGGGCCTCCAATCATTGCAAACAAACTCCAGATGCATGCACCCCCTTTTGCATCTGCCTAACGTGGGTCCCAGGGAACCAAGCCTCGAACTGGGGTCCTTAGGCTTCACAAGCAAGCGCTTAACCACTAAGCCATCTCTCCAGCCCAATAGGAAATTTTTTAAAAGAATTTTAAGAGAAACCCATCAGGGCATATATGGCCATTCATTAGATTGCACTGACATTGACACATCATGTGTGTGTGTATATATATATATAGTTTGTGTTGTCTTAGACACAAAATTCAAACAAATTGAAAATAAAACAATGTCTTTGGCTAATGTGTAACATGGAGCTTCTGGTCAACTCCCAGGGAAGAAGAGGGAAGGCATTAAGGGGTACACTGGGTCTTTCAAGGGAGAGCAATCTCTAATAGATCACCAGTGGGAGGGTGCAGAGGGGCAAAAAAGGGAATCTATCGATTTCCAAGCTCTCGGGGAACCACAGTCCCCCAATGCCACCAAGCAGCTGTCCTAGCCAGACTCCAAGCCTCAAGCTACTCCCGCACTAACCGCATGCAAGGAGACCCAGGCCAGTAGTTTCACCTGTGCCAAGGGCACAAGCAAGCCCCATATGCCCCTGCCCACCAGCACATCCTCCGATCCCGTCTGCTCTGCACCCTCCCTACCTGCCACCCTGTCCCCACATCGGACACTATCCACTCCACCCCCGCCCCCCCCATGTAAATTGGCACCCAGTCCATTTGGCCCCACCTCCCCCACCTGCACAATGTCGGACAAGCCACAAGCAAATCACCCATGAATTCCAACACCCTCTGTTCGCACCCCCCCCACTTCAGACCCCCCCACTACGCCCCACCTCACCACAATTTGGACTGCTCCACTCTGACCTACCAGTGCCTCCCGCATAGGACCTGCTGTGCTCCACTCTCCACTCCCCACATCAGACCCTCACCACATGGCCCCGCCCCCACGTGGCTTTGGAGACACTCCACTCAACCCCAACCGCCCCACCACCGAGACTTCAGACCCATCAAGTTCGGCACCAGCCCCCTCTCCCATGACTTTGGAGCTGCTCTGCCTCACCCACACCTACACTCAGTCCCACGGTCTTGGTCCCTACCCAGGCACTACTTCAGACCCTTTCCGCTCTGCCCTGCACACGGTACTTCCGAACAATCTGCTCCAACCTGCCCACCCCAAGACATCAGACAGACTCTGCTTCATTACCCCCACCCGACATTGGACCTGCTCTGCTGCACCCCGCAGCCCCTCTTCTGAAATGCTTGCTCAAGCCTGCCCCCACCACTTCGACCTGCTTTGCTTGTCCCCAACCCCCCCACAAATTTGGACCCACTCCACTCAAACCTGGGCCCCCCAACCCCAACTTCCGCCCTGCCCCGCTTGGCCCCACCCACTCCGCCACTTTCAACCACTTTGGCCCACCCAGCATACCTTGGTCCTACTCCACTGGGCCCTGGCCCCACCCTAGGACTACTTCAGATGCTTTCTGCTCTGCCCCACGGCCACATGTTCCCACTGTTCCTACCTGAACCTCAACTTGGCACCACTCTTCTCAACCCCATGGCCCCCTGCCCCCTGGCCCCGCCCCCCCACCGTGTGACCTTCACCCCCAACTCCCGACTTCCCCCCACCCACTAAGCAGCACCAATTCCTCCACCCATCTTGACCACAGTTCCATTCTCCCTGATCCTACACTGTGATAGGCATACCACAAAGCAAAAGAATAACATAAAAAAACTAATGCAAGTAAATCCAGTAAGCTCTTCCAGTGGTACAAAGGATGTCTCCAAGCAAAACATAGAAGAGACATTAGGATCAGAACCCCAAGATAAAGTTATGAGAAATGCAAGCTGCATCAAGCTACTGGTAGAACTTGCAGAAAAGCAACATAGGACTGATAATCATGTGGATGCTCCCATCACTAGACTACACATAATCAATAAGAAAATGGAATGGGTCCAAAGACAATTAAAGGGTATGAAGGAGAGTGAATAAAAAGAGGACCCAGAAAAACAGCTGACTATGCTAAATGAAGATATAAAGAAATGCAAGGATGAATTCCAAGAAGCATCAAGAAAATCAGAAAATGGATGAACTTGACAGTGGGATAGAAACCATACATAGAAAAGTAGTAGAAAATGCAAACCTAATTGAACAAGCCCAAAACTCTTTGGAAGCTCCAAGAATATAGTCAGCCATAAGGAGGTTAGAAACTCAGATCTGGAAGACAAAAAAGAAGAAACAGTTTGAGAGTTCAAAAGTTTCAATAAGTTCAAAAATTTCTGTGAACAGAAGATGAGGAAATGTGGGATACCCTTAAATGTCCTAACATTGGTATCATGGGAATACCAGAAGGGGAAGAAATTCAGACCAAAGGCATGGAGAACTTATTTAACAAAATAATCAAAGAAAACTCCCACTCTCTCAAAAGAAAGGCCCATCAAGATGCAAGAAGCTAACAGAACTCCAAACAGACTGGACCAAAGGAGAAAAATCTCCAAGACATATTAGCATTAAGACTCTAAACATTGAAATCAAAGAGAAAGTCCTAAAAGAACCTAGGAAAAAACATCACATCACATTTAAAGGTAACCCCATCAGAATTACTTCAGACTTCTCAATTGAAACCCTTAAAGCCAGAAGGGCCTGGAATGGAACACTGCAAACTCTAAGAACCTATGGCATCCAACCTAAAATACTCTACCCAGCAAAAGTATCCCTCATAATAGATGGTGAAAGAAAAACTTTCCATGACAATCCTCAGATTTACAAATATATGAACACAAAACCAAACCTACAGAGTATTTCAGGAAATTCTCCACACAGAAGAATCAAATAATCAACCTCAAGTGCCTATAAGAAGGAGATCACAATAACCAAACTCAGAGAAGTCACACACACACAAAAAAAATCAAAGTCCAGGAAAACACCAAACCACATAAACCAATATAATATGGCAGGGATCAAATCAAACCTCATAGTCATTACCTTAAATATCAATGGCCTTAATTCACCCATCAAGAGACACAAGATAACAGGGTGGATCAGAAAATTAGATGCCACAATCTGTTGTTTTCAAGAAACCCACCTCACCACCAAAGACCTGAGGGAGAAAGGGTGTAAAATGATAATCCAAGCAAATGGGAATAAGAAACAAGCAGGCATAGTCATGCAAATATCAGACAAAATATACTTCAAACCAGAAATAATCAAAGAAGACAAATAAGGCCACTTCCAACTGATCAAGGAAACAATCCATCAAGAGGATATCACAATCATCAATCTTTATGCACCAAACACAGGTGCACCACAATTCATAAAACAAAACCTACCCGAAAATAAAACAGAAATCAGCACCAACACCATCATAGTTGGGAACTTCAATACTCCATTATCAGCAATAGATAGGTCATCCAAACAAATCTCAACAGTGAAGTGAGAGAGCTCAACAATACCATAGAACAATTAGACTTAAACGACATCTACAGAACATTCCACCCCAAATCCACAGACTGCATATTCTTCTCAGGATCCCATGAAACCTTCTCTAAAATAGATCATATACTGTGTCCCAAAGCCTTCCTCCATAAATTTAGGAAGATTGACATAATTCCCTGCATGATATCAGATCACAATGCTATATTGCTAGAAATTAACAACAAAAGACCCACCAAGAATCCTTTCGGCTCCTGGAAACTGAACAGCACACTTTTAAACAATGAATGGGTATGGGACAAAATAAAAAATGAAATTGTGAAATTTATAGAAAGGAATGATGATGAGAACACATCATAACAAACTTATGGGACACAATGAAAGTGGTCCTCAGGGTAAAATTCATAGCACTAAATGCCTTCAAAACAAAGACAGAGAGACCCCAAATCAATAACCTCACACCACCTAGAAGTACTGGAAAGCAAGAAGAATCCTACCCAAAAAAGCTACCCAAATGGAAATAAATAATTAATATCAGAGCAGGAATTAATGAATTGGAAACTAAGAATACAATTAAGAAAATTGATGAAAAAAGAGGTGATTCTTTGAAAAAATAAACAAGATTGACAAACTGCTGGCCAATTTGGTCAAGTGAAAGAAAAAAAGATGCACTTCAAATTAACAAAATTAGTCGTGAAAAAGGAAAGATCACAACAGACACAAATGAAATTGGGACAATCATCAGGTCTTACTTCAAGAACTTCAACTCCACCAAACTGGAAAATATGGAGGAAATGGATAAATTACTGGACACATACCATCTACCAAAGCTAAACTCAGAGCAGATTAATCTCCTAAACAAACCTATCACACCCACTGAGATTGAAAAGGTAATAAAAAAAAAAAAAAAAACTTTCCCAAAAATAAGAGTCAAGGACCAGATGGCTTCTAAGCTAAATTCTATCAAACCTTCATGGAAGAACTGAAATAAATCTTTCTAAAACTGTGCCACACAATTGGAGAACAAGGAAACCTCCCTAACTCCTTCTATGAAGCTAGTATCACCTTAATACCAAAGCCAGGCAGAGATGCCACAAGAAAAGAAAACTACAGGCCTATTTCCCTGATGAACTTGGACACAAAGATCCTGAACAAAATCCTCGCAAACTGAATCCAACAACACATCAAAAACACTATCCACCTTCATCAAGTAGGCTTTATCCCAGATCGCAGGGGTGGTTCAACATACATAAATCTGTCAATGTAATACACCACATAAACAAGGTTAAACATAAAAACCACATGATCATTTCAATAGATGCAGAAAAGGCCTTTGACAAGATACAACATCACTTTATGATCAAAACATTGGAGACAATTGGCATGATCAGTTTATATCTTAACACAATAAAGGCTATATACAAAACTCCTAAAGCTCAAGTAATACTTAATGGGGAGAGACTGAAGGAATTCCCATTGAGATCAGGAACAAGACAGGGGTGTCCACTCTTATCTCTGCTCTTCAATATAGTACTTGAAGTCCTAGCTCAAGGAATAAGACAGGAGAAAGAAATGAAAGGGATACAATTTGGAAAGGAAGAAGTTAAGTTGGCATTATTCGCACACAATATGATTCTATATGTAAGAGACCTGAGAGCCTCCATTCCAAAACTCTTAAAGGTTGGTGAAAAGCCACTTCATCAAAGTAGGTTACAAAATCAATGAACAAAAATCAGTACCCTTTCTATATGCAAATGACAAAGATAAAGAAAAGTAAATAAGTGACAATGTCCAATTTTCAATAGCAACCAAAAAAAAAAAAAAAAAAACCTTGGAATAACATTAACCAACAAAGTGAAAGATCTATACAATGAAAACACTCAAGAAAGAAATTGAGAAGGACTTGAGAAAATGGAAAGACCTCCCATGCTCCAGGATAAGCAGAATTAACATTGTGAAAATGCAAATCCTATCAAAAGCAATATACAGATTTAATGCAATTTCAATTAAAATCCCAACATTGTTCTTCACAGAGATAGAAAAAAAGATCCCAAAATTCATATGGAAAGGCAGAAGGCCTTGGTTATCCAAGCACATCCTCAGCAAAAGAAACACCTCTGGAGGCATCACCATACCCAAAAAGTTTCTTCACAGACAAACATACAATAAGCAGAGCCAATAGATTACTCCCAGAATGGGAGAAAATATTTGCTAAATATCTGACAGAGGCCTGATCTCTAGAATCTACAAAGAACTCAAAAACCTAAACAATAAAAAGTCAAACAACCCACTCACAAAATGGGTCAAAGAGCTGGACAGGCAGTTTACAGAGGAAGAAATACAAATGGCAAACACATGCTTAAGAAAGTGTTCATCATCCCCACAATGCATGACACATGCACCCCAACAATGAGGGTCACTGTGGATGGGGGAGGACAGAAAGGATGCTAACAATGGTACCAACTTGACTGTATTCACTGAGCACAAAAATAAAAAATAATAAAAAGTAACAGATGTAAATAGCAGATTTATCTATGTGAAATATGTATTGTGTGATTAGTGTTCCATGTTAACACCTAATAAGGATTAGGCAGTTACTGTTCTGTGCCTGTATTGACAATCTAATTATCACTGTAATGAGTTTACTTATTTTCATCAAAATGTTATTGGCATATAAAAAGATACTTGTCTGAATGATCTAATAATGGAAAAATGGGTGTATGAACACCCTTCCATGTTCTGAAGAAATAGTCCCAGGAACCGTCAATCACTTTGAAGCTCACAATAATGAGCAGGCACTCTGGAGTCTGGCTAACCCAGTTTCTTGTTATGATGCTACTTTCTTCTAACGGTAATTTTCAGAATTTTAGTTTACTGTTGTTGTTGCTGTTGTTGTTGTTGGTGGTGGTGTGTGTGTGTGTGTGTTGCATTCCTATGTGTATGCATGTTTGTATGTGTGTGGACACATACTGGCGTGTATGGGTGCATACAGGTGTGCATATGTAGACCAGTAGTAAACATTGGGTGTCTTTTCAATTATTTCTACTTTATTTTCTTTAGGACAGATTTTCTCTTAATGAAACATGAGCTCACTGATTCATCTAGCCTGGCTAATCAGCAAACCCTGGAATCCACCTGACTTTCCATTACAGGCCAGTACCACTACTCCCCCATTTTCTGTTGGTGTTGAGGATCTGAATTAAGATCCACACACTTGCACAGAAAGTACCTTGGCAAC
The DNA here is from genome assembly GCA_036346955.1 of Dipus sagitta. Lineage (NCBI taxonomy): Eukaryota > Metazoa > Chordata > Mammalia > Rodentia > Dipodidae > Dipus > Dipus sagitta. The sequence continues at coordinate 48,725,217 of CM070780.1, forward strand.
TGAGCAATCACCTCAGCTCTCCAACTATGCAACACATTAAACTTTTTTCCTATCTCTTGGATATTTATGTACCTTATACATATTTTTAGCCAAATATAAATATTCAAAATCTATAAACTTGTGCTTCCATGTTAACTGTACACATCTGGCTCCATACAACAGACTATGTCAGAACTATAATCACTGTGGAACACTTGCACATGTTCCTATGAATGACATGAATATAAAGTCCTTAATTTCCTCTGGGTTGAATCATGCAGAAAAGCTCATATCCGTAAAACAGTGTTGAAGTACACATTTGCAAGCAATGTTTGCTAGAAAGCATTGATTCTTTATTTTGGTTCACAGGTAACTAAATGCAGGATGAATGACTAACATCTCTGCTGTATTATTATTATTATTATTTGTCTATTAAATGCCATTAAAGTCGCAGAGATGTCATTGTCCTAAACCTGAAGTAATTTTGGATTCCAGGAAGAACAAAACCTCACAGGACTGAATCCTGTCCAGATAAAGATAGCTTCCATGATGATAAGACCACACTCTGGAACAGAAGCCAGCATCTTGGAGGAAGATCTTGGGAGATAACAGGGATAAAAGCTTCCTGGACTGCCTTGCAGAAGCAGAACTGAGACAATGATCAACCACCAGGCCTTCACCAGGACTCCATAATCATGCTGAACTCTCACTCCCTTGTCTCAATTCTTCCTTTGTCAATGACCTGAAGAACTTGGGGTCACTTCACCCCTTTATCTATCCCTCTATGTGGCCATAGTATTTCCCCCTCTCTGTAAAAATTTATCACCATGGGTGTCTGAGCCTAGATTATTGGGGTTATAATATAATGTGAAAACACACTCATCTCAGGGACTCACAATGTGGGTTTAATATGGTTTAATTTTGTTATATTCACTTTAGATTTTTTGTCATAAATGAAATGAAAAGGAGGATTCATAGGGATCTGTTTTTCTGTCCTTATGTTCTCAGGGGACTGAGTGTGGGTAGGGTCGTGGGATAATGAAATATGACAGTTCTAGCACTATTCAAGCAAATGAACATGTTGAACACTTCAACAGACAGAACAGAATACCTCAATAAACCTCATTATCAGATACTGTTTCAAAGGAAACTCGCCCCTGTCTTTCCAATAACATTAAACAAGGCAGTTGGTTTAAATTCATATAAACATGGATGTGTACTGGAATTCTTCCTAAGCCTTTGAAGAATTTATTTTAGTATGAGCATTTCACTGTGAAAACCTTAACATGCACAGAGATAGCTCTATATTTTTAAATCCCATTGATTACACCTGCATATTGTTTAAAATGTGCTCAGAAAGGAACATTATTGCTGCTCCACTACAAGCTCCATTTACTTAAAAAGAGCCAAGCCAGAACCTGGAGCTTAAGTAATCAAGAGTAATTAACACTACATGTTTCAATACTGGCTAGTCAAGCTGTGTGACTGGAATCCTGACTGGAAGGAAAAGTATTATTACAAGAATTGGGTTGTTGTCTTGGTACACAACTGGAAGCAAGGCTACTTGGGGGAATGACAGAGGAAGATCATTAATTTGAGACCAGCCTAGGCAATATTAAAAAAAAAGAGAACTGTTTCAAAAAGAAAATTATTCAAAACAGAGGCTGGGGTCATGACATGACAATTCTTCCCCCCTGCAATCGAACTGCAGACACTTGTGCCACCCAGTGTGCACATGCAACCTTGCATTTGTGTCACCTTTGTGCATCTGGTTTACATGGGATCTCGAGAGAGATCAAACCTGAGTCCTTAGGCTTCACAGGCAAGCACCTTAACTAAGCCATCTCTCCAGCTCTCAAAAGAATTTTAAAAAACAAAAGTACTGAGTATCAGTATTTAAGAAACATTTACTAAGTACTTGTTACATGTGTTTAGAGACATACATAATAAAAATATTAAACACACACATATCTTAGTATCTAATTGCAGCGATTTGAATGATTATAGCACACATGCTTTTCTAGTTTTATTTCAGTAGAATACCCACATAGCATAACACTTTTAAAGCACTGCTTTTATCAAAATGTAAATGCTGAAAAGAAACACCAGGAATGGTTCCAAAAATATAAATGTGCTAAACAATAATAAGGTATACAGAAAGGTATTTTTATTTGGCTTATTTTATGTTTTGCAGAAGCAATATGGGACCAAAAATATCCAAAAACATAGACATTGATCATTGTAAAAGTACTGCAGAATTCACACTATTTTCATTGATCTATATTTATTTATGAGGGAAATAAAATTACATAAATCACCTTAAATTTCACCAGTCACCTCATCTAACCAATTTCCCAGCTCATAGCAACAACTAAAATGAAATAATCCAAATCTCTTTGCATTGCTTGGAATGTAGTTTCTGAAAATAACTAAGCATAATCTAATGCTGACATTACTGATTCTTTTCACTTGTAAGCTGCTTATGTGTTGGGTGCCAAGAGCAATTCTGGGCTCTGGCTGAATGATTTGTCTAAGGAAGATCCCAATACCATTCCAAGTGACAGACTGGATTGTACAACAGAATCTACTGGGGCCAATGCTGTATGAGAACTGGTTTGCTGGAGGATTACAAAAGACAATTCCTGGTGCAGTGCAACCTGCCTTAGAAAAGTCAAAGCTGGAGTCATCTCTGAGACACTCTTCTTACCAAGATATGAGTCACCATCTCATTCTTATCAGTAATGCATAGAATGTCTGCTTTGTAAATACAGACTATCACTTACATCATCGACCAAGAGACCAAGAGACCATACTTCTTCCTCTACACAGGCATTATGCAAGTTGAATTATTCCAAACTATTACTTTAAAAAGGCCACAGATCCAAAGTTACACTCATCCCCTCTCTCTAACTGTGTTGTGGCTTCACAATCTTACTAACAAAAATGACTAAAGGATGTCTCTAAGTTTCACTTAAGCTTGAATAAAATATGCTTTTGCAGACTGCTTTCGTTTAATGCCATAACACACGAGGGAACAGTTACTTTTATTTTGAAATTTCCCATCTTTTAAAGCAAGAAAGCCCTAAGACATGAATAGCATTTTAAAATAATCTACTGTTGTTAGAAAAAATTCCAATATTGAGGAATTCTACTGAACTTTAATAAGAAAGTTCAGCATCAGTCCATCTGTTCCAGTTGATAGAAGAGGAAAAAATAAATGTGTCTTTTGACTAATATTTCTCAAGGGAGAAGTAACAGATTACCTAACTCTTTAATAGCTAGTTTCACTAAAACTGAAGCATGTAAATAGACTGACAAGAAATAAGTACCAAGTCTAGTTATTTGTGCAGATTCACATATCTTAACACACTCACAAATACTGGAGAAGAATACATAAGAGCATTATCACTGGTAATTACATTAAGCCAAACCACAAATTAATCATACGCAATGTAAAGTATAATGCAAGATTAGCTTAACCCTTTTGATGATCTCTTATCATTTTCATGCCAGGTTGTGTAAAATAAAGATCTCACAACACAGACACTATTTTCCTTTTTAGAGTAACCTTTTAAAAACCATAATGCATAAGAAACATAGAAATAAAATACGCTGATATCTACTTTTCTATTTGTGGACAAGTGAAAAATAAAACTTTTGAAATAAAAATTCTGGATCATGTTGTATAGATTTCAGTTTGGATCTGCCATATTCAAAGAGGCTTTTGAAATTGCCAGAAAGCTTCAAGTGTAATCTTCAGAAATGTAATTAGCTGCAATCAATTGTCAGAGTCTTCAAATATAGAAGCCAGGATAGAAAATATTTCAAATGGCGAGAACATCAAAACCTCCTTTAGCAATAGGAAAGTAAATAATACACAACATATAATTATCATTACCTTTCTTTGGCTCTACCACACAAAACAATAGAATAAAAGCTGATAAACTGAATGTAATTTCCACATTAGGTGTAAGCTTTGCCATGTGTAAAGAATAATCTTATTTAATAAACGGGTGGTTCATAAGCACCAGAGTTGCACAATGCAAAGATACTGAATTTATATCTGGGGTCATTTTTGTCAACCTACATGTTTGATTTGGACAATGATTTAATTCTCTTTGAGATAACCTTATTATAGAGATATTGGCCATTGGGACCTAGCACTTTTTTAAGAAGAACAGTTCTAAATAGAAATGCAATTTGACAAAAGTCAACAAGAGTATCCCACTGCCCCACCCCTGGTGCCACAGCCTTATACTATCATAACTGTAGCAGACCGCTTCAGGTTCGCTGATATAACCTTCCAGACAAGGCACAATTATGGAGGAGAGGATTTATTGAAGTTTAAAGATCCAGGGGAAGTTTCATAACAGCAGAAGAGGCTGCCCTGCTTTCACAGGTCCAAACAGAAAGAGAGAGAGAGAGAGAGAGAGAGAGAGAGAGAGGGCGCCACAAGCCAAAAACCACACAGCACACTTCAGGAACTCCAGGTGGAACTATGCACTTTGCATATCTTTAGATTGGAATCTCAAATCCACCACACTTTAGGGCTGGACCCTAAGATCAATCAAACTCCTCCAGCCAGATGGCTGCAGATCCAAACTACAAATTAATAAAACACTGAATATATTGGGGGCCATCTATTTAAACTATCACAATAACATAACTCAAACTTTTACCAGCAACCTTTTTTCTCTGTATGACTTTCTTTCATGCATGAAGTAGTTCTTTCACGTTTGGATGCCCACCATGACTTATGTAAAGTATGGACAATAGCACGCTTGCAGTCAATGAGTACAGATTATAGCGATAATGACTTGAGCTTTTATAATTGAGTTATATTTCATATGTGCACATGAACAAATTTATACATTCATAAATGGAACTGAAAATGAATGAAAAAAGTAAATTGGAATGGGAGGTTAAAATTCATCAAATTTATTTTCATATGTATGATGAAAATTATATGAGAATTTTGGTATCTTTGAGATTAACAGAGCCTTTCTTAGCTCTTTATTGGGCTCTAACTAAGAATTTAGGGTGCCAGAAGCTCATGGTCACAGTAAACATCCACTGAGTCATGGCCATTGAGTTTGTGTCTTATGAAGTTTTGATGAAAGGAATTCACAGACCATAGAGAACTAAGTTTAAAAATGATTTTATTATAAAATTTATAGAGATAGAGATTAAGAAAAAGCAGAGTCCCTATCCAAGACATGGTTCCAAGCAGTGGAAGGCCACCTAGAGATCCAGATGGAGGGGGGGGGGTCTTTTGGGGGATCTTACATGAAGGAAACTGAAGTGTACAGTTCGGCCCCCATCTCAGGTGTTCAGGCACTACTAGAGTTCTAAGAAAAGAAGTGAACTCATCTATTAATTTTCTCTTCTAAAATAGGGAGAGGTAAGGAAAAAAATCAGAACCCTTCTTATATTTCAGGCCTCTAATAAGGTAGAGGCTACAAGAACTCCTTTAAGGGAACAGAGGTAAGGAAGAACTTATATTTTGATGAGCCTTCCCATCCGGAAATTAACCATTTTTTTAATATGTAATTCACTTTCCAGCATTTTGATTTCCTTAAATTGTTTGTAATTGTTTCCCTTGTTCTATTTCAAAAGTTTTTAAACACTCAAATTAGTAACTTTTTTATTAATTAGTATTGTATTTAGCAAATACAGTCAGTTTGGTGCCATTATTAGGCTCATCCGTGACCTACCCCCTCCCCATGGCCCCTCTTGTTGAGGTATATTGGTCATGCATTGTGGAGTTAGCCCACAGTTATGGGTAAGATAAATGTCTCTGCATATCATGACCCAACATGTGGCTCTGGCATTCTTTCCGCACCCTCTTCTGCAAAATTTCCCTGAGCCATGTTGGGTTCATTTTTGGTCTGCTTCAGTGATGAGGTGTTGGGGGACTCTAGGTCTCTGGATCTATAATTTGGTAGGAATTGATTTTTCTCTGTATTGATCTCCTTCCCCCTTGTGCTGGTATCTGGTTCATCAGGAAAACAGCACCCTTGCTTATTTCACCAATTTTTCTTAGTTTCAGGCGGGGCCCTTTTGAGGTATGATGGGGTGGCTCTCTCCTTAGGATCTGCATCTATCTGAAAAAGAGAAGCAGATTCTCCAATGGAGAGTAAGTTAGCACCAGGACAAATAAGATAACCCTTCCTTTTTTTACAGAGAATTTAATAGGTGTAGGCCCACTTGTAGCCCATGATTGATGGTAGCTTGATATTGGCGAGTGGGCTTATGTTTGGATATGGTTCTGAATTGTTTCCCAGCTCCAGCTATAGGTCCTGTATCACTGAGGGGATCAGTTAGCCAAATCAAGCGCAGTTGGTTCCCCACCATGGCCGTGCACCACTATTGCACTTGTGTAGGCATCACAACAGCTTATTTACTGCTAAGTAGGTTAGACCACGAGTTGCTTGGACAGATATTGGTCATTTTCCCCCAGTCGCCCATGTAGCACCTTCTGGCACTAGACGCACTGTCTCTTCCAACTTCCAGCCATGCCATTCCATTTTACATGTCAACCACATAAGGTGTCTTCAGCAGTAGGGTCTTACCACTGACCTTTGGTGGGTCATCAAATACTCTGACAGAAATTTGTCTGTCTTTTAGGAAACCTTGCAGGTCTCTCTGATCAAAACCTCATTGTGGATGATAGCCCCATGCTGGATCTGGGAGTTACAGGTCAGTGCCCACTAAGAAAATGAGGAAAAAGATAACTAATATACAAGAGAGTGGGGGGAGAGGGAGAGGGAGAGAGGGAAGATGTAGAAGATTAAGGCTACTCTTGATCCTACCGTCTCCAGTGTCTTGTGGTTCAGGTGTTCCCTGTAAGGGTCTAGTGAAGGTTCAGCCATTTGGTCTGCCTTTTAGGAAGTAGAATTTTATGGTACCATTGTTGTTTGGGTCTATATTTGTGTTTCCCACCCCTTTGATGCCCTCCCCTCCCTCCCCATCCATCCTAGTGTGTAGTCCACCAGATGGTTGCTGGGTAAGTAACGTATCTCGGGTAGATTCAGGTTAGGTGCTGTAGATGAGGGAGACGATGTGGCGATTTTTTTCTGTGATTGGGTAAGTTCACTGAGAATGATCTGTTCCAGGTTCAAGCATTTTTCCTCCAATTTCATTGTCATTTTTTTCTTACTGCTGTATAGCATTCCGTTGTGTAGATATACCACATCTTAGTTATCCATTCTTCTAGTGATGGACCATGTTTGTAGTGGCTCAATTCGTAATAGCTAAGAGCTGGAATCAACCCAAATCAGTAACTTTTAAGTTAACTGGCAGAAAATTATCCATTATTTTCTGTTACACCAATCTGCTATAAATTGATGTTTGAGGTGGTCAGCTACTGTACATCAATTGATCAGCTTATGCAAATGCAATAATCTCCTCATAAAATACAGTAGCTAAAAACATCTCCAAGTTTTTCTTCAGCTATTCTGTATATAATTTTCAAGTAGTTTTTTTTTTCTTTTACTGTACTTACAATACTGATTGAGTCAATGAAGAATCTGGTGAACCATAAAGCATATACTGCATTTCAAAGTTTGGTGAAACAAACTTTTCTTCAGCTATAAAATGGAGACAGTGGAAAGTCTTTTCAACATTTTTAAGGGAATACACTGAGATTATTTTGTTCAAAATAAATAAAAGAGAAACATCTCAATCAGCCATGGTTATTGTGAATTAAGAATTGGGAAATAGCTCAGTGGTTAAAGGTGCCTTATTACAAAGTCTGGCTGGCATCCTATGTTCAATTTCTCAGAAACCATGAAAGCAATTGTGAAGTGCTATGTGCTTCTGCATTTATTTGCCATAGCAAGAGAACTGTCTCAAAAAGGGAGAGCACTGGCACCTTAAGTTTGTTCTCTGACCACACACACACCATGGCGCGCACGTGTGCGCACACACACATGCACACACACGTGCACAAGTGTGCATTCACATGTAAACTAGCTAACTAACTAAAGTATTTTAAAAACAAAGGACACCAAACAAGTGTAAGTCTAAGTACATGTAGGTGCCCCCAAAATTTTGTCAGCTTATATTTGCTTCAGGAACCTCCCAATTATGCATTTTCCAACAATGATTTTTCAACTCTGACCTTCACCCTATGCCTCCTTCTCTTTGATTTGGCTCCTATCAAAGGGAATTTGTTTCTGTCACCTGAAGTCACTATTGTTTGGTTTCAAGCCATTATCATTCATTCTTCTTTATCTTTTTTTATTAATTTTTTTATTTGTGTATTTTTACATTTATTATTAGTAATAAGAATTTCCTGTGGATACATCATGTGTTGGTATCCTCTTTTCCCTTGTCCCTGTCCCCATTCTGTTTGGGACACTCCTCAGTAGGATTAAGGGTTTTCCCCATGGGGATGTAGTTTATGAATTTTGGGAGCAGGAGTTAGTTATTTTGGTGGAAGGGAATGCCTCTGGGCATGATGCCTCAACCTGTGGCTCTTACAATCTTTCCACTCTCTTGTCCGCAAAATTCCCTGAGCCATGATGGGTAAGTTTTCAATATATTTCAGTGATGAGCTCTTAGGAGCCTCTGGATCTCTACTTTGATAAGTGTTGAGTATCCTCATGGTCTGTCTCCTATACCCTGGTGCTCATTACCAGGAACAGCATGGAAGCAGCACTCTTGCTCGTCTCCCCATTCCTCAGTGGATTCAGCTGTGGCTTGGCTGAAGTAAAAGGGGTAGTTTATCACCTCTGGTCTCTCTACCTTCTAAAAAAGAAGAACAGACTCTCCAACCGAGAGAACGTGAAGTCAGCATAGTTTAAATGGGATAAGCAATATTAATTTAGGAAGAATTTGATGTATGTAACTCCTCTCTTAGTCAAAGACTAGTGAGAGCTTGACACTGAAGAACATGATCTTTGTCTGGTTTCCAATTCCAGATATGGATTCCTTTACACTGAGAGGATCTCTTAGACAATCAGGAAGCTATTGGTTACCCACTGAGGCTGTGTGCCACTACTTCACTGGTGTTTACATTGTGTCAGCGTGTTTGCTTCTATGTAGCTTAGACCTCTGGTTGCTTAGACCATTATTGGCCATTTTCCCCCAGTAGCTCATGTAGTGCTTTCCAGCACTAGACAGGCTAACTGTCTGGGGACTGGCTTTCTTCTGAATTCCAGCCAGGTCTTTCTGACCCATGCTCTGTGCCAGCAGCATATGTTGATTTTGTTAAATTGGCCAGGGGATTATCAATCTTCTTTATTTTTTCAAATAACCAGATCTTCATTTCATTGATTTTTTAAAAATTGTTTTCTTATTTTCTAATTCATTAACTTCAGCTCTCATCTTGATAATTTCTTTCTGTCTGGAGTTCCTAAGGTTTTTTTCCACAACCCTTTTATAGTTTGTTTTTTAGTCTCCAGCAGCTGGTGGAGTTCTTGATGAGTCTTTTGTTGTTGATTTCTAGCTTTAAAGCATTGTGATATGATATGATGCAGGAAGTTATTCAATTTTGCTGAATTTAGGGAGGTACAGCTTTATGGCTTAATATATGGTCTACATTGCAGAAGGTATGGTGGACTGCTGAGAAGAATGTGTATTCTGCAGAATAAGGGTAGAAAGTTCTGTATATGTCTGTTAGATCTAGTTGATCTACGGTGTTGTTGAGCTCTGTTATTTTCCTGTTGATTTTCTATTTAGATAATCTGTCTATTAATGACAGTGGAATATTGAAGTCGCCGACTATGATGGTGTTGGTGTTTATTTCTGTTTTGTTATCAAGGAGGCAATATTTTTTTAAAAAAATAAACTGTGGTACACCTCTGTTTGGCACATATAAATTTATGATTGGGATGTTCTCATGTTGAAACATTCCCTAGATAAGTAAGAAGTGTCCTACTTTGTACTTTTGATTACTTTTAGTTGGAAGTCTATTTTATCAGATATTTATATAGCAACACCTGCTTGATTATTTTTTATTTTCATTTGCTTTGAATATCATATTCCATCCTTTCACCCTGAGGAGGTGTCTACCTTTAGTGGTGAGGTGGTGTTTTAGTCAGGTTCACTTTGCTGGTAGACATCACCCAACCAGCCAGTTTGTGGGCAACAAAAATAATAATAATAATAATAAAAGGAGATTTATTTTGGCTTATAGACTCGAGGGGAAACTCCATGATGGCAGGGAAAATGATGTCATGAGCAGAGAGTGGACATCACACCCTGGCTAATATAAGTTGGACAACAGCAACAGGAGAGTGTGCCAAACACTATCAAAGGGTGAGCTGGCTATAAAACCCACAAGCCCACCCCCAACAATTCACTGTCTCCAGGAGGTGTTAATTCCCAAATCTCTATCAGTTGGGAATCTAGCATTTTGAACACCTAAGTTTAAAAGGGACACCTGAATCAAACCACCACTTTCCACTCCTGGCCCCCATAAACTGATAACCATGCATGATGTAAAATGCAATACATTCATCCAACTTTAAAAGTCCCCATAGTATTTATAATTCTTATGATGTTCAAACATCCCCATAACCCAAGGTCTTTTAACTTAGCCAAAATACCAAAAAAAAAAAAAAAAAAAAAAAAACCATAATGGCACAGCTCTATTTGATTTTTGTTTTCTCTTGTATTGTTTTGCATTGTTTCCACCTCTTTTGTGTGGCACATTATCAGTTTGAGTTCTGGTTTTCTTGATGCTTTCTGGAATTCATCCTTACATTTGATCAAGCCTTCATTAAACTCAATCAATTGGTTATTGAGATCTTCCATTTCTTATTTCACCTTCAATTCATTGTCTATTCATTCATCTCTATTGAGGTTTCTAATGTTTTCTTCAGTCAAGTTAAGCCTACTGTCAAAAGCTGAATGCTCTAAGAAATGATTCTGTTCAGTTTCTTTGATATGATTGTTGGCCTTTTGATGGTTTGCTTCCAATTCAGCCATTCTTTTGATCAGGGTCTCATTGGTTGTTGTGTTTTTATTTTGGGATTGAATTTCTGTTGATTTCTGTATGATTTCCTAGGGACTAGGGAAGGACTAGGCATCCTTCATGAAGACCTCTCAGTTTTCTAAATTTCATTGGCTTTTTGGCATTGTGGTCTACCCATCTTGGGGAGACACCTTTTTTTTTTTTTTTTTTTTTTTTGAGCAGGAACCAAGTTTTTTGTCCTTGTAGGATCTTCAGAGGGTGTTTTGTTTTAAATGTGCACCAGATTGGTAAACTGGTGTATATTGGGGTTATAATCACAGATGCGCAGATTGTGGAGATTGCAGATATGTCAAAGACACCTGGGGAACTGGGAGCTCTGGCCTACGCAATCCACTTGTATATACTCTTCACACACGGGAATCATAGGTTGGGGAACCAGGCACCCAGAAGCTGGAGAGCTAGAGGCATGAAGCCCTGCTCCTACAGTGGCCCATGCACCCTCTCACACAGGGGAATAGGGATGTTGGTTCACAGGGGCCAGTAAGGATATCAGAGCAAAAGGCCTGTTTTCACAGCCCCCACACAGGGACCAGGCCTCCCCAAGCCAAGTGCTGGGGGAACTACAATACCCGGAACTGGGAGGAGCCAGGAAACAGGGATCTGGCCTACTTACTCTGTACCATGGGAAACCTCTGGTGTGCACCCTCCATTTCAGGATATCTGGGAGTTGGGGACACAGAGGCACTTCGGTCAGGAAGGTGGAACAAGGGGCATACTTCCATCTAAAGGTCTCAGGGTCCAAGCAGCCCAAGATAGCTGCAGCAGATCTACTGGCACTATGAAACTGGGAGGAGACCAGGGATCAAGGATCTGGCCTCCTCACGCTGGGGCTGCCATATGCACCCTCTGCGGTAGTGTATCCACGAAGTCTTAATTTCTTTTATTTTTTAATAATTCACCTTTGAGTTGAATTAATTCACACAAGTTGACAATTTGGTGAGTAGCCTGAAAAGTGTGATTCTAGACAGTAGATAGATTGTCTGTTTTGCTAATGTTGCTACAGAAACATTCTCTTTCCTCAATATACACAATATACAAGGGTGAATGCATCCCATTCTGTGGAAAATGCAAGTGTGTACTATAGACATCTCTTTTAGGAGTATGGCTGTCAAAATGATGTGTATATCAATCAACTGTGTAAAATATGCAGGAAATTAGGCTAAGTGTCAAATGCATTATTTGCTACTACTTTAAAAAATAATATGCCATTCTTAGTTTCACCTTTTTCAAGAGTGTGTGTGTGTGTGTGTGTGTGTGTGTGTGTAATTTATTCTCATATTTCTAAGATGTAAGCCTTAAGAAGTGACAAAATTTATACTCAGTTGCTAAGAGTTCATGAGTGCAAGGACTATGTCATGTCCTGAAGTCAGTATTCTACAACACTCCTCCTATTCCTCAAGATATTATGTTCTTTATTACCCCTCTTCTTTGGTGTTTCCTAAACCATGGAGGGTGTCCTAGGGATGTGGCATAAGGGGCTGAATATTCAAGTCACTTATTCTCAGGTGTGTCTATTTAAATAGAGGCTACCTACTCCAGAGCACTTGCATCCACCCTACTTGAAGAAAACAGTTTCAAAATGTTTTAATCTCACCAAAGTAGAAGATAAACAAACAACACCATTTTATGTACAGCACAGCAGACTTCTAGAAACTGTCAAACAATCAGTAATAATATGAAAGAATCCTTCCGCCTGTATTCAGTTTTGTCATTTTGTAAACTCATACATCAAAGTTTAGTTCTGTCTCTTATCTGTGACTTTCACAACCATGTTTTCCATTAACATCATATTGAAATTTATATGTATATATATGTGGTTTATAACACATTGCAATTCCTCAACCCCCTGTATCCCTGCTGCTGGCATGGAACTGCCTGGACTTTGCATACAGGCTGCAGGCTGTTTACTCTAGAATTCTGGACTTTCAGTCTCTTCTTTCTCTAATTCCTTATTCTTCTGTGCTATAAGATGTGCAGGCCTCTGTGGGAGATGGAATTTTGTTCCTGCCTCCCTAGCTTCCTGGCTCCTGGCTCCCCAAACCCTGGTTGCTTCCTCTGTGCTGAAGAGTATGCCCAAGTGGAGTGAGTTGGCCTGAGCTCCATGTTCCCCACCTCCCAGTTCCCCAGGTACCCTTGTTTCACTTGAAACCTTCACCACCTATGCATCTACACATCTACAGTTATAACCCCATCCTACTTCAATCTGGTTCAAAGCTAAAACAGAACACTCACTTAATATCCTACAAGGACAAATGCTTGCTCCCTCCTTAATAAAATAAGACTTTAAAAGTCTTAGATGGGTAAACAAAAATTCAAAAAATAAACAACAACAAAAGTCAGAAAACTGAGAGATCTCCACTAACAATGCCTAGTCCCACAATGGAAGCCTCCAAAAGAAACAGAGTAAACAACAGAAATTGGATCCCAATATTAAAACACAATAAGCTATGTGACCCTGAGCAAGAAAATAGCTCAAATGGAAGCCAATCATCCAAAAACCAACAATTACATTAATGAAACTGAGCGGAACCATCGCTTACAGCACACAGATTTGGACACTAGGCTTAAATAATTTGAAGAAAACCAGAGAGACTCAAGAGAGAGAGATAAACATTGCTATAAGTGTTTATCAGCTCTAACAGTTTGCTGGTACAGTCTTCATGGTCCTTTATATATAGAATCATATCATCTGCAAATAATGATAACTTGATCTCTTCCTTTCTAATTTGAATCCCTTTTATGTGTGTCTCTTGCCTTATCACTATGGCTAAGACATGGACACTGCAAGCCTTAAATTTGGCCAGCCAGGCCAAATGAACCAACAGGTGCAATAGGGCCATGATTTTTTATGGGGGAAACAAACCTCTCTCTAATTGGAATGGAGACCCGCTCTACAGGAGGGAATACAAGCCTGATACTGAAACGTCAAGAGCCCTAGGGTGTAGTTTTTGCTGGTTTCTGGCTAAATGCATACATTATGCTCACCAAACTGCATGGCGAGCACTTCTCTTAATGTTCGTATCCATGTATTAATGCTGCTGTCACTTTTTGTAAGAGAAAGTTCTCTTTTCAGATGGTGGTGACCTTTGAATGACTCAGAAGGCACGATAGTGCTGGTATGAAGTGACAGAAGACTGTTCAACACTAATACATTTCTATCACATTTTCCAAGGCTCAGGGTCCATTGCAGAAGAGGAGGTGGAAAGATTGTAAGAGCCAAAGGAAGGGTAGGACTACCTACAATGCACTCTTCCAGACATAAGATGGCCTGGATATCCATTACCTCACAGTGCCTGACACTTACCTACACAGGACCATCATAATAGGGGAGAAAGATGATGAAATCAAAATAAAAGAGAAACTGAGTGAAAGGGGAGGGAATATGATCGAGAGTGGAGTTGCAAAGGGAAAGTGGGGGGAAGGGAATTACCATGGTTTATTGTCTATAATTATGGAAGCTGTCAAAGAAAAAAAATCAAAAACAGAGAGAGAAACAACTTGAAGGCAAGTCAACAAATAGAGTATCTCAATAACTAGCTGATTGAGTTTGAGAAGACAATATCTAATACAATAAATAATTCCAGGAAGCATCAAAAAAGTCAAACCTTGACCTGAAATAGGACCTCAAAAAAGAGATGCACATGGTGATAAAAGAAACCAGAAAACATTATATATATATATATATATATATATATATATATATATATATATATATATGCAAGGGAAAATAAAGACAGATTCAAATTCTTCTGATAGTAAACAACAGAAATGAAAACATACAGCAATATGCATTCCTCCATTAACTTGTTGATGAGAATCATTTGCTAATGTCTTAAATTATTATATCACAAATATCAAAAGATAATAACATAGATGGAGAAATATAATAGTTAAAATATATTAATAGTAAAAAATTTCTAAGGAGACAGTTGAGGTTCACTAACAGACAAATCAGGAAGGATGTACTTATTCTGCCCCTAGTATGTTATATAATAGAAAGATAAAAAGGAAAATAATAGTAAAGCATAAATATGCTATGAATATGTTTTGTTGGATAATATAGTTTAAGCAAGATTATATGATCATATGTAAGGAATATTTACTAATTTGGCTGATTGTTAAGTAACTAGATGAGGCATAAATATATCGATAGAAATGTGGTAATTAGTAATATTTAGAACCCAGTGAGAAGTTTATTTTTAAAGACATGAGTTAAAGAGTATCATTTTAGGTTCCCAGAATAATAAGTTGCATGCACTTCATTAAATATTGTCTTTAATAATAAAGATTTATGACGTTATCATTTCAAATAAATCAGCTATATTTATGTCTTAAAATAATTCCCTATTGTACAGTTTGTAATCAAGCAATGTAATTTTCCATCATGAGAAATTATCAATTTTGGAATTTTTGGTGGCAGTTTTTTAAGAATCAGAGAACTAAAATTTTATAATTGAAAGTAAACAACCTGAGTGACTAAAATGATATTGTTATTCATCTCCACAGAAAATCATCTCCAGGGCAAGATCATATTTTTCTAACTCCGTGCATGAAAAATTAAGTTTACCAATTGGTTTTTCTTTACAGTGCATGCAAACCATGTTTAACTGTTTCATATCCATAATTGTATGAATTATGAATAAATTGTTTGAAAAAATCTGTCCTTTGGCACAAAGGAGAACAATTACTAAAAGACAATAGCCAAGCTTTGTTATCAATCAAATATCCTGAAAAGCATGTTGATCTAATGAGGATTCAGCTTCATAACTTTCCTCTGCTCTCATTTGTACTATAACACCACACAATATTCAATTCCCACAAAGATAAATGTAGTCATCTCAGTAGTGTGTGGATTTGTTTCCACTGCCCTTATGCCCTTCAACAAGAATATCTCATATCCTCTTTACACAGTAATATCATATCAATATTCCCTTACAGGCTTTGAACCATTTTCAATAAAGTAAAAGAATCCTTGCAATTTTGTTAAATCTATCACTATCTGCTTTTGGAATAGAAGGAAAGTATATTTACAGAATTTTATATGAATAAAGAGTGTAAGGGATCTTAGAGGTCATTAGATCAACCCATCTTGCTTTACAGGTGCCAAATCTATCTGGGCATTGAAAAGTCAATAAAGGCATTAGAAAAACATGCTTCTTAAATAAACAAAATATGATTTTGGATGCTGCAAAATCACATAATACATGGTAGTGTATTTAACAGGTAAAAATGCACAGGTAATCAATATACTAAAAGGGACAAACAATACATAGACTCAAAGAAGATAGATTTTATGTATACCTCCAATAAATGCCAAATCTAAAAAATTGCTTTTCTTTCTCCATCCCAATCACCACACAATATTCATGATTTACTAGGAATTTATAAGGAGAAATGTGAGATTTAAGGTTGGAAAATTATTAATTTATCATAACTATTATCAATTCACATTTACTGTATATTTTATATACCTAATGATACCTTTTTGCATCTATCCAATGAAAGCATTTTCAAATGCATGTTTATTAAGTAGTTATAATTTATTTCCAGACCGTGAAATTTTTTTTCAAATGCTATTAGTTTAAAAGACTTAGGTAGTACTAGCTTTCTGATAAAAGCTTCAAGAGCTTCTCAAGGGAATCTTGATTTATCAAGCTGTTTTTTTTTTTTTTTTTTTTTTTTTTTTAGCAAAAAGGTGTTTAATTAGGTTGTCTCACACTTTTCTAAATCTGAAAACCTAATCACCACATTCTCACTCAAAAAACTCAGCAAGTTGCTTTGAAAATCTGCCATGTAAATGTTGGGCTTTCTCTTCCATTCAGTTTCACCTTCTATTAGAGAAAACTGAATTTAAAAGAATTTTGTGTGTATTCTTTCTTTCTTTCCTTTTTTTTTTTTTTTTTTTTTGAGGTAGGGTCTCCCTTTAGCCCAGGATGACCTGGAATTCACTATGTAGTCTCAGGGTGGCCTTGAACTCATAGCGATTCTCCTATTTCTGCCTTCCAGGTGCTGGGATTGAAGGCATGCACCACCATGCCCAGCTTCTTTTTAATCAAAGAAAAAGTGAAAGAAAAATAAAGTCAAGGTCACAAGAATATACACACGTAATTTCCTACTTCGCTTGTTAATGAAGCTCATGTCTGCACATCATGCATGATATAAGCTTCAAAAACAATTGAATATTTGAAAGCAGCAAAATAAAAATTGTGAACAAAGCAAAGAAAAAAAGTAAGAAATTATAGCATTAATTGCTATATTTGAAAGACCATTTAAATTAGAATAAATGGAGGGTGAAAAACAGACATTGATTTTACTGTGATGCTTTTAGTGGACCAAGCTTGCTATCAACTTTACTATGAGAATGGAAAAATCTAAGAGTGCATTATATTTACATTCATGCACAGGGAAATTTGAGACCTATTTTTTTAAATTTTAAAATAGTGTTTAATTTGTATGTGGATATGTGAATGTGTATGATGTATGTTGTAAAAGGGCAAATGTATGCCATTCAGAGTTGCAGAGGTCTGAGGTCAATAAACCTTTTCTAACTTATTTTATTTATTTTGGCTTTTCAAGGTAGGGTTTTGCTCTAGTCTAGGATGACTTGAAGTTCACTACCTAGTAAGTAGTCTCAGGGTAGCCATAAATTCATAGTAATCCACCAGTGTGCTGGAATTAAAGGTGAGAGCCACCACACCCAGTTCTACCTTTTTTAGGACACAGTTTCCCTTCTTTTTATTGCAGTGTGTGTGCCAGTCTAGCAGGCCAGCGTACTTCCTAATTCTATTGTTTCTACCTCCCATTGCATGGGTTCACTGGTATCAGCGATATATGCAGCATGCCGTGTCTGGCTTTGGGTAAATGTTGGGAAATTGGGCCAAAAATGCTTCCAAGCCAGAGCCAATAACAACTGAGCCACTACTTAATCCCGCCGCAGGACATGCAGTATTCTCTCTCTCTCTCTCTCTCTCTCTCTCTCTATCTCTCTATCTCTCGCTGTGTGTGTGTGTGTGTGTGTGTGTGTGTGTGTGTGTTAAATTCATGCATTTGAAAAGCAAATGACGCAGTGAAAACCTCCCCAAACCTTAATGTATTTCACTAATTGTAAGGAAAGTATAAGAGAAAATCAAGAAAAACACTGGACTTGATCTCTACAGTTTATTGAGAGGTAGATCAAGGGCAGTAGCCCCTTGGGATGAAGGGTGAAGCACCGAGTCAGGCTGGGGTTTAAACTTATAAGGAGGATCCTAAGGCAAACATAGTGAATTAGGTGCAGGTCCAAGGAAAGTAGATAAGGCATCAAAGTTATTTGCTCGGAATAGGCTCTTTAGCAAAGTTGACTAGGGAGGATTGGATGTCTCCATTCTTTATGGCCTTCTGATCTTAAGGTCAGTTGCTAACTCTTCAGTTCCTTCTAGTTTTCAGGGAAGGCTATTAACCCTTCAGTCCAGACTCTGGAAGGATAAAAACATTTGAGGAGAATTGGGGATGCGTGGGACATTTAGGGGAGGACTGTGTGGGCCAGAAATGGGATGAAGAGCTCTCCTAGACTACATCCTACTGGGGAGGCAGTAGATCTCTTGGGGTGTCCCACACAGTCCTGTGGAGATTGGATGTCCAGGGGCAGATATTTAGTGGCCATGAAGAATTCAGTGACTCAATGTGAAGTAAAGGCATGTATTCTGTCTTAGAGGAATTCAGTGATGCATCTGAGTATGTAAGAAACAAAAGAAATGGTGAATATTGTCATAGTCAGGGGAATAAAGTGCATGCCAGGAACAGGATAGGTTTTTTTTAATTTAAAACAATAGATATTTTGGTTGGTCACAGAAAGATGTCAAATCACATGCAGAAAAATAATATTATTGGCCATTAAAAAGGCTAATATAAGCCAGGCATGGTGGTGCACACCTTTAATCCCAGCACTCAGGAGGCAGATGTAGGAGGGTTGCTGTAAATTCCAGACCAGCCTGAGACTACATAGTGAATTCCAGGTCAGTCTGGGCTAGAATGAAACCATACCTAGAAAAACAAAACAAAACAAAACAAAACAAAACAAAACAAAACAAAACAAAACAAAAAAGGCAATATAGCCCAAAATATTATTGGCTCTGGATTGGTATCATTTATTTCGCCACAATTTCTGTTGTCCAAAATTCAAGTTCTAATCACAAGGTGTGGCTTCTGAGATCCTCGGCTTTTGATTTTCCATTTGATTTTGTACCTTGTGTACATAGAAGGCTGTGGTTTCATATGGCTTTTAATAACAGTCAAGGTGCCATATCTTCAGGAGAGTGATAATTATCTGAGCCATTAGGAAAGAAACTCCTAGATCATATTAAATCCATTAGGTATTATGATCTGCTTAATATCTGTGTATGAACTTTGTATGTGACATGACATTTATAGGTGACATGAATATTATTTCTAAGGTTGAAAAAGAATATCATGGGTAGTAGGTAAGAAAACAGGGGGGTTGTCTGTAGGAAAGAAGAAATTGTGAACTTGGAGAGAGAAAGAGGCAGAGAGAGAAAGAGAAAGGGCACACCAGGGCCTCTAGCCACTGCAAACAAACTCTGAATGTATGTGCCCCCTTGTGCACTGGGCTTATGTGGGTCCTGAAGAGGCAAATCGAATCCTTAGGCATTGCAGGCAAATGCCTTAACTGCTAAGCCATCTCTCCAGCCCCTTAAGTTTAGTTATCAGATTTAAAGATTTTTGTAACTTTTTATATAGAAAGCTTATAGTTTTTACATAATACCAAGAGCAAAAGGTTTGATTTAGCTTTAGAGGAACTAATGCAGCTATGTTAGGCTGAAAAAGTTTAAAGTATAAATAATTTTATTTTAAAGGCACAATACATTTTATATAAGTAGGTCCAATATTTTTGTGTTTTTCTGAATAAGTTTATACCAAACAAATAAAAGTTTTATTTAATAGGAAAACACATAAGAGTAGAACATTTAAGAAACCTATTGTTGTAAGCAGGTGTCTATGCAACAAAATGCAGGCATTATAAGATGGAAAACATACAATATAAGTATTTGTATATAATTTATATTAATCAGAGATAATTTTAATCTATCAGCACATGTTATATATTTTATGTCTTTGTTTAGAATCAGGGGTATTTGTTGTTAATGTTACCAGGGACAAAGGAAATTGGGTCTGTATTTTAATGACCTCCAAGTCTAATGTCAGTGGAGAGAGACCCCAAGATTTTGGAAATGGATGGTGGGTTTTGTTAGGTAAGGACAAACTGGAGTTACAGTAGGAAAGCAAAGTGAATCATCCACATTCTTCAGGAAATTGTACAGCCATTATCCCTCGCCTGACTAAGAAGGCTCCAGGTCTAGATTTACTGCCTCCTTCTGTCTCACTGGGTCACTTCTGGTCTCAGCCTATGGCTAATGTAAAGAACAGAGATTTACTGCCCCACCAAAGAAATTTCTTCCCTTTCTCACCTTCCCCCAATTGAAAAGCCAATAAAGCCCACTATCTGTAACCCCAAACTGACTGCTCCACTCTTGAGTCAGTCCTGGCAGTTCGTATACCCCCACCCAAATATAAGCTTCCATCTTTGCCTCAGAGTGGTCTCCATGGTACTTGGTCACTCCTGAACCTTACTTGTGGTGCCATGACTCAGATAGGAAGGCTTCTGATTGCCCTCCTAGGCAGCCAGACTTCCTTTTTTCCCTGACCAGACCACTGAGCTGCCATTTGACCCTTGGAAGGCCTCAGACCATCTCTGCCTGATAGAGGCTCTCACACCCACCATGATTCTATGATTCAGCCTCACTGTTCTTTTCTCCATATTCTCGTCCCTCCTTCTTGGTAAGTGTCCCACTCTCTTGGGTTGGCCTGTCTAGGATTTCACCCCTCCTCCTGGAAGCCCTGGCAGCCGGCCAGGCTATACCCCTTGGCCACTAGGCCCCAACCCCAGGTCTCCAGAAAGACACCCTCTGGACACCTCTGGTGTCTCTCTCTCTCTCTCTCTCTCTCTCTCTCTCTCTGGTCTACTGCATACTAAGGGGCACCTTTTGGTTTGGTTGCGCCATCTCAGGACACCCCCTCTCCCTCCCTCCTGAGCTCTCATCTTCTACTGCCAGCCACTTTAATCTTCCACAGCCAGCAGCTTTTGCCATTGGGAGCACAGTTGCCCTCTTCGCCCACTAACACACTAAAAAGCCAACAGTTGCAACCTGTATGGCCTCTGACCATGTGGGAGGTGCAGGCCCCTTTCACCCTAGTGGGTAAGAGGGTCATATTGGTGTTCTGTGTAAACCCAGCTTAAGCTCTGGTTTATTTTTCTCTCACCCTTGTTTTGCTCTTTCCCTGTCTCCTTAAGAACGCAAAACCTCTATAACTCTTGAAAGACATCTGTCTTCCTCTTCAACTCTGCTTGGCCACATCCATAATCTGAACAATGGGTCCAAATGAACTGAGAATGATACTTTTGATTTCCAAATTCTCACTGATTTAAAACAAACTTCTGCCAATGTACAGACAAATGGTCTGAAGTACCCTATTTTTCACTCTCTATGCAAGACCTTCTCTCTGCTCTACCTGCCATGCTCCCCAGGTCCTAGCCAAGGTCTCAGAAATGCGCTCTCACTCAACCCCTCCCCCATACTAGTCCTCACTCTCTGCTTTTGACCTTAAAACTGTAGAGGACCTCACCCCAACAGCTCCTCCGGCTCCTCCAGTTTCCTCAGCCTCTCCTGACACCCTGCCTGGTAATGAGGTTTGTTTTTAGTATCCGTAGTTGTAAATAGAATAGAAATTTAAAATGAAAATGCATAACTGAAGAGGAAATGGTTGTCTAGAGTATATATGAAAAGTGTACTTGAAATGAATGTGTGTGTGTGAATATGTACATGTCTCACAGCCCTAAGGTTGCAGAATGATTTCTATTCTGAGCAGTGCCATTTCATTGTGGGGGTATTTCCCACCAAACCCACTGTACTAGACAGCATAGCCAATTTTTACTGTTGAGTGTCCCCCAGAAGAAACACTAAAAGTAATTAAGATCATAGAAAAGAAAATACAAGATTCTCCTACTCTTAAAGAGTTGTAAAATGACAGGTTTGAAAAGCTGCATTATAGCCCGGAGGGAAGATCAAAATTCTCCCTGGAATTTAGGGGTGGAAGGGTCTTTCTTAGCTTTCCTTCCTTGTAGAGCCGGGGAACTGCAAGCACAGGGAATCTTAGGATCCTGGCACCAGAATGATGATGAATGAATGCCAAGTCGCTATGCAGACTTCTTATAAGAAATTTGTAACTATTTTATGCTTATAAGAAATTTGCAGCTGTTTTATGCTTACTTTATCTTTCTGTGCTTATATGGAACTACTAACAGACAGCAGCCTCAACATTTATGTTTAAATTTAAAAGTACTCGATACTAAATTTATAAAAGTTTTTCTAAAATTTCTAGTAATGTTAAATCTGCTTTCATATTTTTAAAAATGTGTTTCAGGACAGTTATAAGAAACAAAGTTCTAAAATCTGTACGTTTACTCTGGGTAAATAGCATAAGTCAAATCTGACTTTTAAAAAATATTTCTTTAAAAACGTTATTTCAAAAGGCCTTTTGAAGGAAAAAAATGGTAATATTAAAAGTGTTATGGTAAGAACAATAAAAGTTTTTGTTGATACTTATGAGATGAACTGACTAAGAAGATAAACTGGAAAGAAAACTTTAAACGTTGAATGTTAAATGTTTGGTGAAAAAAATGTTACAGAATGGTTACATGGATTGAAAGGTAAAACTATGTAGACGAAGGTATGAGTAAACTTAAACAAGTTAAAAACAAAGTACTGAATCAGATTACAGGCTTCTTGAGATAAAAAAATGACCTAGTCTGGGTTTACATCAGACTAACAAAGTATGGCCCTGGTTGGTAGCAGGATGCTAATGGTATTCAGCTTGTAAACTTAACTTTAACTCATTGATATTAATCATAATAATGGTTATAAAAGCCTGACTTTAGAGTACCCTACCAAGTTAACTAGGTTCCTCTATTTGTCAACCTATTAACTAAATCATAAGGTTAAAATTAAATCAATATTTAATTCTCTTCTAAGGTTATTATATCTAGATCCCTACCTCAAAAAAAAATCTCATAGAGGAACTATTTACTCCTTTTTTCCCCTATTTTATAAGGTAAATAGACCAACTCAACAATGATCAAGTTTTATTTTATTCTTGAGCTATGCATAATCAGTCTCAATTAAGATTTCACTTGAATAATTGTCTCATTTCTGATATACTAAGTTCATTGCTTATAGAGATATTGACACTCAAAACATATTTCCTGCTTTAAAAATAATCTTAAATTGCTATTCTACTTCCAGTTTGTGGAGTAATTGGTACTTACATTGGTATACAGACTAATCAAAGTTGTTTTCAAACACATATGCTAAGTTTTTATACTATCTTGTCTTCTTCCTAGCATATAATTTCTATATTAAATCAATTGCTTTAATGTTATTGATTAAATAATTGATAAAGCCAGGTATGCTGGTGCACACCTTTAATCCCAGCACTCAGGAGGCAGAGGTAGGAGGGTCACTGTGATTTTGAGGCCACTCTGAGACTACATAATTATTTCCAGGTCAGCCTGGACTAGAGTGAAAACCTACATTGAAAAAAAATTGATAGAAATATTGTCTTTAGGGCTACTAAAATTTTCTTCCTGCCTATACTTATAAATGACAGATACTTAAAAGATAGAATGTGTATACTTTCTAAGTCCCAGATATAACTCACACTGTCACCTGACAACTAAACTCAAATATTAATCAGAATGATTTTAAACTATTGTGTCATTCTCTAACAAGATCTACTTTGCTAACCAGATATGTTCTGCACCCTTTTAAACTAATCTGTTTTGCGACTCAGATACATACAGTCTTTCTGAGTGAGTAATAACCATATGTAAAGCCAAAATCAATTGAAAACATTGGACTTAGAAGAATAACCAATATTTTGGTTTCCACTCCAGGGTCAAAAGGCCACAAGAGATGATGGGACACTTGAACTTCTACCTCTGATAAGTTACCTATATTCTTGATCAGAGAGGACGTGGAGAACCAGAACCTAATTCCAAGTTACTATATCTGCAACAGGAGAGTCACATTAGAGGAAAATCAGTCCTTCAGTCTTCCCAAAAGAAGGAGGTCCACTTGGTCAGCATGGCCTTGACTTATACTAGCAGATGAGAGTCACAAAACTCCTCACCGGTCCCTGAAGGTCTCTCCCACAGAGCCATTATTGACCTCCAAAGTATACAGTTAATTATGACAGCCTACGTGATCTTAATCATCTAAAGAGAAAAATATAACTACAATATACACAATGAGTCAGACTAATAGGCTCCCTGTCTGATAGTGACTTGCAATACTAAACTCTCACATTAACTCATGCCTTATGCCTCTACCTGTCCCTGATTAACTTCACCTACCCTGACCCCACCTCCTCCCACTTGCCTTAGACACAATCAGAGCTATTCCTCTGACATCCTCCTTCCTTAGCCCTTACTCTATCTCATCCAGGGATAAGTACACTGCCACCCCAACAGACACTCTCAAACTTAAACTCTCTTATATTCCTTTTCTTTCCCTGATCCCCAAATGCCCCTCTGCCTTCTCTCTCTTGCCCCAAGCCCTCTATCTCTCACCTCTCAATACTCATCCTCCCTTTACACCTGGAATTTTGATAAGAGTAACAAGCTCCTTTATTCTCCCTTGTGTCTTCTCATGGGGTACACAGAGCCCATCTCCCTCACATTCTCTACAACAGGTGTCTGCCAGCAACTGCTCTGATTATGAAAGAAGTCTCTGCTTCACTCAGGACCGAGTCATAATAACATGCTACACTGGTGCTGTCAATCTCACCAATCTGCCACCTCTAGCCACCATGGCCTCCTCATCACCTGCCCTGAAGACAGACCTGTGGACTGCCTCTCCCATAACAACTCATCACCCTTATGGTCAGCATTAACCTTCTTCTCTTATCATTAACAAAAGGCTGGAATGTTAGGTCAGGACAAAATGGAGTTATAGCAGGAGTTCGAAGTGAATCATCCACATTCCTCAAGAAATTTTCCTGCCATTATCCCTCCCCTTCCTAACAAGTCTCCAGGTCTAGATTTACTGCAACCTTATCTCTCACTGGGTCACTTCTAGTCTCAGCCTATGGCTAATGTAAAGAACAGAGATGTACTGCCCCAACAAAGAAATTCCTTCCCTTTCTCACTTTCCCCCAATTGAAATGCCTACTATAAACACAATATAAATACAATATAAAGCCCACTATCTATAACCCCAAACTGACTGGTCCACTCTTGAGAGTCAGTCCTGGCAGCTCGTGTTCTCTGCACCCCACCCCAGAAAAAAATCTCCCATCTTTGCCTCAGAGTAGTCTCTGTGGCTCTTGGTCACTCCTGAACATTACAGGTTTAAGTCTTTCAAGCTGAAGTGGGATGGTAAGAGGGGGAGTCTCTACTCCTATTGACTTTTAGGCCTTGGAGCACCATCAAAAGGGGCCGAGATATATGGACTTAGTCTGTTATAGGGTTCTCTGAGGTGAACTGGTGTGACTGTTAAGGTTCAGAAGGTCATTTATATCAATCGTGTAAAAAGAAACAGAAGATGATTTCAGTATAGGTCAGAAGCTGCAAAACAAATTATTGCCTTGAAACAGTACAAAAACGAAAGTGTCAATACAAACGACCATGCATTGGAACATTATCAATACAAAAGTCTATTACAATGCAGAACATAACTTAGAGTCAGAGGCTTTTAAATTTTCCAACCCCAATTTTTACCTCAATATAAGGCATGGCACTATAAATAAATTTACAAACTTATAAATTTGAATTAGATAAACAATTAAGGAAAGAGAAGTACAGAGAAACAACTTTTTTTGTTTATGTTTTCCACTTTTATTTATTTATTTATTTATTTATTTTTCTCAGCAGCATTGGAACATATTTATTTATAAGATTATTTTCCACTTTGGGTAGACAGCCAACTTACACACTTTCAATAATTTCAATAAATAAGTAGACTGTATCCTTCCTATCACTGTCTTCATTGTAAGTCTATTCTTTTTTTTTTTTCATTTCTATTTATTTATTTATTTATTTTTATTATTTACAGTATGTTAACCCATTTTATCTTAACTGAAAACACTTTAACTGAAGACAATTTTAGGCAGAATTTACTTTAGAAAGAAGGAGACAGCTTTCATCAAAGCTTTGTGTATGAATTTCCCAAACACTGATTGTGTAAGAGTTTCACATCCTAGACAATCTTCTGTTTGATATTTTTCTGTGCTTATAAAGGAAAGAGATTTATGGTCTGTAAGGGTTATGACATTCCTTTTGTCAAATAAGACAGGTGGTTGTATCTTGAGATAAGGTAGTTACATATTGTCTAAAAGGGACAGGCCTGGAAGTCAGTTCCTATTTGTTTAACTTTAGTTATAAATTGTTACAGAATGTTTTGCTATCTATTAGCTATCATAAAGGAATCTTCCTTGTAGCCGTTTCAGAAAAGGGAAGTGTATTATTTATTGTTTTACTGAAAGTCTCAGGTGCATCTGCACATTTTCATGAATACATTGGTCATACTCCATCCAGACTGATATACACTAGGAACATTAGAAACATAATAATATTTCTTCAAAAATTTCCTTTAACAGAAAGCATGTATACCATATCTTAATATTGATAAACATAGGTGAAACATATCAATATGTTTGTGCTTTGTCAGTAAACCCAAATTAATCATTTATTTCTCTAAAGATTTAAGTTATAATCATTCAGAAGGCATGGCTAGAAGCAAGATCAAACCCTGGAATATAAACATGTAGTAAGCGTGAACAACCACCCATATCATATAAAACAAGTTTTAGTAATTTAACGTTATCATAAAATATATCTATAAGAATCAGAATGCTTAGTGACCATAATGAATAACACTCACTTTGTGGGAAATCTCTATATGATATACCTCAGTAAGCAGAAGAAAGTATTCTGAACACTTCTGAAACCTTTATCTCTAAACGCATGTGCATTACCAGGAAAAAATTAGAAATTGATAAAAAAATTTTTCACTCAATAATATTGTCTAATTGAATTTCCTTCTTTGACAATTTCTCACAAAGTTACATATATTCTGATATTATGATATATCCTTACATAACCACATACCCATGTAATTTTAAAAAAAAGTTGTTCCCCACAAAATGTAATCTAAGAAATTTCAGTGATTTTCTTATCAGGAACATAATAACAATAAACAGAAATAAATAAAAAGATATACCACATCTTAGTTATCCATTCCTCTAGTGATGGACATCTGGGTTGATTCCAGCTCTTAGCTATTACAAATTGAGCCGCTATAAACATGGTTGAGCAAATCTCTTTAGTCTGTGGTTTGAAGGTTTTAGGATAGATGCCCGGTAAGGGAATAACTGGGTCTGTTGGTATCTCTATACTCAGCTTTTTCAGAAGTGTCCATATTGCTTTCCAAAGTGGTTGTGCCATCTTACACTCCCTCCAACAGTGGATGAGTGTTCCTACTTCTCCACATCCTTGCCAGCATTTATTTTCATTGGATTTTTTGATGTTTGCTATCCTTATTGGGGTGAGGTGGAATCTCATATTGGTTTTAATTTGCATTTCCCTGATGATTAGGGATGATGAACATTTTCTTAAGTGTATGTTTGCCATTTCTATTTCTTCCTCTGTGAACTGCCTGTTCAGCTCTTTGCCCCATTTTGTGAATTCTATACAGCACTAAGAAAAAATGACACAATGAAATTTGAGGAAAAATGGTTGAACCTGGAACAGATCATTCTCAGTGAAGTTACCCAATCACAGAATAAAAAATCGCCATATACTCTCACTCATCTACAGCACCTAAACTGAATCTACCCAAGGTACCTTACATACCCAGCAAGCACGTCCTAGACTAGACACTAGGATGGAAGGGGAGGGAGGGGAGGGCATCAAAGGGATGGGAAACACAAATCTAGACCCAAACGGCAATGGTACCATAATCTTCTACTTACTAAAAGACAGACTAAATGGCTGATCCTTCACCAGGCCCTTACAGGGAACACCTGAACCACAAGACACTGTACATGGTAAGATTAAGACTAACCTTAATCTTCTACATCTTCCCTCTCTTACTTCCCCTCTCCATGTCTCTCTCTCTCTCTTATCTCTAACTCTTGTATATTAATTATCTTTTTCCTCATTTTCTTAGTGGGCACTGACCTGTAACTCCCAGATCCAGCATGGGGCTATCATCCACAATGAGCTTTTGATCAGAGAGACCTACAAGGTTTCCTAAAAGACAGACAGATTTCTGTCAGAGTACTTGATGACCCACCAAAGGCTAGTGGTAAGACCCCACTGCTGAAGATACCTTATGTGATCGACATGCAAATTAGAATGGCATGGCTGGAAGTTGGAAGAGAGTCAGTCCCCAGACAGTCAGCACGTCTAGTGCCAGAAGGTGCTACATGGGCGACTGGGGGAAATTGACCAATATCTGTCGAAGCAACGCATGGTCTAACCTACTTAGCAGCAAATAACTTGTTGTGATGCCCACACAAGTGCAGTGGTGGCACACAGCCATGGTGGGGAACCAACTGCTCTTGATTCGGCTAACTGATCCCCTCACGGGTATGGGACCCATAGCTGGAGCTGGGAAACAATCAGAACCAGATCCAAATGTAAGCCCACTCTCCAAAATCAAGCTACCATCAATTGTGGGCTACAAGAGGGCCTACACCTATTAAATTCTCTATTAAAAAAAAAAAAAAGTAAGGGTTATCTCATTTGTCCTGGTGCTAACTTACTGTCCATTGGAGAATCTGCTTCTCTTTTTCAGATAGATGTAGATCCTAAGGAGAGAGCCACCCCATCATACCTCAAAAGGGCCCCGGCTGAAACTAAGAAAAATTGGAGAAACAAGCAAGAGGGCTGTTTTCCTGATGAACTGGATACCAGCACAAGGGGGAAGGAGATCAGCACAGAGAAAAATCAACTCCTACCAAATCAGAGAGCCAGAGCCTCAGAGGCCCCCAACACCTCATCACTGAAGCAGACCAAAAATGAACCCAAAATGGCTCAGGGAAATTTTGCGGAAGAGGGGGCAGAAAGAATGTCAGAGCCACATGTTGGGTCATGATATGCAGAGACACTTAGCTTACCCATAACTGTGGGCTAACTCCACAATGCATGACCCGTATACCTCAACAAGAAGAGGCCAAGGGGAGGGGGTAGGTCATGGATGAGCCTAATAATGGACCAAACTGACTGTATTTGCTGAATACAGAACTGACTAGTAAAGAAAAAAGAGAGAAAAAAAATGAGAAAAGGGGGAAAAAAAAGAGAAAACACTTTCTAGACAAATTTTGGCATATTAAATTAGAGAGCTGCTAGTAATCAAATAAATATTTAGCCCCGTATGGTGGCACATACCTTTGATCCTAGAACTCAGGAGGCAGATGTAAGGAGGACCACCATGAGTTCAAGGAGTTCAAGGCCATGCTGAGACTACATAGGGAATTCCAGGTCACCCTGTGCTAGAGAGGGGATCCTACCTCAAAACTACAAAAATAGAAAAAAGTAAAAATAAAAAGAATCATAAATAAATAAATATTTACTCCCACATGCAAGTAGATTATGAAACAGTATGGCTGATGAATAGATTTCAATCAATAAAAACTGTAGCACATGATTCCATTGTATAAAAACAAACAATAAAAGTCAAAAAGTCAGAATAATGTCTGCCTGAGGTGACAGAACATTATTATTTTCCTCTAATAATAAATGGGGTAAACAAAAGTGTGTTATATGCATACATAGCAGATATAGCCCAAACATTGGAGGAATACATGGTATAGAAAGCAGCAATAGCTGTTTAATTTGCTTTTCTGATAGCTTACAACAGAATACACATTATATATTAATTATCAAAACTTATCCAAAAGAATTTAAAGTGTAATATTTATATATATGCCCCACATACATACATATAAAATACTCATGCATTCACGCATCTTAGCATTGACCAGTATGTATTTTGGATAAGGTTTTTTCTTTTTCTTTTTCTTTTCTTTTTTTCTTTTTTTGCTCTTCATTGTTCTCTTTTGATTATTTTAAGTAATATTTACAAGATTTCATTTGTAAAAGGAAATCTCTATCTTGAGAAGCAATATATATAGCAGTTGATTTTAGCTTTATTACCTTCTCCCTGAAGAAGAAACAACATGAGTTCTTACACATGGAGACATGGCTTTGCATTTGTACCTTGTTATTCCATATAATTCTTTTTGTTTCATACAAAGTCTTTCTTGAATAAGTTTTATACTTTCTTGATCCTTCAAATCTTATTCTTATGCCATGAAATATTATGAACTGGTGACAGGAGGTTTTGGAGTTTTAAAACAATATATCCCTAGAAAAGAGTGCCAACGCAAAATATGCAGCAGGTTAGGTGGAAATGAAATGTGTAAATCTACTGAGTGAATTAGAAATATGAGGTTGGATAGCTTATGTGGTTGATGTCAACTATTTGATGAGAAAATGTATGTACCTTTCCACAAGAGAATCCCAGACTGCAGGGACTGCAGAATGACCATGCATATATGTGCATGAACTCTTTTTAAAAAAAAAATATTTTATTTATTTATTTGCAAGCAGAGAGAGAGAAAGAGAACAGAAGAGAGAGAGAGAGGATGAGATGCCAGGGTCTCTAGCCACTGCAAACATACTCTAGATGCATGTGTCCCTTGTACATCTGGCTTACATGGGTCCTGGGGAATAAAACCTGGCCCCTCTGTCTTAGCAGGCAAGCACCTTAAACGCTAAGCCATTTCTCCAGCCCTATGTGTATGAACTCGTTTATACTATGCATTATAATAGAGGTGTTCAGCTAATAATCCTCCAAGTGTATGTCCATTATTCACTCAAGTGCTTGTACTACAGAGTGACACCATTCAATTCTAGTGTCTCTTATTCAATCAGCAGATGCAGATGCAAGACATTGGGAAAGGTGTTCATGACACAGCAGTATGTGACAGAGCTTGCCTCCATATCATTTTTCATATAAAAAACAGTGACAACATAATAAATCTAAGTTATAGAATATCATAGAAAGTAGATACTAACAATTATTTATATAGTGTACTCACTGAAATTAAGACAATTCCTCATTACAAGTATATCTGCAAAAGCTCTAACCTAATGG
This sequence comes from Dipus sagitta, assembly GCA_036346955.1. Lineage (NCBI taxonomy): Eukaryota > Metazoa > Chordata > Mammalia > Rodentia > Dipodidae > Dipus > Dipus sagitta. The sequence goes on from CM070780.1 coordinate 48,756,450, forward strand.
AATTTTGAGCCTATAATATCCAATTGCTGTTAGGAGTACTGAAAAGCTTAAACACGGAGCACTGATACATTCTAAATAATTCCACGAAAAAGGCTAAACTAAGTTTAGTTGATTTGTTACAATAATTTTCACCGTGACAATATATATGATTTTCAAACTTGTTCAATTACGAATTTTCTAGAATTTTTTTTATTTAGAAAAACCAACTAATTAAAATTTTTAAAAAGCCTCACATAGTATGTGTCTTCATATGGAAATTTCCCATTATTTTCTAAATAATAATGTTTCTTAATTATACAGTAGTAATGACTATTGAAAAATAGCATAGAGAATTTAATACATGTAGGGCCTTTTGTAGCCCATGATTGGTGGTAGCTTGGTAATGGAGAGCGGGCTTATGTTTGGATATGGTTCTGACTTGTTTCCCAGATCCAGCTATAGGTCCCGTACCACTGAGGGGATCAGTTAGCAAAATCAAGAGCAGTTGGTTTCCCACCATGGCTGTGTGCCACTATTGCACTTGTGTGAGCATCACGACAGGTAATTTGCTGCTAAGTAGGTTAGACCATGGGTTGCTTGGGCAGATATTGATCATTTTCCCCCAGTTGCCCATGTAGCACCTTCTGGCATTAGACACACTGACTGTCTGGGGACTGACTCTCTTCCAGCTTCCAGCCATCTCGCTCGATGTTATGTGTCAACCTCATATGGTGTCCTCAGCAGTAGGGTCTTACCACTAACCTTTGGTGGGTCATCAAGTACTCTGACAGAAGTTTGTCTTTCTCTTAGGAAACCTTGTAGGTCTCTCTGATCAAAAGCTCATTATGGATGATAACCACATGCTAGTACTGGGAGTTACAGGTAAGTCCCCACTAAGAAAAGGAAGAAAAAGATAACTGATATAAAAGGGTTGGAGAGAAGATACAGGAGGGGAGAGGGAGAGCAGCTGTAGAAGATTAAAGTCAGTCATCATCATACCCTCTCCAGTATCTTGTGGCTCAGGTGTTCCCTCTAAGGGCGGGGAGAAGGTTCAGCCATTTGGTCTGCCTTTTAGGATGTAGAATTTTATGGTACCATTGCTATTTGGGTCTAGATTTGTGTTTCCTACCGCTCCTTTACCCTCCCCTCCCTCCCCACCCATCCTATTGTCTAGTCCATGAGATGCTTGCTGCATATGTAAGGCATCTTCGGTAGATTCAGGTTAGGTGGTGTAGATGAGTGAGTCTATATGGCAATTATTATTATTTTTTTTCTGTGATTGGGTAATTTCACTGAGAATAATCTGTTCCAGGTTCAACCGTTTTTCCTCAAATTTCACTATGTCGTATTTTCTTACTGCTGTATAGAATTCCATTGTGTAGATATACCACATCTTAGTTATCCATTCTTCTAGTGATGGACATCTGGGTTGATTCCAGCTCTTAGCTATTACAAATTGAGCCGCTATAAACATGGTTGAGCAAATCTCTTTAGTCTGTGGTTTGCAGGTTTTAGGGTAGATGCCCAGTAAGGGAATAACTGGGTCTGTTGGTATCTCTATACTCAGCTTTTTCAGAAGTCTCCATATTGCTTTCCAAAGTGGTTGTGCCATCTTACACTCCCTCCAACAGTGGATGAGTGTTCCTACTTCTCCACATCCTTGCCAGCATTTATTTTCATTGGATTTTTTGATGTTTGCTATCCTTATTGGGGTGAGGTGGAATCTCATATTGGTTTTAATTTGCATTTCCCTGATGATTAGGGATGATGAACATTTTCTTAAGTGTGTGTTTGCTATTTGTATTTCTTCCTCTGTGAACTGCCTGTTCAGCTCTTTGCCCCATTTTGTGAGTGGGTGTTTGACATCTTACTGTTTAGATGTTTGAGTTCTTTGTAGATTCTAAAGATTAGGCCTCTGCCAGTTGGATAACCAGCAAATATTTTCTTTCATTCTGTGGGTAATCTATTGGCTTTGCTTGTGGTATGCTTGTCTGTAAAGAAACTCTTCAGCTTCATGTGATCCCATTGGTTGAGTGACTGTTTAAGATCGTGAGCTACTGGGGTTTTGTTCAGGAAGTCCTTTTCCATTCCTATATCATGGAAATTACTTCCCAATTTTCTTCCAGTAGTAGTCGAGTTTCTGGTCTTATATTGAGATCTTTGATCCATTTGGACTTGAGTGTTGTGCATGGCGAAATGTGTGGATCAAGTTTCAGTTTCCTGCATATAGTTATCCAGTTTGCCCAGCACCATTTGTGGAACATGCTGTCTGTTTTCCAGCCTATATTGTTCGGGCCTTTGTCGAATATCAAGCAGCTATAGTTGATTGACCCAACGTCCGGGTCCTCAAGTCTATTCCATTGGTCTATACTCCTGTTTTTATGCCAGTACCATGCTGTTTTTATTACTATGGCTTTGTAATATACCTTTAGATCAGGTATGGTGATGCCCCCAGAGGTATTTCTTTTGCTGAGGATGTGTTTGGATATGTGATGCCTTCTTCCTTTCCATATGAAATTTGAGATAATTTTTCTATCTCTGTGAAGAACACTGTTGGGATTTTAATTGGAATTGCACTAAATTTGTATATTGCCTTTGGCAGGATTGCCATCTTCACAGTGTTAATTCTCCCTATCCAGGAGCATGGGAGGTCTTTCCATTTTCTCAAGTCCTCCTCAATTTTTTTTTAAGTGGTTTTATGTTTTAGTTGTATAGCTCTTTCACTTCCCTGGTTAATGTTATTCCAAGGTTTTTTTTTGTTGTTGTTGTTTGGTGTTTTTTTTTTTGTTTTTTTGTTTTTTTTTTTTTTTGCTGCTATTGAAAATGGGACCATGTCCCTTATTTCTTTCTCTGTATCTTTGCCATTTGCATATAGAAAGGCTACTGATTTTTGTGTATTGATTTTGTAGCCTGCTACTTTGCTATAGGAGTTAATCACCTTCAGAAGTTTTGGGATGGATTATCTCAGGTCTCTTACATATATAATCATGTCATCAGGAATAGAGCTAACTTAACTTCTTCCTTTCCAAATTGTATCCATTTTATTTCCTTCTCCTCTCTTATTACTTGAGCTAGGACTTCCAGTACTATATTGAAGAGCAGAGGTGAAAGTGAACAAACCTGTCTTGTTCCTGATCTTAATGGGAATTCCTCCAGTCTCTTTCCATTAAGTACTATTTGGGCCTTAGAAGCTTTGTATATTGCCTTTATTGTGTTAAGATATGAGCCAACCATGCCAATTCTCTCCAATGCTTTGATCATGAAGTTGTATCTAGTCAAAGGTCTTTTCTGCATCTATCGAAATGATCATGTGGTTTTTGTGTGTAACTTTGTTTATGTGGTGTATTACATTGACAGATTTCCGTATGTTGAACCACCCCTGTGTTCCTGGCATGAATCCCACTTGGCTATAAAAAAGTAAGGGTTATCTCATTTGTCTGGTGCTAACTTACTCTCCATTGGGGAATTTGCTTCTCTTTTTCAGATAGATGTAGATCCTAAGGAGAGAGCCACCCCATCATACCTCAAAAGGGCTCCGGCTGAAAGTAGGAACAATTGGCGAAATAAGCAAGGGTGCTGTTTTCTTGGTGAACCAGGTACCAGCATAAGGGTGAAGGAAATCAACACAGAGAATAATCAACTCCTACCAAATCAGACAGCCAGAGACCCAGAGTTCCCCAACACCTCATCACTGAAGCAGACCCAAAATGAACCCAACCTGGCTCAGGGAAATTTTGCGGAAGAGGGGGTGGAAAGAATGTCAGAGCTACATGTTGTGTCATGATATGCAGAGACATTTATCCTACCCATAACTGTGGGCTAACTCCACAATGCATGACCCATATACCTCAACAAGGAGGGGCCAAGGGGAGGGTGTAGGTCATGGATGAGCCTAATAATGGTACCACATTGACTGTATTCACTGAGTATAAAACTAATTTAAAAAAAATCCCCTTATGAAATTTTTAAAAAGAAAATTAATGCACTACAATTGAGTGTTTCAGAATAATTGGGTTATAAGTAACATTTCTCACTTTAGGTTTTATTTAAAAATTTTTGAAGTATTCTCCAAGACTTGTTACTTAAATTTCATACACAAGTCATCATAAAGAAAATAAAAATGTATATCTCATGAAACACTTAAAAAAAAGAAAAAAAGAAAAATGGCATAGAGGCTGGGGAGATGGCTTAACAGTTACCATGCTTGCCTGCAAAGCCTAATGACTCAGGTTCGATTCCCCAGATCCCACATAAACCAGACGCACAAGGTGACCCATGTGTCTGGAGTTCATTTGCAGCACTGAAGGCCCAGGAGTGCCCTTTCTCTTTCTCCATATCTGCCTCTTTCTCTCTCAAACAAATTAATAAAATAATTTTTGAATGGCATGAATGTGAATTGTATGGATTTTTCAAATTTATTGAATTCATTCTTAACCTGGTTTCCTGTAAGCATACTTGCTAGTTCATTATGAGGTAACTACTTAGCCCATAGTTATTTTTGTCAGCAAAAGAGTATACGCATGTGTGGCTATTAAGAGAGAGAGAGAGAGAGAGAGAGAGAGAGAGTAACAGAGAGAGAGAGAGGTCTTTTTATAGAAAAATTGAGCATTTTTTAAATGCTTTTGCATTAACAAGAAAGGTAGAAGAAGTAAATGTGTATACAATAACTATGATATAAAACATTTACATTGCATTATTTGTAATAATTTTAACAAGCAACCAGGTATAAATAGCTTTATTTTATTTCCTACTCTGTAAGTGACAACAAATACTAGTAGTATTTAGCATTCAATAAAACATATTAAATATTTACATATTTAAGAAATAGAATAATTAGTCCACTTCAAATAACATGTTTTAAAAACTCAATAAAAATGGAACTTCAATTGCTAAAAGTGTCATTTCCATTCTGCTCCTTCATGCAATGCCTGAGGCTTATCAACTCTTTTGCAGGTCTTAGAAGAGCAGGGGGTAGCCAATGCATTTGTGCTAAGAGTGGCATAGCTAACACAGTAAGGTAAAGTATACAAAAAGACATAAACAGGTTTCATGCATTTGTGAAATGGCCCAAAATAAAGCACAAATAAAGAATTGCAGTTACTTGTTACTAGTTTTTATAAGCTTTACTTATAATATTCTCCAGAAAGTAATGGCTTTCAGCCACACAACTTTGAACTATATAAAAAGACACAAAAATGAGGAATTAGACACACTGATGGGAGTTAATTTTTATACATTTACAAAAGTGTCCTTTCCTGGTTGGCCTGGTGGATGTCACTCTTCTCAGAAGCACTACAGAATAAATAGAAAAATAAATCTCTTCCTTGCATGACTCTGTTCCCCATCCTGCCCATTATTGCCAGCAGTCTTTGGAGAGACAACAAAACACCATTTTCAAGTATTAATGGGAAAGGGAGGCTGAGAGGGTTTTACATCAGCCCTGATGGGAGCTGAATGAGAAGTGTCAGCAGGCAGCAGACTGCTTTCAGCAAGGCCCCTTGACTGTCCACTTCCATGATCATAGACGATGTACTGCACCTTGCCTCAGTTTATGAGACCAGCAAGTGTCTCAGAACACTTTCCCACTTTCATTCATTCAATCACTGTGCTAGTCAAAAGAGTCATGTGACCACGAAGCTTTGTAAATTACCTAGACTCACAAAATTAAAACATGATTTTGCTTAATAACTACCTGATGTTATAGTGTTTATAGGTAGAGAAGATTTGAAATTTGAAAAACAGAAATTATGCTGTATAATTTGGACATAAGTATGCTGATTTGGAGGCTCTGTTTTTTCTTTTTTTTTTATTATCAGGCCAGAAGCAATGCTAATCTTTGACCCTATGCCACATCCTTAATGAGGTCACACCATCACCTGCTGGTCACTCCTGAGGTAATGAAAAAGCAGCTGGCACAGAGGAGAAATTTAATAACCTATTTAAGATTTGCTCAGAAAACTCTAGCCTTCTTTAGTGGCAGTAATATTAAACCTTTTGAATTTTCTTTCTTATATTTATGAAGTAACAGATTTTGCAATTCCACATATTATTTCCAATGATACTATACATACACATAAAATCAAAGGGTATCATTGTCAGATGTATATTGATAAGTACTGAGCCCTCGCTTTTCTTTGCTGCTGAATTTGAAAATCATGTCTTGACCTTCTAAGAAGCTCAGAAAGCTGTCTAACATTTAATGACAACTAGCAACATGTCACATGGTGTGACTTGCTGTGAACTTGTGCCATGTTCCTTAAGGGCCAGTAAAGGTAGCTGTCATTCTATAAAAGGAAAAATGGTTCTATACCTCAGTGACAGAATTCACAGCCTATATATAATAATGCAAGAGTTACAAAAATATTCAATTTAATATTTGATCCTGTGGTAGTTTGAATAGATGGCCCCCAATACATTCAGTTCTTTATTTTTTGTAGTTTGCATCTGCAGCCACCTGGCTGGGGGCAGTGTCACTGGGTGGATCTTAAGGTGTGGTGGTGGGTTTCAGATTTCAATCTAAAGATATGCAAAGTGTGCCTAACTGGAGTTCGTGAAGTGTGCTGTGTGGCTTTTTGGCTTGTGCTTCTCTCTCTCTCTCTCTCTCTCTCTCTCTCTCTCTCTGTCTGTCTGTCTGTCTCTCTCTCTGCTTGGTCCTGTGAAGGCAAGCCAGCTTCTTCTGCTATTATGGAACTTCCCCTGGATCTGTAAGCTTCAATAAATGTCCCTTCCTCCATAACTGTGTCTGATCTGAAAGTTCATCTCAGCGAAACTGAATCTGTATGCTACAGATCCTAACACTTCTTTTTTAATGATTCAAAGGAAATATGTGTTATACATGTAAACATAAATATATACATAATAAACATGAAGGAAACTTCAGAAATACTATTTTCATTATGAGCTCTTATTTCAGAGCTTCAATGATTTAATTTCATAATTTATCTTTTGGTTTTAGAATGTACTTCAACATAGTACAGGCTAGCTATCCAACTTATCAAATTTAGTTTTCAATATTTTTGAAATTATATAGGTTATATCTACATAGTTGTATATAAATATAAAATTATAATCAGATTAGCACATATTCAGGTTATACATTTTTGATCAAAAATTAAATCACTTAAGAACAATATCTTGGACAGATTCTAAATCTATTTATCATATGCATCCTTTGAAATTTGCTTCTACAATTGTTCTTTTTGTAGAATATGGTTGAAAATATTTTGTATCATTTTCACTTATTAGTATTATTGCTATTCATTATCATTATATAATCTTACCAGTCTGTATATATCCAGGGAAAGACTGTTATGTAAATTTTCAATTAGACAGGTGGAAGAAGTTAGCCAGCTTTGTTGTAAACATAAGTGACTATAGTGAAAAATGAGGTCTCACATTCTTTAAAATTGCTGAGAGTAGATATATATAGATTTACTTTTGTTTATTTATGAGATGTAGAGACAGAGAGAGAGAGAGAGAGAGAGAGAGAGAGAATGGTGTGTGCCAGGGTATCTAGCCATTGCAAATGAACTCCAGATGCATGTGCCACCATGTACATCTGATTTACATGAGGTCTGGAATTGAACCTGGGTCTTTAGACTTTGCAGGCAAGCACCTTAACCACAAAGCTATCTCTTCAGCCCCCAGAGCAGATTTTGAGTGTTATCACTTCATTAATATCGATATTGAGGAACAGGTTAAGTTAATTAGCTGTATTTAGCATTTCACAATATACATATAGCTTCAGACAATATGCATATGATAAAAACATACAATTCTAATTTGTAAGTGAAATTAAATTTTAAAAAGATCCCTTATAAATAAAATTGGTTCCAATAATTTCCTTACAAAAGAAATTTCCCATCGTTTATATATAATTTCAGTTTTATACATAGGTATACTCACAGTTATATATTCTCTTTCTTCTACCTATCATCTATCTATCTATTATCTATCTATATCTAAGCTTTAATGGAAAACCCACAGCTTACAGCTTAACAAAATATACCTGGGGAAAATTAAATGAAGAAATGGAGCTCATTCATGGCTTCTCAGTGCATTAGCAAGGCCTATCTGTTTCTGTGATTCATTCGTGAGAGCTGTCATAAATCTCTGTCCACTGATCCACTTGCATTTGGCATAGGGGTTGGAAGATAATTTATCGAGGAGATTTCTGTCAGGCTGGGATTAAGATGTCCTAAAAATTCCCAAGTGAGCAATTCATCACAACACAATTTAAAGAGTGAAAAGCAAGCCACAATAGACCACAGTGGCAAAGTGGAAGTGAGTGATAGGTGCACCAAAATCCTTAGCTTGATCAAAACAAAGCAGACACCATCTACAGAGAGTGTCAATCAAATGGCCTCAAAAGTAGCCTCATGAATATGAAATAGGGAACAAACAGATTGGCTTTTCTTTCCTCATTCTGCATAGTTGTAAGAAGATGGATTCCAACACTAATGAGCTTCTTTCTATATATATGCCAGGAAAGTATATATGCCAGGAAAGTTCTATCTACAGTTCTTTGGCATACTCAAAGAAACAGAAAAATGCATTATTTCTGAAATAAAGGGGGATGCGAAATGTTTTACTGTTGCCAAATTGCTCTTTATATAACCAGTACCACATGTTTCCAGTGTGTGAATCAAATCAATCTTGCCACTTGACCTGGAAAATTAGTACACTTGAGTATATTTTTGGTACATTCAGACAAACATTTATAATATAACCTAAAAAATTCTTAGTGTGATTGTGAATCTTAAATCATCCTGTTAAATTTAAATTTAAAAGGAACTTAAAAAGACCTGCACCTTTATTAACTTGAGAGCTCATTAACTCAGTCAACACTTCTGACCTTAAAAACAAATCAACATTTTTCACTGATGTTAATGTGAATAAAACGATGAAGAGCATGTCTGGACAAGTACTTTTGGAACAAGGAGAGTGAGTAAGCAAGATTGATGGAACCACACTTTGTTTATTGAGAATTCAAAATCACTCCCTTTAAAATTGTGCTGAGTGGTCTCAGGTCTCAGATCCCTGAACCAGATGGTGTGCAGGTAGGCTCAGCATGGAATGAGAAGGCCAGATCCCTCTTTTCTGGCTCCTCCCACTTCCGTGGTCCCAGTTCCCTCCACCACAGGTTGTGTGGGCAGGCAAGCTGTAGAGTGAGTAGGCCTGATACCTGTGCCCTGATTCCTCCCAGTTTCCTGGTCCCAGTAGGTCCCATTGTGCCTTACTTGGGGAGGCCTGGTACATGTGTGGGAATCAGGCCTTTTTCTCTGGTATCCTGAGAGGCCACTGGATACCAATATCCCTTTTCACCTGAGACAGAGGGTACATGGGCCAAAGGACAAAAAGTTGCTTGCTCCTCAGTAAAATAAAGAGTCTCCCTAAAATGGGTAGACCACACTACAAAAAAGCCAACAAAAGTCAGAAAATAGAAATCACCAAGAATGCCTACACCTACAATGTAAGATTCTAATATAATCATAGAGAAAAGCCAGACATGGTGGTGCACACCTTTAATCCTGCACTCAGGAGGCAGGGGTAGGAGGATTGCCTTGAGTTTGAGGCCAGCCTGAGACTACATAGTAAATTCCAGGTATGGCTGACATAGAGGGAGACCCTACCTGTGGTGGTTTGAATAGAATAGATGGCCCCCAATATATTCAGTTGCTTATTTGTAGCTTGCATCTCTAGCCACCTGGCTGGAGGCAAGGTCACAGGGTGGATCGTAAGGTGTGGTGGTGGATTTCAGATTACAATCTAAAGATATGCGAAGTGTGCCTAGCTGGAGTTCCTGAAGTGTGCTGTGGCTTTTGACCTTTAGGCTTGTACTTCTCTCTCTCTCTGCTTGGTCCTGTGAAGGCAGGCCAGTTTCTTCTGTCATTTATGGAACTTCCCCTGGATCTGTAAGCTTCAATAAATTCCTTCCTCCATAACTGTGCCTGGTCTGGAAGTTCATCTCAGCAAACCTGAAGCTGTCTGCTACAGAACTTGGTACCGAGGAGTGGGCTGAGATGAACCTTACTATGTAGATGTTGATCTTTTGGAACCTTTGTTTTGGAGGAATAGGCATGGATTTGGTGCTTGCAACTGAAGATGTCTTCTGGAGTGGTAAGCCAAGTTTTGTGGACTATTCTGATGAGAGTCTAAGAATGCTAAATGCAGACAGCACTGAACTTCGAGGCTTGGCTTATGAGCTTTCTAAGGGGATGGAAAGACTGCAGAGGACTTTGTTGGAACTGGGCTACTGGCATAAGGGCTGGCTGCGTCCTGCTGCCCAGGCCCAGAGTGTTTGATCAAGGTTAAATTTGTAATGGACTGATGTGCTTGGCTAGAGATATTGGACTGAGAGATTTAAGATTTTAAGCTGGAAAATCTCAAGCAAGTTAAAATTACAGGCATTGAGACTGGTTTTAGGTTACTGAACCAGCTATTGTCAAACACATTAGCAATCTTAAGGAAGATGTTCCAACTGCTTTACATTAAAACAATGGAAAGGATGCCTGAGGAAAGACAATCATAGAAATGCAAACACTTTTGGAAAGAGTTGACTGGAGAAGGAACCTGCTTTTCAAGGCTATGATTTGTTTCCTCCCTGAATTAAGAATATGGCTGTGTCCTGCACACCTGGTATTTGTTTCAGAAGCATGAAAAATGCATGGAGTAGTCATGAATTGCACATGGTTCCAGGAGCTGCTGCTGAGATGTGGCATGAGGCAGGGCATGATGCCCTGATAGGCTGAAAGAGCCTTTGGAAGATGGACCATGGTTTGCATGAAGACCTGAAGATGTTTTGTATATACCAGGACTTTGCAAGGGCTACCATAGAGCACACTGTTGGCCTGGGATGGAAGTGTTCCCCGGGTACTCTGCCCAGCTGGAGGGGCGGAATTGGAAAGTCTGGAGACTGTTAGTCTCTGGGTATATTGAACTTGAACTGCAGAAGTTTGATGTTTGTTTGATGGTGGTTGAGTTTGCATTGTTTTAGTCTCTCCTTGCTGTGCCTTATACCAGTTGAAAATGTTTACTCTGTGCCTTTATATGTTAGAAATGTTTAATTTGCTTGATTTTACAGGTCTTAATATCTTAAATTGGTCAAGACTGTGGGGACCTTTTGAAATTGAACTGAGTACAATTTACAATGTGTAATGGTTATAAATCTATTGGGGGCCAGGGGCTGAATGTGGTGGTTTGAATAGAATAGATGGCCCCCAATATATTCAGTTGCTTATTTGTAGTTTGCATCTCTAGCCACCTGGCTGGAGGCAAGGTCATAGGGTAGATCTTAAGGTGTGGTGGTGGATTTCAGATTACAATCTAAAGATATGCAAAGTGTGCCTAGCTGGAGTTCCTGAAGTGTGCTGTGGCTTTTGACCTTTAGGCTTGTACTTCTCTCTCTCTCTCTGCTTGGTCCTGTGAAGGCAGGCCAGTTTCTTCTGTCATTTATGGAACTTCCCCTGGATCTGTAAGCTTCAATAAATTCCTTCCTCCATAACTGTGCCTGGTCTGGAAGTTCATCTCAGCGAACCTGAAGCTGTGTGCTACACTACCTCAAAATATATATATATATATTATAGAGAAATCAATACAAATTCAATCCCAAAATGAAAACACAATGAAGAATGAGACGCTAATCAAAAGACCCTAATCAAAAGAATCACTGAACTGGAAGCAAATCATCAAAAACCAACAATCATCTCAATGAAATTGAACAGAATCATCTCTTAGAGTGTTCAACTTTTGACAGCAGGCTTAACTATATTAAAGAAAACATTAGAACCCTCAAAAGAGATATGAATGAATTGAAGGTGAGTCAAGAAATGGAATATCTCAACAATTGATTAATTAAGCTTAATGAAGACTTGATCAAACAAAAGAATGAAGTCCAGGAAGCATCAAGAAAAACAGAACTCAAACTGAAATCGTACTTCAAAAAAGAGATGGATACAATGAAAAATAAAACAACAGAAAACAAAAATCAAATGGAACCTATAAAAAACATAACCTCTCTAGAACCCCTCACTAACAGAGTTACTCATGTGGAAAACAGAACCTCTGACCAGGAAGACAAGAGAAGAAATTGAAATTGATCACGAGGCCAAAACATTGCTAAGTTCAAAAAAAATCAAGGAATAGAATACAAGGGAACTGTGGGATACCCTAAAATGGCAAAACATCTGGACCATGGGTGTACCAGAAGGAGAGAAAATCCAGGCCAGAGGCATAGAGAACATATTCGAAAAAAATATTGAGAAAATTTTCCCAATCTCTGAAAAGAGAGGCCCATCCAGATACAAGAAGCCCACAGAACACCAAACAGACAGGACCAAAGAAGAGGCTCTCCAAGGCACATCATAGTTAAAACACTTAACAATGAAAACAAACAGATATTGTTAAAAGCAGCAAGAGAGAAACAACTCAGTACATACAAAAACAATCTCATCAGAATTACTGCAGATTTCTCAATTGAAACTGTGAAAGCCAGAAGGGCCTGGAATGGAACACTTCAAAGTCTCAAAAACTGACTTCCAACCCAAGCTACTCTGCCCAGAAAAAGTATCCCTCATAATAGGTGTTCAAAGGAAAACTTTCCATGAAAAAAGTTAATTATATGATTATATGAACACAAAGCCAAACCTACAAAAAATGCTTCAGGGAACAGTACACACAGAAGAGTCAAATGATCAATCTCAAGAGCCAACCAGAAGAAGATCACAATAACCAAAATTAGACCACGCTCAGCATAACACAAAACACAAGAAAGCACCAAACCCCATAAAACACCTCATCATGGCAGAGATTAAATCAAACCCCACAGCAATAACCTTATATATCAATGGTCTTAACTTACCCATCAAAAGACACAAGTTATCATTGTGGATTAAAAAAAGGGGGGCCTTCTATCTGTTGTCTTCATAAACACACTTCACCACTAAAGATAGACACCTCCTCAGGGTGAAAGGATAGAAAATGACAGTCCAAGCAAATGGAATAAAAAACAAGTGGGTATTGCTATATTAATATCTGATAAAATAGACTTCAAACCAAAAGTATTCAAAAAGGACAAAGAATGCCACATTTTACTCATCAAGGGAATGATCCAACATGAGCACATCACAATAATAAATGTATATGTGCCAAACATAGGTGTATCACTGTTTATAAAACAAAATATACTTGACAACGAAAAAGAAATAAACACCAGCATAATCATAGTCAGAGACTTCAATACTCCACTATCATCAATAGACAAACTATCCAAGAAGAAAATCAATAGGGAAATAATAGAGCTCAACAACATCATAGATCAATCAACTAGACCTAATGGACAGCTACAGAACTTGCCACCTCAACTCTACAGAATGTACATTATTCTCAGCCCATGGAACCTTCTCCAAAATTAACTATATATTAGGTCATAAAAGTGCCTCCATAAAATCAGGAAAATTGAAGTAACTTCCTGCATCACATCAGATCACAATTCTTTTTTTTTTTTTTTTATATATATATATATATATATTTTTTTTTATTTATTAGTCAGTTCTGTATTCAGCAAATACAGTCAGTTTGGTACCATTATTAGGCTCATCCGTGACCTACCCCCTCCCCTTGGCCCCTCCTTGTTGAGGTATACGGGTCATGAATTGTGGAGTTAGCCCACAGTTATGGCTAAGCTAAATGTCTCTGCATATCATGACCCAACATGTGACTCTGACATTCTTTCCGCCCCCTCTTCCGCAAAATTTCCCTGAGCCATGTTGGGTTCATTTTTGGTCTGCTTCAGTGATGAGGTGTTGAGGGCCTCTGAGGCTCTGGCTCTCTGATTTGGTAGGAGTTGAGTTTTCTCTATGCTGATCTCAGCTTTAAAGCTAAAAATTAACAAAAAAAAAAAAAAAAAAAAAAAAAAAAAAAAAAAAAAAAACCTCCACCGGCTCCTGGAGACTGAACAATACACTTTTAAACCAGGAATGGGTCGTGGAAGAAATCAAAAGAGAAATTCTAAAATTCCTAGAATTGAATGATAAAGACAACACAACCTACCAAAACTTATGGGACACAATGAAGGCAGTCTTAAGGGGAAAATTCATAGCTCTAAATAAACACATAAAACCATATATACACCATTAATAATGAATGAATAAATAAGTAGAAAATAACTTGTCAAAAACCACTTTCCTTCAAATTGGAATTTCTCTACCTCAATCACATTTTCATCTTCCAACAGATTCTTTGATCAAGTCATCTAACTATAAAACTGTGGCTCTACTTTGCTCTTCTGTTTAGAGGCAGGCTCTCATGTAGCTCATATTGGCCTCAAACTTCTTCTCTATGACCCTGAACTCATGATCCTTCTGCCTGTACCTCTCAAGTGCTGGATTACAGGTTTATGTCACCATGCTCAGCTTTGTTTTTTTCATTATTATAAACTATCTTCCACATGAAGAGAAATTTCATTATGGTTTACAAATACGTAAATTTCTTTTTTCCTATAAACTTATATAGACTCAAATATACTTAATTACTATACCACATAAACACAGTGGAAAACAGTTGAATGCACTATTAGACCACTTCAAATGAAGTATGTAGTAACTTTTTTCATAAACAAATTGTCACTTGGTGCACAATCAATTTGAGAACTTCCAAAGACAATTGAATAGAAATTAAAAGTGAGTCCAAAACAGGCAAAACTAATTTTCTTATCTTGAAAAAATATCTTTGCAAAGCAATGCATTATTGACTTTCTGTTACAGCCTACTTTTCCAGTAACAGATAGCTCCCCCTGGCTTCCTATCCCTTGACAGTCACTCCTGTTTTTGTTTACCAATATTCCTTAAATTGTTTAAATTTCTCACCAAACCAAGCTAATCTTTTAAGACAGAGTAATAACAGGAGAATATGAAGTAGTTCATCACAATCAGTTTGGCTTCCTACATATTCATGAAATAACTCATTGTGAATATGCCAAAGAAAATCACACTCTTAATTTATTCTTCCTTATATGAAATATTCAGCACTTAAAGCATCACAATAATGACAGTTTACTTCTAGGAGCAGCTTCATTTTTTCAAACACTTCAGCTATCCAAAGACCAGACTCCTGCCCATATCAAGTAACTAGAGCACAGTAAATCCAAAAAGGGTAAAAAAAAAAAAAAAAAAAAGATAGAAATGAGATAAACCTCTATAAATAAACAACTAAAAATAGTGGTTATATCTAATGGACAAATATTCATCATTCTTATTTATTTATTATTTTAATTTTGCCATTGCTAGGGATGAAACAGAGCCTCACACATCCTTTGCAAGTGTTCAATCCCTGGGCAACATCCGAGCCTTAAATCTTAAATCACTTCATTTTCAATTTGCTATAAGCCTAAGTGTGTATCCATAAAAGGAAAGAAAGAAAGAGAGAAAGAGAAACAAAAGAAAAAGGAAGGAAGGAAGGAAGGAACTCAACTATAATATTTCCCCCAAAGATAATTCTGAAGGCATTATTAATTATATCATATAACATGGTTTTGTAAGTAATCAACCCACAGCCCCTGATTGTATAGAGAACTCCCTTTGTCTTTATATATTTGTTCATCTACACAAACCACAAATGTTCAGTATCATTATTCATGTCATCTATATGAATGGCCTTTCTAATCTGTTCCCTTCAATAACCTTTTTTTTCCCAGACATTTACAGTAACATATTTTTCAACTTGAAGCTGTAAAATCTAAAATAAAAACATTTAGAAACCAGGATTTTCCTCTGGGTTACTTTGATATTGTTTGCATTCTGAAATGTTGTGTTTAATATTAGGGGAGAGATTAAATATGCCATTACACAAAGAAATTTCATAGCATGATTCATATATTTGCTATGCAACTAAAGTCACCCATCAAAAAAAATAATGAAATAAAAGAAACTAGCTTTCAAGGGAGTTGAAAATTCAAGTCTTACTGCTGTTATTATGCCATCCTTAAAACACAAGTCCCACTAATCTTCTTAGTGAGGTTTTCCAAGAAATATTACTGACAAAATGATTATAGACATATCACATTAATTTAAAATAAATAAAGAGATTTCCAATTATTAAAATGCCAGAATTGTATTAAGGTAAAAACATCAATAATATCTCATTCTGAAGCCATTTTTCAGTTCTTTCTTCATCACTATCGTTGCTGTCATCATCACAACGTGGATATTTTTGAGACACTGAGCTGCCCAGAAAGTATATTATTAAGTCCTCATGGGATTCAACAATTATTTTAATCCTTATTTATGACATTAAACAGCTGATGCATGAGGAGGCTCACTCTCTTCTGCTTCACGCAACTATGAAATCCTGAACCTTGAATGAATGAAGAGCAGTCCTCCAGACCAAAATATGCTAAGCCTTAAAATACTGCTTCTCTGGTAAATGGCAAGAAAATTCAAAGATTTATTCCATATTGAGTTCTACTTGATTATGGTTTACTAAAATTAATATCTTACTATGGCATAAATGTGTAGGATTATTTTAGACTATAGATTTTGCCCATTTTCTTACTGTTAATTATACACTGTGATATATTTTATTATTTCATTTCTGTATACATACATTACATTGATAATATTCATTTTTTATGTAAACCACTGTTTTCCATTCTTACCCTGCTTACTGATCTCTAGCCTCTTAATGACTAGCGTATTATTTATTCTTATCTTTTATTTTATATTTTATTCCTATCTTTGTAAGACACCTAAATTCCACATATGAGAGAAAAACACACAATATTTGTCGTTCTGAGTCTAGCTTAATTTTTTTAACATGTGTCACATTTTTTATGAATTTGCAAGTTTCCAGGAAAAAAGAAGAGGAAAAAAAGAGTGACTTAAATTTAATATGGGTGTATAATTTATTTTTCTGTATCAGAGCAGAAAATTGTTACAATTTATATCTATCTCATATAACTTACCAATATAGTCATGTGGTTCTGACATAGTCACTATTCATAACTATTCATAACCATACATACACTGCCTTCCTACAGAACAGGATACATTTTCCTAGGAGATTTCAGGTACTATATGTGGGTGCTAGGGTCTGAAGTTAGGTTCTAATGCTAGCCCAGCAAGTGCTTTACAACTCAGTCATCTGCCCAACCCAGTCTAACATTTTTAATGCTGACAACTGTATTACAACACAGCATATTTCATAAATATTTTTTCTGCCTTTGAGAAAAACCTCTAACTTCCAATACTTTTGCAATTGCTAACCTTTAATGTATTGTAAAAGAATATCCACTATATATTACATTTGTTTTTAAGCAAAGAACTATAGATGCACATTTAAGTGACAATCATTTAGAAATATTTTCAAACATAATAAACTCATTGTTTGATTACAAAAGACTTCTGTTTTGTTCTTTTAAAATATTTTTATTTACTTATTTTCAAGTAGAGAGAGGTGGAAGAGAGACAAAGAGAGAGAGAGAGAATGGGCATGCCAGGGCCTCCAGCTGCTACAAATGAACTCCAGATGTGTGCACCACATTGAGCATTTGGCTTTACATGGTTACTGGGAAGTCTCAAACTCATGCTTAGGCTTTGCAGACAAACACCTTAATAGCTGAGCCATCTCTCCAGCCCAAAAGACTGGCTTTTAATTTTTCCATTTCTTTTTCATAAATAAAAAAATTGTCAAACAACTGACTCAAGTAACTTTAACCAATACATGCTTTAAAATTACATGCTTGGCCCTCCCATTACAACATTTTGATTATGGAATAGCCAAGCCTTTTTCGTATCTATGACTTTAATTTTGTTAGATAAGATTATTGTAGATTTCTTCTTTTTGGCAAAAACAGACAGCATTTTTGTCTTTTTGTATATCTTGCTTTCCATTTCTTCCTCTCTCACTCTCCTTCTCCTCCTCTTCTTCTTCTTCTTCTTCTTCCTCCCCCTCCTCCTCCTCCTCCTCTTCTTCCCCTTCTTCTTCTTTGTTTTCTTTATGCAAGATCTTACTCTAGCTCATGCTGCTTTATTCACTCTGTAGCTCAGGCTGGCCTCTAACTTGTAGCTATTCTACCTCCCAGGTGCTCAGATGATAGGTGTGATCCACCATCCACCAGCTAGTATAGTTTCAGTAATAGCAAAAATGTCAGATAATAGAAATTCCTGTGTAAGACCCATTCTCGCTAGCTCTTTTCTAGCTCTCTCTGCTTGGAAATAAATAAATAAAATATTTTCAAAAAGACTAGGAGTATTAGTACTTGTTTCTACTTCCCACAAGGATACCCCCAGAATATCATCAATCTCAGTATTTATTAACACCTGGAAAAATTCCAGATGCATACAAAGAAGACACTAGAGTGAAAGGCTTCTGAGAACTTCTTTATACAGATCTGATGGAAATCAACACAATGACCATGATCATGATTTAAAAGACACTAGATAAAGAATTTGTAATTAAAAATCATTATAATTATATATCAAAGATGAGCTGCCAGGGTTCAGATGGATCTTTTCTAAATTTTTATTTATATTTGCTCATTGAGACAGAGAGAGAAAGAGAGAGAGAGGCAGATCAAGGGCAAGAATGTATGTGCCAGGGCCTCTAGCCACTGCAAATGAACTCCAAAATGTGCCCTCTTGTGTATCTGGTTCACATGGGTAATGGGGAGATTGAACCTGGGAACTCAGGCTTCACAGGCAAACTCTTTAACCACTAAGCCATCTCTCCAGGCATCAGATGGATTGTTATTGGGTTTGTTTGAAGTTATTGCATGACTTAATGTCACCAACAATTCTGATGCACCAGCACTGCTCAACTATTTTGTTCCTTTGTCATAGTTACATTCCTAAAAATTACTGAGTATTCCCAACATATTTACATTGCTTATATTCATCAAAATTACTCGAATTTAAAAAGGAAGTTCAAAATCAACATATTAATTCATTTAATTGATAAGAGTAAATGAATTCCATGATTCATCTTGTATTTTATTGGAAAACATAATTATGTTGTAAAGTAAAAACAATTCCAAGAATGATAGTGGTATGTGGGTTCTAAACAAAGAATGATTGTAGTAGAATTTATAAACAAATGTAGATAATCTGTTCTGGCACATCACAATAATTCAACAAAACAAAGGATCTAGGTTTTAAAGGTTAGTGCAATGGGGAACACAAACCCTACCAATGATCTTTTCATTCTTGATAACATTGGAACTCATGGTCCTGTCTTGCACATGAAGTGCATATTGTAAAAGTACATATGAGTTATACTTTGCTGATCATGTGAGAGGATTTGGGTACTCCCAGATGTCCCTCAATCATACTTCATGTTCTTTACAATATCCAATTTCTAAACACTGGTGTATTTTGTAAACATATATATTAAATAAACATAAATCCTTAGGACTGAATACTCATCACATTTGTATAAAATATCCTTAACAATACAGACAATGTCATTCTTTTGTTAATTGTTAAGCCACTTCACTATTAACAAAAAATATGACATCTGATGGCACATTCAAGGTCTTCAGGAAGACTTATAGGATACTTTATATAATGTTGCTTTTTATCAAGTAGTCATGATTACAATATTAAGTAAAAACTCTTGTACTCTAAAATATAAAGTAGTTTTTGGAGTTAAAGATATGTTAGCTGTAATGTAAGACATTATTTTTAATGAATTCATATTGATACTTGAGTTAACCAGTATGAGAGGAAATTTAGCCCTACTCAGAGGAAGGACATATTCCTGTTATTATTACTATTGCTTTTAAGAAATAAGCAAGCGAAAACTTAGTGGGAAGCAGAAAGAAACAGAGTGGCTGAAAAATGCAAACAACAGCACTAAGATGCAACTCAAAGAGAAGAAAGTGGAAAGTGGGAATTGACCATAGGGCCTCTGATGTTCAGCCAGTGAGAGGACTTCTTAGAAGTCATACATACCAATTACTGCAGAGACACATGACTGTTACTGCAGACATGTGTAACAGTTATGGGAGTCATATGTACTCATGACTGCAGTCATGTGTTCCTGTTACTGTAGTAATGTGTACCTGTTACAGCAGTCATGTATACCTAGTTTGCTGTATGGAGCTACAGAGTTTTATCTACTCTATCCTGCTGGAATAGAAAGTAGCCATTTCTTGCACCAAAGAAAAATCTTAAGTTCAACAGTGTTAGTAGAAAAAATAAAAAAATATATATATATATATATATATATATATATATGTATATATATATATTTTACTACATGAGGCAAGTGAGCCTTTTCACTGTCACCAAGGAGTTGTCCTAATGCTTTCTTCTCTTTGACACCCTTTTATTCTCATGAAACAGCTGCTTGATGCTTTCTATTTATAAAGGCTAAGTTGATCTGTTCGGTATTACTGATTACAATTATTATTAAATTGAACTCTTGATAGCACGGAGCAAGTTTTACTTTCAAACACCTAACATACCACTTGTTTCATACTAGAGATTAAAGAATTACCTTGCCATAACTGTTTTATGGACAGGTGAGTATGCAATTAAATTTGAAGCTAGTTTTTCCTCAAGTGCATTATTTTAAAGTTCTAAACTACTATTACTTGTTTTAGGATTACTTGTTTTAAAATTTAAGAAATTTTGTAGTGTCAGATCTTTGGATCCCAAAACATAAACCTCCAGAAGCTCCTCCTCATCCTCCTCTGTGTTGATTGACCTGCCAGCCCTGCAACCACATTTGCCAAGGTATCCATGAGGTTTGAAACTAGACTATAAAGCAAAAGGAGGAAAGGAAGAGGAAAACGTTACTCAGCCTGGCAAAGTGATTCATGTACAGATGAATTTCCTTTTCTTTCTGCATTTGGCTAGACAAACAAACACAAAACACATCATTGAACACACATGCTTTAGCTGTATAGCCTTTGGTAAATCATATCAGTAAAGATTAACAACACTTTTAAGCCTCTAGTGTGGATTATAAAAGACTCATAAAAACTGTCTGGCTCATAGTCTCCTGTGTTATCAGGCCTTAATAATTTGGCTAGTCATAATCATTTCTAGAACAAAATACCCCAATAGCTTCAACTGGCTGTCCCATGTTCATTCTTAATGCTTAATTTTTCCCACAATAGCTTTCCCGATGTGTCTCAAATTGTAAATCACATGTGTTATGGCTTCTGCTTAAAATTATACAAAACCTTAACTTTCCCCTCCAGTCAGTGCTGACAAAAAGTTGCTATTCCTACTTCAATTTCATTATCTGGCCTGACATCCTTGCCTGCACTTACTTTTCTCCTTGAGGTTCCCTAGCATGCCAAGTAGGTTATAGCCCCAGAATCTTGCTTCCTCTAAGGATTCTCTGCCTACAATCCTTTGCCTTCATTTCTCTAACTTTACTCAAAACCACAACTCAGGTATTTCCCATGAACCTCTAGCACATCTGTTCTCTCAACCCACTCCTACCACCCTGTTTCATTCTCTGGTACCTGACCAGGGCCCACAGAAGTAGCTAGCAGATAGCACACTCTCAAATGTATTTGTTAAATGATGGAACAAAATACTAGATCCTCAGATAATTTTAGGAAACACAGAGAATTGTAAAACCATGGAGCAATATTGGTTAGTACTTCGAATGAAAAATGAATGTAGATAAAATTTATTGACTACTTGCTTACTGCATAATCTACAGCCAATTTTGTCCATATAAAATACACAGTCATAATCATTGTGCCTATTTTGTGGTTCAAAAACTGAGATACTTTAAAGTAATTAATCTAAGTAACACTTAGTCAATGCTCGTATCTAACACTGAACTCAGGTTTTGTCCTGCAGTCTATCTGAATCAACACACTGATGTCTGAAAACAACTACACAAATATCTCTTCACAACATTTGTTTTCTTGTAGGGTTCATAAAATTCTTTTGATCTACTGCTAAAATGTGTCAAATGATTTGTTTCAATTCACAGAGCACCTTTTTACCTGTCTGGTCAGAAAGAGTAAGAAATCAGAAGCTATTTCTCAGTCAGCCCCACACTTGATAGTTCACATAGGTCTGAGAAGATATAGCTCCCTGTCTCATCAGACACAGTGTGAATGACTCTTGCTCATCAATCACAAAGTGGCATTTCACTCGTCCCCAGGCCACAATTCTCTCAACAAGACACCTCAGTCTTCCCCTTAGCAAAGCTAAAATGTTCAGTGACAGATAAAATTTCTGTTTCTATTTGGATGTGAAATTCAGACCTAAATTGGAATGTCACACTGTCGGGAAACAGATAGATCACTAATGAGGCCTAAGTTTTTGCTTAATTCACTTGTCCACATGACCAATTCATAACATCTGTTTAATGTTCATGGCATAAAGGTAATATTAAGAATCACACCAATCGTCAGTCCCCTTCTTTATTTATCTTTTCTCATTTATATGTTAATTGTTTCCAAGTGATCCTACTATTTTGCAGAGAAAAAAAGGGCAAAACACAGCAAGTATTGTAAAATGACAGAATTATCACAATGTAATAAGAAGGACTATAATCAGATACATTTATATTAGTGAGCAATTCATGTGATATGCCATGTTAATCATGGAATTAAATTGCTCTGGATACAGCAAGGAAATCAAAAGATGAAATAGCAAGGTACATTTTAAAAACTAGTACAAATAACTGCCCTCACAGATATAACTGAATGACTTAAAATATCTGTATTTCAACAGAGTCATTATGAAATTCATCTAATCCATTAGATTTCCTCTTCCACTCACGTTCATTAAACTGATATAACAGCTTTTCAAGATGATCCTTTACCCAACACAGATGTAAAAAATACTATTCAATATGATAGTCATGGAGACTTGTATTTGATATTTGTATGTTTTACACACATACTCCTTCATATCAAGAAAATCTTTTTAGACTTATGACCAATTTCACCTCTTGAAGGTATGGTCATACTCCTACATAAAACCATGTCTACCCACATTCTGTGATAGAGCACTTTTAAAAATTTCTGGTTTGGGATATATTTTCAGGAATAAAAGCCATGACATCTGATTCAAATGTACTTTTAAGCTAAGATAATTTTTAAAATAGTGTCAGTGGCAAATTTAATTGATTTGCAATGTAGTTTACTCATGTTTTTCAATGTACTAATAGTAAAACAAATTGGGATAGAGAAGCTAAAGCCTATGATGATTGCAATAGTCTACTCATTATTGAAAATTATACCCATTGCAAAATATGTAGTCCACATTAGAAAACTTAATCTAACTCTATCTTAATGCTATTTTCAATATCAGTGATTATTAAGATCACTGTAAAAGATTAAATAATGGTTAGAAGAGAGTACCTGATCTAAGTTGGCTTATTAGGTTCTCAGTACTTCTTAGACATCTTTCACAAAGTATAGGTGAGTAACATTCTCATTTGTGACAAAGTAACTACCTTAAAAACCAAAGACTCATTAATTCCCCCAAGTACCGACAGCCCACCACCTCACGCCATCACCTCAGCTGCCTCTCCAAATATCCAGCCCTACTTACTTTCTGAGGGCAGCCTCCCACTCTGCTACACATTTCACACATGTATTCTCCTTTCTCCTTAAAACAACCCTTCAGGAGAAAGACTGACCCAAAGTTGCATTTTAGATGATGAAAGCAATTATTACCTAGATCTCCTTTCTGAGGTGAATTTTTTTCTATTACCTATCCTTTTCAGGGAAAGGGAGAAGATTTAACTGCAGTTGTGCAAGCTCTCAGGCAGTCTGCCACTCTACTAGCATATTGGCTCTTCAGACATCGATTACAAAGCAACTGGAGGAGGCTTCCTTAGTGCAGAAGATGGAGATGCTCTTTTAGGCACCCATTACATTAAATTAGAACAGACAGATCTATAGGTGCAAAAAAAAAAAAAAAACATTAAAAGACCTAAAGCACAAAGCAATAAATATTGTGGGATTCACAATTGTTTGATCTTTCTATGCTACACCTAGAAAATGGCTTAGCTGACTAATTTTGGGGGTCCTTCCATTAAAAACCAAATTATTTGTTTGTATGTTTTATCATACCTGGGTATTTATAACATCTCCTTTTAGAGAATCAGTTGACTCAGGCACTGTGCCCATTTTATCCTGCAAAAAACCTTTTCAGGAAGTCCTATCTTCCATTATGTAAAATACGTAAGATATTAGAATTCTTATTTGCAGAGGACAGTAAATGGTTTTTATACTACTTCACTATTTCTCCAAAATCATAACAATTTAAAATATTTTCTTGAAAATCCTTGAGTGCAGATTTCTAGAAAGATAAAACCAGCATAGCATATACTCTGTTGCTCA
Organism: Dipus sagitta; assembly: GCA_036346955.1. Classification (NCBI taxonomy): domain Eukaryota; kingdom Metazoa; phylum Chordata; class Mammalia; order Rodentia; family Dipodidae; genus Dipus; species Dipus sagitta. Next base: position 48,780,748 of record CM070780.1, read on the forward strand.
ATTTTTGGAATACAATTTAACATAATCTTATAGACAAGAGTTAGAGGGAAGAGAGAGAGAGAGAGAGAAAGAAGAGGGAGGGAGAAGGAGGGAGGGTAGCTGTAGATTAAGGTCAGTCTTCATCATGCCCTCTCCACTGTCTTGTGGTTCAGGTGTTCCCTTTAAAGGCCTGGTGAAGGTTCAGCCACTTGGTCTGCCTTTTAGGAAGTAGAATATCATGGTATCATTGCCATTTGGATCTAGATTTGTGTTTCCCACCCCTCTGTTGCTCTCCCCTCCCTCCTCTCCTTCCCCATCCATTATATTCTCTAGTCCACTAGATGATGCTGGGCATGTAAGGCATCTTGGGTAGATTCAGTTTACATGGTGTAGACGAGTGAGACTATGTGGCAATTTTTTTTTTTTTTTTTTGTGATGGGGTAAGTTCACTGAGAATGATCTGTTCCAGGTTCAACCATTTTGCCTGAAATTTCATTGTGTCATTTTTTCTTACTGCTGTGTAGAATCCCATTGTGTAGATATACAACATCTTAGTTACCCTTTCTTCTAGTGATGGACATCTGGGTTGATTTCAGCTCTTAGCTATTATGAATTGAGCTGCTACAAGCATGGTTGAGCAAATTTCTCTGGACTGGGGTTTAAAGGTTTTAGGGTAGATGCCCAGTAAGGGAATAACTGGGTCTGTTGGTATCTCTATTCTCAGCTTTTTCAGGAGTCTCCATATTGCTTTCCAAAGTGGTTGTACCATCTTACATTCCCACCAACAGTGGATGAGTGTTCCTACTTCTCCACATACTCGACATCATTTATTTTCATTTGATTTTTTGATGTTTGCTATCCTTTCTGGGGTAAAGTGGAATCTCATAGTTGTTTTAATTTGCATTTCCCTGATGATTAGGGATGATGAACATTTTCTTAAGTGTGTGTTTGCCATTTGTATTTCTTCCTCTGTGAACTGCCTGTTCAGCTCTTTGCCCCATTTTGTGAGTGGGGTGTTTGACTTCTTACTGTTTAGATTTTTGAGTTCTTTGTAGATTCTAGAGATTAGGCCTCTGTCAGTTGGATAACCAGCAAATATTTTCTTCCATTCTGTGGGTAATCTATTGGCTTTGCTTATTGTATGCTTGTCTGTAAAGAAACTCTTCAGCTTCATGTGATCCCATTGGTTGAGTGACTGTTTAAGATCGTGAGCTACTGGGATTTTGTTCAGGAAGTCCTTTTCCATTCCTATATCATGGAACGTACTTCCTATATTTTCTTCCAGTATTAGTTGGGTTTCTGGTTATATTGATGTCTTTGATCCATTTGGACTTGAGTGTAATGCATGGCAAAATGTGTGGATCTAGTTTCAGTTTCCTGCATATAGTTATCCAGTTTGTCCAGCACCATTTGTGGAAGATGCTGTCTTTTTTCCAGCCTATGTTGTTCGGGCCTTTGTCGAATATCAAGTAGCTGTAGTTGCTTGACCCAAAGTCCCGGTCCTCAAGTCTATGCCAGTCTATACTCCTGTTTTTATTCCAGTAGCATGCTGTTTTTATTACTATGGCTTTGTAATATAGCTTTAGATCAGGTATCGTGATGCCTCCAGAGGTATTTCTTGAAGACTTCCAGCCAAGATGGTGACTGCCTAGCTGTCCCACAGATCCCGGAGAAATAAAGGCAAGACATTAAGGGTTCACTCAGTCGTTTAGGGGGAGAAATCTCCAATAGATTGCCAGTGGGAGGGCACAGAGGGAAAAAACAGGGAATCACTGATTTCCTCATGGGTGGGTAGCCCACCCCTCTCCCCAAGTTGCTGCCTTATCCATGGCACCACACCGATCGATCCCTGTGTGTGTAAGTGTAGATTGCTCTGCCCTCTTGCAAACTTACTGCTCCGGCCGCCACATGTTCAGCGAGTCCATGCCCACAGCAACTGCCACACAAGCTCAGACTGTGTCTGTTGCTTGCGCCAGCTCAGGTGCCATCCCCTACCTGTCTGCAGTGCCAGCTGTCCACCATTGTCCTGTTGCAGGGGAGCGCAGACTGCTTCTGGATCCCAGTGTTCCCCCAGCAGAGTTTGGGCTGCTTCAGTGCTTGGTGTCTCAGTGTCCTTCCTAGCACGAGCACAGGCAGCTTAGGCGCATTACCGCTTGAGAGCTGAGGCAACATTGGTGCCCCTGCCAGGCAGTAGATAGGTGGCTTTGGCAAGTGAGAGCCAAAGCCCAGGATGCTTCGTAACTGCCTCAGGCTGCCTCAGATTCCCATTGTGCTTGAGCCCAGGCTGATAAGCCCACCTATGTGCCCATACACTGTCATGGGCAGACCACAGCCCAAAAGAAATAACATGAAATATCAAATGCAAGAAAATCCAGTTAGATCACCCCGTCCTACAATGAACATCTCTAATCAAAACATAGAAGAGTCATTAGGATCAGAATGCCAAAATAAAGCTATGAGCAATGCAACCCTGACCAAGCTACTGGTAGAACTTGCAGAAAAGCAACAAAGGAATGATAATCATGTGGATGCTGCCATCACTAAACTAGAACTAATAGAGAAGATAATGGAAGACAGTTAAGAGATTTGAGGGAGAGTGAAAAGAAAGACCTCAAAAATCAGCTGGCCATGCTAAATGAAGACATAAAGAAATGTAAGGATGAATTCCAAGAATCATCAAGAAAATCAGAAAATGATGTAAAAATGGAGCTTGACAGAGGGATGGAAATTATACATAGAAAAGTAGTAGACAATGCAAACCTAATTGAACCAGTCCAAAACTATCTAGAAGCTCTCAAGAATAGTCAGGCATGTGGAGGATAGAAACTCTGATCTGGAAGATAAGATGGAAGAAACAGTTCGAGAGTTCAAAAATTTCAGTAAGTTCAGAAAATGAGGGAATTGTTGGATACTCTTAAACGTCCTAATATCAGGATCACTGGAATATCAGAAGGAGAAGAAATTCAGACCAAAGGCATGGAGAACTTATTGAACAAAATAATTTAAGAAAACTTCCCCAGCCTCTTAAAAGAAAGGCCCATCAAGATACAAGAAGCCAACAGAACTCCAAACAGACTGGACAAAAAGGAGAAACTCTCCAAGACATATTGTCATTAAGACTCCAAACATTGACACAAAAGAGAAAATCCTAAAACCAGGTAGGGAAAAACAGCACACCACTTTCAAAGGTAACCCCATCAGAATTACTACAAACTTCTCAATGGAAACCTTGAAAGCTAGAAGGGCCTGGAATGAAATACTGCAAAGTCTAAGAACCTATGGCTTCCAACCCATACTTTTTATCACAACACCTGTTTTCTTCTGCACTCTTATAGCCACACCAAAACCAGAAAGGTTTCCCTGAAACCACTCCTAGAGAACAGTTGTATTTCCATAACAGGTTTTATTGCTGTGAGTTCACTACCATCTGTTTTTGTATTTTAAGCAGAAAATCTTATACATAAAACAACATTTGTAACTTCTTTTCTGCTACTTTAAAGATTAATTAGCCCAAATTCTGATTAACTTCTCTAATTGAATAAGATTGTTTAGATGAAGTAATTTTTTTAAAAAAAGATATTTTTCTGTAGAAATGTGTAAAAATTGTATCATCAATTAACAACTAATAAGACCTGTTGGTTCATCTATAGTAAAATTAAAAATTTCTTTTTAAATTAAATATATTTTTAGAAATAAACATACATACAGATACTATGGGATGCTTCAATAAATGTGTATATATGTAATATTGAAATCACATACCACATCCAATATTTATCATGTGTGTAGTTAAAATATTTAAAATCCTTTCATTTAGTATTTTGAAACATACAGTATGTTATCTACTGCCAACTCCTCTACAGAAGTAGCATACTAGAACTTCTTACTCCTGTTTAGTTGTAACCTAGTATAATGGATTGACCTGTCTGTATCTCCTATAATGAATTATTTATTGAAATATACATTCACATATGTACCTCCTGATGTCAACTTCTTTGTTTGTGCATAGCACATGATGTATAGTGAACAAGGGAGAAAAGAAATTTAATATTTTAGTTCCATTAGTATTTCTAAGAAATGGCTAAAAAATGCTTCCCATAATGGAGAATAAAATGAACTATATGAAGAACTAGAAAAGAAGTTTAATAAACATTAAGATTTAGATAGCAAAGAGGCATACATAATCTGTATTACTTCACGTCCTCCAATGTCAATAGGCTTTATGTGATAGGTTATGCATAAATAAGATGCATTATCAAAAAATAAACACATCGTTTACTACTATACTATGATCCTTCACTAAAATGTCATAGAAGTATGGATATCAAATGTAACCAGATTATCCTTAGATTTACAGAGTCTGAACACTTTAGTTACTGACATAGCATATCAGTTGTTGAAACATGGTAATTAAATATTCAGTCAAGAAACCCTTTCCGCCAAGAAGGCACTGAAAGTTAAGAAGTAAGCTCCTGCCCCTCCCAAAGCTGAAGCCCAAGCAAAGGCCCTGAAAGCCAAGAAGGCTTTGCTGAAAGGCATCCACAGCCACAAAAAGAAAAAAGATCCACACGTCACCCACCTTTCAGCGACCCAAGACACTGCGCCTCTGGAGGCAGCCTAAATACCCTCGGAAGAGCGCCCCCAGGAGAAACAAGCTTGACCACTGTGCCATCATCAAGTCCCCCTGACAACCAAGTCGGCCATGAAGAAGACAGAAGACAGCCATACACTGGGGTTCACTGTGGACGTCAAGGCTAACAAGCACCAGATCAGACAGGCTGTGAAGAAACTCTTTGACACTGATGTGGCCAAAGTCATGACCCTGATCAGGCCTGATGGAGAGAAGAAGGCATATGTTTGGCTGGCTCCCCATTATGGTACTTTGGATGTTGCCAACAAAATTGGGGTCATCTAAACTGGATCCAGCTGGTTAATTCTAAAGACACCTTTTTTCACTATAAAAATAAATAAATAGCTCGCCATCAACCCTCCTGTTAACCAAGAGCTCTCCAATAAAAGTGTGATCAAGAAGAAAATAAATAAATAAATAAATAAATAAATATTCAGTCAACTAATTTTGTTACCTACCAGAATATTTTATGATATTTAAGTCATCACCTTGAAATTTCAGGAATTTTAGAAAAAAAAAGACAAGCATGGGAATTTTACATATTGTGACCACAAGGGGGCCATAACAATCTTTGAATAATTTTAGACAAGCCAGGTAGCAGAGAAAACTGGAAATGGAATCAGCTCTTAAACCTTAACTAGTTAAAAGGTCATGTTTATGAATATAAAACTGTTGCATTTTTGATGGATAAACTAATATCATATACCAGCTTGCACCATACATGATATGCATTTGAAAACAATGCTCTTCCCTGTTTCTGTCTTTAAAATGTATATATTCCTATACTTTCTGAAATCCTAATGAACAGTTACTTTCAGTACATTTGGCATTTACTATGATGCCTAAGGAAAACCATTCTGACAATTTACTGTCCACGTGCAGCACCAGATCCCTTGGCACCTAGTAAAAGACTGTGAGGTCTATGCAACACTAACCCAGTGACCTGAGGTGAGGCTGGAAAATGAAGGAAATTACATAACACATTCCCCAGGCTAAATGAACAAAGGAAAACATGAAAAATAATGTCTAACAAGGGGATGCTTAAATTTGATACCTTCTTTTTTTTTAAATTAAATTTACAAAACACTTGGAATGGTAAGCTATAAAAGCTACTAAACATTTTGTGCAAATATTCTCTGCAGTACAATTGGCAAAACCAACTCTTTTCTCTATAGATAAAATGTGATGGTGTTTGCCTCTGTAAAGAAATTCCACAGCAGGACTAAAGTGGAACTAAGCCAAATGTCCCACTGGAGGCCTCTGTAGCACTTACTGCCTTCAAGAATGGCATCTAACACAAGACCACAGGCAAGTGGGCCTCAACTGGGGAAGACAACCCCATCCAAAGCACGATGTTATTGACTTAGCTAATGATCTTGCTACATTGCCACAGCACAAAGAAGGGGGGTTCCAGTAAAGATAACAATAATAGTTTGAATAGACTTCCAGTCAAGATGTCAAGTAGCCACTGTCTAACCCTGCCGCATATCCCCTGGGAAAGAAAGCCAAGGCATTAAGAGTTCACTGGGTCTTTTAGGGGAGATAAATCTGTAATACATCACCAGTGGGAGGGCACAGAGGGGGAAAAAAGGGAATCTCTTGATCCCCTCGCACTCTGGTAGCCCACCAGTCTCCCAATCCCCCCAAGCAGCCACCATAGACATACCCCAGCCTCAGGATACTCCTGCACTTACTATAGGAAAGGGGATGCAGGCCAGCATAGTTCTACTTGCCTCACTGTGCAGGGGTGATCGGCTTGCTACCACCACCCATGCATAGTCTGCCCGCTGGCCTAGGCAAGTTCAGGCTCTATCTGTCCATCTGCCCACCACGAGCACCCATCCACCCATTCAAGCTAAGCCCACTCTGCCCATTTACCTGCTTGCTACTACTTGCTACTGCCCGCCTCTCCACACATGAGTTCAGGCCCATTTCAACTGCCCACACGCATGCTCAGGCTCACTCTGTCCGTCTGCCAGTGCCAGCTCAGGCCCAATCCCCCATCCGCAGCACTGGATGCCTGCCCATCTGCCCACCGCCCGTGTACAGCTTGATACACACATCTCACCATGAACAACACTCAAGTCCAAATGGATCAAAGACCTCAATATAAGACCAGAAACTCGACTACTACTGGAAGAAAATATAGGAGGAACTTTCCATGATATACGAATGGAAAAAGACTTCCTAAATAAAATCCCAGTAGCACAGGATCTTAAAAAATCACTCAATGGGATCACATAAAGCAGAAGAATTTCTTCACAGACAAACATACAATAAGCAAAGATTACCCACAGAATGGGAGAAAACATTTCCTGAATATCTAAGTGACAGAGGCCTAATCTCTAGAATCCACAAAGAACTCAAAAACCTAAACAATAAAAAGTCAAACACCCCACTCACAAAATGGGGCAAAGTGCTGGACAGTCAGCCCACAGGGGAAGAAATACAAATGGCAAACACACACTGAGGAAAATTTTCATCATCCCTAATCACCAGGAAATGCAAATTAAAACAACTATGAGATTCCACCTTACCACAGTAAGGATAGCAAACATCAAAAAATCAAATGAAAATAAATGCTGGCAAGGATGTGGAGAAATAGGAACCCTTATTCACTGTTAGTGGGAATGTAAGATGGTACAACCACTTTGGAAAGCAATATGGAGACTCTTACAAAAGCTGACTATAGCAATACCAACAGACCCAGTTATTCCCTTACTGAGCATGTACGCTAAAACCTTCAAGCCTCAGTCCAGAGAGATTTGCTCAACCATGTTTATAATGGCTCAATTTGTAATAGCTAAGAGCTGGAATCAACCCAGATGTCCATCACTAGAAGAATGGATAACTAAGATGTGGTATATCTACACAATGGAATTCTACAAAGCAGTAAGAAAAAACGACACAATGAAATTTGAAGAAAAAAGTTTGAATCTGTTACAGATCATTCTCAGTGAACTTACACCATCACAGAAAGATAATTGCTACATAGCCCCACACATCTACAGCACCTAACACGAATCTACCCAAGATGCCGACATACCCAGCAAGCTCCTCGATGACCGGACAATAGGGTGGGTGTGCTGGGCAGGGTGGGCAAGGGAAGGGGTGGGGGACACAAATCTGGACCCAAACAGCAATGGTACCGTAAAATTCTATATCCTAAAAGGTGGACCAAATGGCTGAACCTTTACCAGGCACTTAGAGGGAAGACCTGAGTCACAAGGCACTGGAGAGGGTATGATGAAGACTAACCTTAATCTTCTACTGATTCTCTGTCTCTGTCTCTCTCTCTCTCTTTCTCTCTCTCTCCTCTCTCTCTCCTTCTTCTATTTAACTCTTTTATATTACTTATCTTTTTCTTCCTTCTCTTTGTAGGCACTGACCTGTAACTCCCAGTACCAGCAGGTGGCTATCATCCACAATGAGCTTTTGATCAGATAGACCTACAAGGTTTCCTAAAAGAATGATAGATTTCTGTCAGAATACTTGATGACCCACCAAAGGTTAGTAGAAAGACCCTACTGCTGAGGACACCATATAAGGTTGACACGTAACATGGAGTGACATGGCTGGAAGCTGGAAGAGAGTCAGTCCCCAGAGAGTCAGTGTGTCTAGTGCCAGAAGGTGCTATATGGGCAAGTGGGGAAAATGACCAATATCTGTCCAAGCAACTCATGGTCTAACCTACTTAGCAGCAAATAACCTGTCATGATGCTCACACAAGTGTAATAGTGGCACACAGCCATGGTAGGAAACCAACTGCTCTGGATTTGGCTAACTGATCTCCTCAGTGGAACAGAGCCCATAGTTTGAGCTCGGAAACAAGTCAGAACCAGATCCAAAAATGAGCCCACTCTCCATTATTAAGCTACCACCAATCATGGGCTACAAGAGGGCCTACACCTATGAAATTCTCTATAAAAAATAATGGCTATCCCATTTATCTGGTACTAACTTTACTCTCCATAGGAGAGTCTGCTTCTGTTTTTCAGATAGACGCAGATCCTAAGGAGAGATCCGCCCCATCATACCTCAAAAGGGCCCCAGCTGAAACTAAGAATAATTGGCGAAACAAGCAAGGGTGCTGTTTTCTTGGTGAACCTGGTACCAGCACAAGGGTGAAGGAGATCGACACAGAGAAAAATCAACTCCTACCAAATCAGAGATTTAGAGACACAGAGACTTCCAACACCTCATTACTGAGACGGACCCAAAATGAACCCAACATGGCTCAGGCAAATTTTTCAGAACAGGGGGCGGAAAGAATGTCAGAGTCACACATTGGGTCATGATACATTTCCTCTTATCCATAACTGAGGGTAACTCCACAATGCATGGCCCATATACCTCAACAAGGAGGGTCCAGGGGGAGGATGGAGGATAGGGAAGACACTAACAATGGTACCAACTTGACTATATTCACTGAGTACAAAATTAATTTAAAAAATTGAAAAAGGAATAACTTGATCATTTCATAAATAGTGGTAACAGTTTTATTATTGATTTCTAAGGTTAAATTTCAGTACCATAATGTTTATTTTCCTTCTCATTTCATCATATTCATGTTTTACTAAATTTTCTAGAGTTACTTCAGATGACAAATACCATTATTTAGTAAATCTGGTGTTTGTAGTTTTTGTGTTGAAGATAGAATGTTCATGGGTACCAGAATGCCCTGGTTCTAGTCTTAGAAATTTACCATGCATATGCCCCAAGATGAACCTGTACCAAGTAAACTGGCATTTCTATCCTATCTCATCCTCCTCACCTCTCTGATGGAAGTACAACCTTCACCTACCCTATACAATGATGAGTCACGGAGCACAACTGTGGAAGACCTTTACATAAAGTAAGCCTATTTGTTATCCCATGACCCTATATGAAAAACTGAGAAGTGAACAGAAGATGGCCCATATTTGTTTATATTTTAGTTACATGGCAATGTGCAAACAAAGCAATTACATGTGTTAAGGGAAATCACCATATGAAAAGCAAAAAAAAAAAAAAAAAAAGTCACACAAGGCATGGCTTGCCTTTAATCCCAGCATTTAGGAGGTAGAAGTTGTAAAAGCAGCTACAGTATGTTCAATACAGGCCGGGTTTTAGTGACACCAGAAAGGAAGGAAGAAAAGAAATGAGGGAAATCAGGGAGAGTAGTTAAGAGAGGGAGGAAGAAAGGAAAGAAGCAAGGGAGGGAGGGGAGTAAAGAAGGTAGGGGGAAGGAGTAATCTGTAAAAGAGAGGAAAAAAATTACTTCCTAGAAACTCCTAACAAGTTACCAATGGTAGAATGTGAAACTCAACTTCTAGGCATCATGTTTATTTGCTGCAGACTACATGAGGCCACAGATCTATTCTGTTTCATGAAAGATTAGGTTCATTTCCTTCCAGTAGAAAAAAAAGACATGCCAATTCCAAGGGCTACCTGCTTTAAAAATTGGGAATCGGGCAGTGGCTGAGACTCTGGGCACCAATTCTCTTTAATTAAAAAAAAATTGGGAATCAGGCTGGAGAGATTGCTTAGTGGTTAAGGTGCTTGCCTGAGAAGCCTTAGAACCCATGTTCAACACTCCAGGTCCCACATAATCCAGACGCACAATGTGATGCAAGTGTGCACAGTTGCATATGCGCACAGATGGCACAAGCATCTGGAGTTTGATTGCAGTGGCTGGAGGCCCTGGCACACTAATTATTCTCTCTCTCTCTCATTAAAAAAAAAAAAAAAAAAAACACGTGGAATCAATAGCACACTGTGATGTCTAGCTTTGCTGTTGGCTTGCATTACTAAGAGTGGCTCTTGCTACTTGTTTTCAAAAGCCTTCAACAAGTCACACTTGACATTCACAGAAGAGCACTCTCTCTGTGATGATGCTATTTCTCTCCCTAGTTTTAAATTAAATATGACATTTGTCATTTAATCTCTTTCTTATCCAATTGTTTACTGGGGAAAAATGACATAGATGAAGGGTTTTCTTCAAAGATTTAAATTAGAATTGAAATTTCAACCAATCTTATCAAAAGTGTTTACCATTTTTTAGAAATGCTATTATATTGTAAGTTTTTTCTAAAAGTGATCTAATTAGTGATTTACCCAAAACAAAAATACTTTAAGCAATTTCACAGCTATTCTTTTTTTTTTTTTATTTTCCATGTAATGTGTGTGTGTGTGTGTGTGTGTGTGTGTGTGTGTGTCCCTAAAAACACACATGAAGAGACCACAGGAAGATATCAGATGTCCTTGCCTATCACTCTCTCCACTACTCTTGGAACCTGGCAGTTCCTGCCCCACAATTAGATTCCTGGCTCTGCCAGGATCACAGACATGTACATCCATTACCATCTTTTCCTATGGGGTATGGGGAACAAACTCAGCTAGTACTCCTATCGTTGACCCATCCCCCAAACCCTGATGAATATATTCTTAACATTAATATGTTGTCATTTATGATAGTTTCATCCCATAAAAGTAATTTACTATCTACTTATATATGATTTTATTCAAAATTGAAATGTTTATAGTGAAGAAAAAACAATCCAGTTAGCATAAACTTGTTTAAGGAATCTGTTTCCTCAGCACTGGCTGAACCCATTTACATTTATAACAGGGCATTTTAATCCAATTATAAATAAAAATGGTCTTTCATTCTCAAAGGCATACTATCCCCATATTTAAAATAAAAGTGATTCCATTGATTGTATGAAGTACTTATTATAAGCATATTTTAAAATGTCTTTCCTAATAGTCAGGCAATTTATCCAACCCTTGCAAATTATATAAAAATGCAAAATTAGGGAAAATGTGCTTTATAATTTCAGACTATGTTTTACAAGTTTCACACTCTAAAAAATTCAAAATACTAATGTTAATGATAATCCACTCCCCATAAATGTCTAATTTGAGAAAAATAAGGAAATAAGTAATTACCAACACTAACATGTCTAAAGCCAGCTTAGAGAATTGTTAGTGGCCAGAGATGGCACAGTTACATTTTAATGGAATATATGCAGTAAAAAAAGAAAAAAAAAAATCCAAAATACCTCCATATTGGAGACTGACAAGTATTTCTATCTGGGCTCCTGGGTTGATTTTCTTGCCTCATCCTCTGTGATTTTATTCTAGTAGTCTATGAAGGTGACTAGGTTACCTAAAGAAGTACTCATTGAAATTCTTTTTTTGTTTGTTTTGCATTCAAAATATAAATGATTTGGTGGTATACCTCAGTGGTAGAGCATTTGACTACAAAATACAAATAATTTATAAACTTCTGTAGAAATTTTGATCTCCTAATCAGATTATTTTCTGAATTTAAAAGTACTAACTGCAAATTATAGTAAGCATTAAATATAAGACATGGACAAGTACCTCTGACAACACTGCAAGAGCTTATTCCAATATGCTATAGCCTGTAAGTATACTCGTGATTTGTTCAAACTTATATTTAATTCTTCGACTCTATTCTACATAGAGCCTGGTCATGGGAAAGTGGGTAAGACACTGGGACAATAAACCATACAGCTAACCTATTAACAGTGGTTAGATATGGACAAGTGGTAGGGTACCTGGAAATATACTGGAGTGACAAAAGCATTAGATATATCATAATATTTTTCACATATTATCCATTTATAAAATGATTTTTATCTGTTCTACCATCTTTCATGTTAGAAAGCACAGGCACTACCTCCTTTTGTGGGTGAGGAAAGTAAAAGATAGAAGTCTTAAACCTTTGTAGCACACAAAAGTGTACAACAAATTTCATATTGAGAAGACAGGATTCAAGTTATCTTTGTTCTAAATGTGGCAGATCATATATTATGCTGTCATTATTATGTCCCCTGTAGCAGATCATATCTTCTCATGTTATCATTAGCAAATGGACTTATGCTAACCTTGTTAACATGGTCCTATCTGAAACCCCAAGTCACATAAGTCCTACTTTAGTTTACTTTTTAAATTGTTATTTATTTATTTTTAATTTTTTTGTTTATTTTTATTTATTTGAGGGCAACAGACGGAGAGAAAGAGGCAGACAGAGAGAGAGAGAATGGGCATGCCAGAGCCACCAGCCACTGCAAACGAACTCCAGATGAGTGCGCCCCCTTGTGCATCTGGCTAACATGGGTCCTGGGGAAACGAGCCTCGAACCAGGGTCCTTAGGCTTCACAGGCAAGCGCTTATCCACTAAGCCATCTCTCCAGCCCAAAATTGTTATTTATTTATGTGTGTAATGGGCACACAATAGAGTTTACTGACACTGCACACTAACATTGGACTCTTGTGCCACTTTTTTGTACCTGGCTTAGGTGGGTAGCTTCGGAATTGAACCCCAATATCCAGCTTTGTAAGTCAGCACCTTTAATTTCTGATCCATCTTCTCACCCCATATAAGTCCTATTTTTAATGAATTGATCATTGTCAACATAAGGGAAAAACAACTTTACATTCCTACACTAAGTGTTCCAAAATACACAACAGAGCTTTCTTTTCAGTCACATTATGGAGGGTCCTAAGAAAACTGGATACCAAGAAAATCTTCATGATGGGAGTCACTGGAATTAAAAATGTCTATGATCTTCAGTGGCTTTGCAAAAATGTGGGCTATAGTCCAGCACCTGGCTAAAGCAATCACAAGTCTATAAACATGTAACCAGCAGCCAGGTTTCAGCAATCAATGCCAAATCTAGGATAATATCCAAAACCTTTGCAAAGCTCTTTTATCATACAAAAAACACAGTTTTTCCTATAGTAAAGTGCATACTATCTGTGGATTAGTGAAATAAATAACCCATTAAAAATTCAATAATCCTCTAAAATTTCTTCCCCCATCCCTCCATTATTGAGGATCAAACACAGGACCTTGAGATTTCTGGGTAAGAATTCTTCCACCAAGCAAACTCCTTTTTTAGTATTCAGAAAATGGTATACATGTCAACAATACAGTGGTACAGGGTAGCCTATGACGCCTATTGTAATTTTCATAGGGTACCCAAGCATGCTACTCTTTGGTACATGTTTTGTTCTTTACTAAGATCTTTTGATCCCTGAGAATCGCATATGTGTGTGGTTCCTTCCACTGAATTGAAACATTCCATCCTGGGGTATGAAGGGAAGCCTTCAAGACTTAGGAATCTGTGGAAATCTATAAGGTTCAATACACTTAGAAACAAGCCTTCCCATGCTCTTTGGAAGCCCACCAGTCCCCCAAACTCCTCAAGCAGCCATCCTAGCCATGGTCTCAGCCACAGGTTCCTCCTGCATTAACCGCAGGCAAGGGGACCCAGGCCAACAGGCTAGCATAGCTCCACACATGCCTTCAAGCTCACCAACAACATTGAATTTGCCACCACCCCCCATGCACTGACCCAGGCCAGCAGGCTAGGATTCCCTCAGAGGTCATCCACAGGTGAATGTCAGCTCCTTCTATAAAGATACTATCACCCTAATACCAAAACTAGGCAGAAAGGCCACAAGAAAAGTGACACATAGGCCTATTTCCCTGATAATCTTAGATGCAAAGATTATGAAGAAAATGCTCACAAACTGATTTCAACAACACATTAAAAGCATTATCCACCTTGATCAAATAGGCTTCATCCCAGGAACTCAGGGTTGGTTCAACATATGGAAATCTGTCAATGTAATACACCACACAAATAAGCATAAACATATAAACCACATGATCATTTCAATAGACCTAGAAAAGGCCTTCAAGAAAACACAACCTATACAATGAAAACATAAAAACACTCAAGAAACAAACTTAGGAGGACTTGAGAAAATAGAAAGATCTCCCATACTCCTGGAAAGGCAGAATTAACATTGTGAAAATGGCAATGTTACCAAAGGCAATATACAGATTTAATACAATACCAATAAAAATCCAAACATTTTTGTCATAGTGATAGAAAAAATGATCTCAGAATTCATATGGAATGGCAGAAGGCCTCAGATATCCAAGCATATCCTCAGCAAAAGAAACACCTCTGGAGGCATCACCATACATGATCTAAAGCTGTATTACAAAGCCATAGTAATAAAAACAACATGGTTCTGGCATAAATCAGGATTATAGACCAATGTCACATAAATGAGGACACAGACTTTGGGTCAAGTAACTACAGCTACTTGATATTTGACAAAGGACCTAAAAATTTAAGCTGGAAAAAAAGATAATATCTTAAACCAATGTTATTGGACAAACTGGATAGCCATATGAAGGAAAATAAATCTCATCTCACTACGCACAAAACTCAAGTCCAAGTGGATCAAAGACCTCAATATAAGACTTAAAACTCAACCACTACTAGAAAAAAAAAGAGGAGGAATTTTCCATGATATAGGAATGGGTAAAGACTTCCTGAACAAAACCCCAGCAGCTCAGGATCTTAAACAATCACTCAACCATTGGGATCTCATGAAGCTGAAAATTTTCTTCACAGACAAACATACAATAAGCAAACTCAATAGATTACCCCCAGAATGGGAGAAAAAAATTTTCTGGCTATAAAACTGACAGAGGCCTAATTTCTAGAACCTACAAAGAACTCAGAAATATAAACACTAAAAGTCAAACAACCCACTCATAAAATTGGGCAAAGAACTGGACAGTGAGTTCTCAGAGGAAGAAATACAAATGGCAAACACACCCTTAAGAAAATGTCCATCATCCCTAATCATCAGGGAAATGTAAATTAAAACAACTATGAGATTCCACCTTACCACAGTAAGGATAGCAAACCTTAACAAATCAAATAAAAACAAATGCTAGTGAGGATGTGGAGAAATAGGAACCCTTATTCACTGTTAGTGGGACTGTAAGATGGTACAACCACTATGGAAAGCAATATGGTGAATTCTAAAAAGGTTGACCAACTGAGTAACCAACTGACCCAGTTATTCCCCTACTGGGCATTTACTGTAAAAGCTCTATGACTCAGTTCAGACAGATTTGCTCAACCATGTTTATAGGTGCTCAATTCACAAAAGCTAAGAGCTGGAATCAACCCAGATTCCATCATTAGACAAATGGATAACCAAGATGTGGTGTATCTACACAGTGGAATTCTACATAGTAATAAGGAAAAATGACACTGAAATTTGAATAAAAATAGTTGAATCTGAAACAGATCATTCTCAGGGAGCTCACCCAATCACAGAAAGATAATTGCCACATGGTCTCACTCATCTGTGGCTCCTAACCTGAATCTGCCCAAGATGCTGACATACCTAACAAGCATCTGGAGGACAAGACAATGGGGAGGGTGGAGTGGGAGGAAGGATAAAGGGGGGGGTGTGTGTGACAAAACTGGACCCAAGTAGCAATGGTGCCACAAAATTCTACATCCTAAAAGACAGACTAAATGGTTGAACCTTCAACGGGTCCTTAGAGGGAACACCTGAATCACAGGGCCCTGGAGAGGATATGATGAAGAGTAACCTTAATCTTCTCCTGTTTCTCTCTCTCTCTCTCTCTCTCTCCCTCCCTCCCTCCCTGCCTCACCCTCTTCTCTCTGTCTCTTTTTATATTATCTATCTTTTCCTTCCTTCTTTTCCTTGAGGCTGGCCTATAACTCCCAGTACCAGCATGTGGTTAACATCCACAATGAGCTGTTGATCAGACAGACCTACAAGGTTTCCCAAAATAAGACGTATTTTTGACAGAGTACTTGATGACCCATCAAACGTTAGTGGTAAGACCCTACTGCCAAAGACACCATATGCTATTGGTACAGAACACGGAGTGGCCTGGCTGGAATCTGGAAGAGAGTCAGTCCCCAGACACTTAGGTCATCTAGTGCCAGAAGGTGCTACATGAGCGACTGAGAAAAAATGGCCAACATCTGTCCAAGCAACTCATGGTCTAAGCTTCTCAGCAGCAAACAACCTGACATGATGCTCACACAAGTAGAATAGTGGCTAACAACCACGGTGGGTAACCAACTGCTCTTGATTTGCCTAATGGATCCACTCAGTGGAACAGAACCCATAGCTTGAACTGGGAAACAAGTCAGAACCATATCCAAAATTTGAGCCCGCTCTCCAATGTTATGTTCCCACCAATCTTGGGCTATAAGAGGGCCTACACCTATTAAATTCTCTGTAAAATAATAATGGTTATCCAATTTATCCAGTGCAGATTTTACTCTTTGTTGAAGAATGTGCTTCTCTTTTTCAGATGGATGCAGAACTTGAGGAGAGAATCAGCCCATCACACCTCACCAGGGCTCCAGCTGAAACCAAGAGTAATTGGGGAAATGAGCAAGAGTGCTGCTTTCTTGGTGAACCTGGTACCAGCACAAAAGGTGAAGGAGATAGACACAGAGGACACTCAACTCCTACCACAACATATATCCACAAACACAGAGGTTCCAAAGACCTCATCACTGAATTAGACCTAAAACAAACCCATAATGGCTTATGGAAATTTGTGGAAGAGGTCGCGAAAAGATTGTTAGAGCCATATGTTGGAACATTATGCACAGACATTGCCTCTTAACTCTTAACTGATGGCTAACACCACAATGCATGACCCACATTCCTCAACCAGGAGGATGGGGGAGAAGAGGAAGGTACCAACATCTCTGTATATATGCTGTGTACATAACTAATAAAAAATGATAAACTTTCTAAATTTGTGCTAAATATACACTAACAATTTAAGAAATATACAACCCTATTTGAAGGTTCCATTAGGATTTTATAAATTTAGGTTGGACTGATCATTATTCAATAAAATAATTTACTTTAATACTCAATAGATCCTGTTTCCTCCTAAAAAGTCCACTGACATAATGATTCTCCTTCCTCCAGCATTATCCTTATTAATAATGTTAGCAGTAGTAACTAAAACTCACTGTGCTCTCTGATGTATTTATTATATCAAATTTATTATTCTCTCTAAAGAACACTTCTGTAGAGTTCAGTATTTAATTGACGAAATAAAAAATATTCTCAAAATACCCAGGCCTACATGACTGAAGTCATCCCAGAGTTTTCCATATTAAAAACATATGCAGAAGCCTAAATTGTAGTTTTAAGTATACCTTTCATTATAATACAGTAGAAGACAATGCATTTTCCTTTCTATTAAATAGCTTTGTAAAAAACAGAAAGGTCACATTGAAAGTAAATAGTTTATCTGAAGGTTGTACTAGAACTAATAAATGTGCATGCACACAAACAGGTATAAGTGTTGATACCACAAAGGTAATGTTAAGGTTATACTTTATAGGTGCTTATAGAAAAAAATTATTAATTAGTTTTGTACTCAGCAAATACAGTCAATTTGGTACCATTATTAGGCTCATCCATGTCCAACCCCCTGCCCCTGGCCCCTCCTTATTGAGGTATATGGGTCATGCATTCAGTTATGGGTAGGATAAATGTCTCTGCATATCATGACCCAACATGTGGCTCTGACATTCTTTCCACCCCCTCTTCCGCAAAATTTCCCTGAGCCATGTTGGGTTCATTTTTGGTCTGCTTCAGTGATGAGGTGTTGGGGGCCTCTGGGTCTCTGGCTCTCTGATTTGGTAGGAGTTGATTTGTCTCTGTGTTGATCTCCTTCACCCTTGTGCTGTTACCCGGTTCACGAAGAAAACAGAACCCTTGCTTGTTTCACCAATTATTCTTAGTTTCAGCTGGGGCCCTTTTGATTATCAAGCTACCACCAATCGTGGGCTACAAGAGGGCCTACACCTATTAAATTCTCTATAAAAAAGTAAGTGTTATCTCATTTGTCTGGTGCTTATAGAAAATTTTAAGATCTGAATTGAGAGATGATACCAACAGAAATCACTCCTAAACCAGCTTTTTATTGCTTTCAGTTCTTAGAGTTAAGACTTCAACCAGTACTAGACTGTAAATGACATACTCCAAATATATACTGAAAATAATTTTTCACGATTTATCAATAATAATGACCATGATTATGAATCAGACATTTTGTAAGATTTATTAGTTGTTTACATTAATAGATTACTGTTACAAAAAGTCAAACCATAGTTTCATATTTTGGTACCTGGCCATAGTAGTTTTTGCTTTTCTACAACATATTGTAACCATCAGGTAGCTACACAGAGAACCATGCAGATGTAGACTCCATTTTGCTTGAAATCAGTGAGCTCAACAGGCCCAGTGAACTGATTTTCAGACATGCTGATTTTCAGACTTCAAATCTATGGAATAAATTTGGAGATTCATGACAAAGGTGGTCCCAAGAGATCCACTAAAAGAATCACAACCCTGGGCTTTATATCCTAATCTGATCATTCTGGAGTGCTTGCTGGGGGAGGGAGAAGAGGAGTCTGGCATGAGGTCAGAGGGTTAAGGATATTGCCCATATTCAGAATTAATTTCAATGTTCAATGTAAATATGATTATGCCAACAATATGAACTAAATATAATGCCTAAATATAGAAGAAGTGCATACTACTGTCTTTAATTCCTATATGAGAAACTTGCCTTATGAGTCTCAATACTGTCCCAAGAAAAACTTTAAAATTTTGAGAGAAATAACTTTATGGAATGTAGAGAAGTATTGTGATGTCAGCTCTTTAAAAAGTTATTCAAATGACAAGCATTTAAAATCATTCTCCAAAAACATCCTCAAATACTTCTCAGTATAGTGATGGTAAAATCTGACATCAGAAGGATGGTGTAGCTCAAGAGAAAAATGTGAAAATGCTTAATACAGAAGAATACTTAGATTGAGGGTCATATGACAATACAAACAGCACTGAGCTATCAATAAAGGAATTTTATTGCCAAGATAAAACAGTGCACTATTGTAGCATATGAAACACTGCACTAAAATAATCATCGATACGTTACAATTATTTTACTTTTCCATCAAATAAAAATTACCTGTGGATTTTGAGTAATTTTATGTTCATTTTTACTATGAAGACACCTGATGCATCACTTCTTGGAAATCCCCCTTTATCTTCTTCAAACAATAATTGGCATTGTCTTCTACCATAATAATAGTCATAAGAGAATATTACTATGTCAAACACAAAAGATATTACTTGACAAAAATCAAGTCACCTGAAGATAATTAGGGGCTGCAGAGATGGTTCAGTGGGAAAGCTGCTTGCTAGTAAAGCCTGAAGGACCAGGTTCAATTCCCAAGTACCCAATGTAAATGCAGACATACAAAGTGGTATATTTGTTTGCAGTTCATGTGCAGTGGAAGCATGCCATAGTGAATCTATACACTGTCTGTGTTAACTAAATAAATAAAAATATAAAAAGAAACAGCCCTTCAGGGTGCTAAGCTCTAGAATTTGTAAATCACTATTTTTTAAATTAAAAAATTGGACTATATTGTACAGAAGAATGTCCTTCCCTAATTGGAATCCCAGCATTGGCTGTTTTCATAACTCATTTGTTTTGTGTTTTGCTCATACATGCATCTTAAATCAAATATGGCTTATTCTGCTTTTATTACAAAACAAAAAAATCTTAAATAACAATAAAATATATTTTGTTGATAATTAAAACTAAGACTGCCTTAAAATCCTATTTAACATGACATAAAATTAATCTTATGCCATGAAAAGTCCATCTTAGTTGATAATCACAAATAAATAAATATTTCAAAGTACTCAAAAATCCCACATTTAACTATGGATAGTGGTGATACCAAAATGTAGACGATTATGCGAAAATGTTTATTTAACTCTGTATCAAAACATTTTAAACTTTGCTATTCTACTGCTTTGCCTATAATGAAATCAAATCATTGAGTCACTGAATCACTGAGTCATATCTGAAACTAAAGTCTCCCTAAATCGTTATCTCATTTTTTTTTCCTTTCAAGGTCTCCCTATGTCCATTCTCACCCAAATCAGTATCTTTAAAATAAAACTCTTATTTATCATATATTTTTCCAAAGAGAAGAATAGCCCTGGCTGATATTGGTAAAAGATCCTTTTAAAAATTATATTTAATAGAGCTTATGTTTGGTAAATATGTTTATGTGATATGTGGCACATGATTGATTCCTATCTTTTTCTATAGTAGGAAAAATTCTCAATTAGAAGATCTGATTTGCTATCTAAATATTTTCTCATTATTGTCAATTATTATTATTGGAGTACTATGAAAATAGCCAACAATTCCTGAAATGTGATATTTGACAAGCAATATGATTAAGTGTTTTAAAAACATTATCTTCTTTATTCCATATGCCAAACTCTTGAAAAAGGTGTTGTTGGGATAACTCTGCAGAAGCCAGCAGGCTAAAGCATGGTCCAAGGGTGACCCACTCATCCCCCGCACACTGGACCTGGTGCAGCCCAAAGACCCATGTGAGACTCCAAGCTTTTCACCTTTATTCCACACAGCCCAAAGGGTGAAATCCCAGAGTTACTGACATCCATCTCTGGTTTTTGAATTTTTAAATGGTTAGTTCTCATACTTAAAGGTCAAAATTTCCATTTTCAAAGGTGGCCAGAATCCCACGGAGGCTTCAGAAAGGGGCAAGAGACAGGAAAGGACTTAAGAATGTTTTGGGATGTGCTCATTGTTTTTTTGGTTTTGTTTATTTTTAAATAAATCAACTTAGAGGTTAAAGGACTTTCAAACTTCACTTTGATTAGTATCTTTAAATGAGGGGGAAGAGATTCCATTCACTAATTAATGTGTAAATACATGAGTTAGTCTCAGAAGCTTCATGATGTTTTCACAGGTACTGTGCTTCTCAGGGGAAAATATTTCATAGAACTAGCATGCATCCTTTTATTACATTTATCACTTCTATCTCAATGGCTAAATGAGATTGCCTATGTGTATTCATTTATTAGCATTTTAATCAACTTAAAATTCAAATCCTTCACAATGCTAAAAGATGAGTTCTGCAAACCTGCCTACAGAGCTTTGAATTTACCACAGAAATCTATATGATAATATTTAATAGAGAACATGACCCAAAAAAACATAAAAATATTAAACAAAATTAAGTCTCTTAAAGTCCTTTTCAGGTATCTTCTGCATATCAATAGAATGCTTAGGTTAAGTTTAGTTTTCTCCAAAAAAACCAAACAGTGTTAACCTATTTGAAGCTGCATCTTAGAGATTCCTCTAAATTCTCTTTGGAACTGAAATACTAATGGGGCCACACACCCTAACATCAGTTGGAATTAAAAGAAAATGCCATTCTAATTTGCATGTCAATCACATAAGGTGTCTTCAGCATTAGAATGGCATGGCTGGAAGTTGGAAGAGAGTCAGTCCCCAGACAGTCAGCACGTCTAGTGCCAGAAGGTGCTACATGGGCGACTGGGGGAAAATGACCAATATCTGTCGAAGCAACACATGGTCTAACCTACTTAGCAGCAAATAACTTGTTGTGATGCCCACACAGGTGCAGTGGTGGCACACAGCCATGGTGGGGAACCAACTGCTCTCAATTTGGCTAACTCACTGGTATGGGACCCGTAGCTGGAGCTGGGAAACAAGTCAGAACCATATCCAAACATAAGCCCACTCTCTAATATCAAGCTACCATCAGTTGTGGGCTACAAGAGGGCCTACACCTATTAAATTCTCTATAAAGAAAAAAAGGGTTATCTCATTTGTCCTGATGCTAACTTACTCTCCGTTGGAGAATCTGCTTCTCTTTTTCAGATAGATGTAGATCCTAAGGCGAGAGCCACCCCATCATACCTCTAAAGGGCCCCGGCTGAAACTAAGAAAAATTGGAGAAACAAGCAAGGGCGCTATTTTCCTGATGAACCGGATACCAGCACAAGGGGGAAGGAGATCAGCACAGAGAAAAATCAACTCCTACCAAATCAGAGAGCCAGAGCCTCAGAGGCCCCCAACACCTCATCACTGAAGCAGACCAAAAATGAACCCAATATGGCTCAGGGAAATTTTGCGGAAGAGGGGGCGGAAAGAATGTCAGAGCCACATGTTGGGTCATGATATTCAGAGACATTTATCTTACCCATAACTGTGGGCTAACTCCACAATGCATGACCCTTATACCTCAACAAGGAGAGGCCAAAGGGAGGGGGTAGGTCACGGATGAGCCGAATAATGGTACCAAACTGACTGTGTTTGCTGAATACAAAACTAACTAATAAAGAAAAAAAAAAAAGAAAAGAAAAAAAAAAGAAAATGAAGTAACAAAACATCAAAAGGGAAATATCAAGGAATGATTATGATTACAGGAAAAGTAAGGGAACATGGAGCAACATTATTCTTAAGAATTCTTAAGAGGGTGACTGGATGTCTTTTTCATCTCAGCCAAGATAAATGCTTAATTTAAAAAAATATATATTGTAACATCCTTCTTCTCATTGGCTCTTTACAAGTACATTGTGGGTAACTTCTAAATCTTTCCCCATGTCATGTTAAAGGAATTTAGGTTTACCTAGTGTCACATATGGAAATATGCAGCAGAAGGAGTACTGGTGCCTCATTATTTTTGATGGAGTTAAGTGTAAAGATATTTGTGCACATGTGTGTGCTAAGAATAAGGTGTGCTTACTGTCATAATACCTCTACTGCCTCACATCTTTGGTCTCCTTTTCTCTGTAAGTTTCTTAGGATAATAATATTCAGCTATTTAAGACAGAGAGATACATATGCATACATTTATATTCATATATACACATACATGTATATATCTGTATACTCAGATATGCACACATATACATATATCCATATGTTTAAGAATACATATATTTATATGTTTACATAAATATATAATGAAAATGTGGTGCTAATAAGAGATTAATTTGAAACATGACTTGCATGTGAACATAGATAATTTACACATTTAGCAAGTACAATGAATATTTGAAGTAAGGATGCTGCAAGGCAGCATTCCAGAAATAGCAGAAATAGAACTGTGACTGCCTGAGTCACAAACACAGACCACAGATCTCTTCCCGTATCATGTGCAGAGTATATCTAGTGACACACCCTAGACGCTTGTGTTAAGAACAGCTGAAGAGCCACTCACTAAGCCATTTAAAAACCTAAATTTCTCAAATGTTACTGATAGCCTCAGCATTCCAATTTTAACACAATTGCTGAGATGATTTTAAAATGCACAATTTTAGGTGTTTTCTCCTTATACAGGCAAATGAAATGTGTTTTCCATCAAAACCAAATGAATAATAGATGTGAAAATCCTTTGATTATTTATTGCCTCCTCCCACAGTCGGAAAAAGCCCAATAAAATAGAAAATGTAGCAAAGGCTCAGAACTAATTTCTAACAAGCGTGAAGTATCCTTCCTCATGTTCACTGCAATATATAGCCCAACATTTACTCCACCTAAGAGCACAGCAGAGTTTTAAAATAACAATGATCACTGTCTTGCTTAAATCACTGTCCTCACAAGAAAGGCAAAATTCTCAGAATCCCCTCAGGCTTTGAAACTGTTCAACCCTTAGCTGATGCATAATTTGTTTTTTTTTCTTTGTATACATCCCTGGATAATTGTCCATTCTCAAAGAAGTGAGCTACACATCTGAAATTCACTTTTAATAGCATCCAAGGGGAGTAGAAGCTTTTGGTTTGGTGTTTTCACAAATGTATGATAATTCTAGTAATAAAATAGACAAACTACAAATACTGTAAGACTGAGAATAATTGTTTGATGAATCAAAATAGTGTCCAAACTTTGGTGGGAAAGCCATCATTTTATATTATCAGTACTTTAAAATATTGCCAACACATCCATATACACATATGTACAAAAAGTTTTGAAAACTCCTCAGTAAGTTCTAAAAAATTCATCTTGAAGAGCAGGGTGTCAAGACCCCACATTCCCTGACCATCAACTGGTAATTAAAGAACAGAGTACATGTGTGCTAAATATGTTTTATGAAAGATCTGTTAGCTTTGTTTTGGGACACAGCAGAAGAAATCAATTCAGGGTTGAAAATGCTTTCATAACAGTTTGTAATTCATTAGAACTGTTTTATTGAGGGTTGATCTCTATGAGTAGGTATATTTTGTGTTTTACCTTAGTAAAAGTCAGCTGGTATATTGTCTATGTACATTATTAAATCATTTATGTGCAGGGAAAATTTATTTTAGGATGTCTGCACCCCTTCTCAGCCTTAAACACCTGTATCCAAGAGTTGTTATCATAACCAGGTTTTAAACAGAAAAAAAAAATGTGTTGATTTATTGTATCAGAGCCTCAGTATCTCTGAAAAAAAATAGAAAATATCAAAAACTTAAGTACTCTATTGCTATATCCTCATCCATGTTTTCTGTAAGCACAGAAATGCAAAAATAATAAATATCCTTATAATGGTTTCATCTCATTAAAAGTATTTCAAAGGATATAGGGTGTATGTTAGTGGCAGTGTTTGGTTAGCTGGCAAATGATCCTGGGTTTATATGCTAGCACTTCAAAAGAATTAAATTAAAATAAAACGTGTAATTTTTTTCTTTCTCACATGGTGCTGCAGTCAGGTTTGCATTGCTGGCATAAATCACCCAATCAAGAGCAGCTAGTGGGAAAAAAAAAAGAAGACTTATTTTGGCTTACTGACTCGAGGGTAAGCTCCATGATGGCAGGGGAAAACGACAGCATGAGCAGAAGGTGGACATTGCCTCCTGGCCAGAAGCAGATGGAAAAGAGTGACAGGAGAGTGTACCAAACACTGGTAAGGGGAAACTGGCTATAATACCCATAAACCCTCCCCCAACAATACACTGCCTATAAGAAGCATTAATTCCCAAATTTTCATCAACTGGAAACCTAGCATCCAGACACCGAAGTGTATGGTGGACACCTGAATCAAACCATGACACCTGACAATCAGTGCCAGGGTGAAGGAGACAGAACCTGAGGATACTCAACATCTACCAAAGCAGAGATCCAGAGGCTCTGAAAACCTCATACTGAAATAGACTTAAAACACACCCAATATGGCTCAGGGAATTTTGCAGAAGAGGGAATAGAAAGATTGTAAGAGCCACAGGTTGGGACATCAGGCCTAGAGGCATTGCCTTTCCACAATAACTGACTTCTGCTCCCACAATGCATAACCCATAACCCCATGGGGAATACCAGCAACCCCAATGAGTAGGGCCCCCAGAGGAATGGGGGCAGGAATGAGGGAAAGGATGGTACCAGCACATGATTTATCCAAACTAAGTATGTCTGCAATAAATAACTAATAAAAAATTAATTAACTAATTAAAATATTATTTTATTTTTTGAGAGAGAAAGGTAAATTGAGAAAAAGGAAATGTAGTTTCATGTCATTAAACAAATATCTGGCACTAACACATGTGTCATATTTAATTACTAGTTTGATAATCCAATATCAAAAAAATATCATATAAAAATTGTTTGCTTATTGTTTCTTTTTCAAAGGCAGGGTCTCACTCTAGTCCAGGCTAACCTGGAACTCACTCTACAGCCCTCAGCTGGCCTCAAACTCATGGCAATCCTCTTATCTCAGCCTCCCCCATGCTTGAGTTAAAGGCATGTGCCACCAAGCTTAGCTTATATAATATCTTTGATAATACATGAGAAATATTTTCTCTTCCCAACCTATTTTATGAAGATAGACAGAGCAAGCCTCATCTTTAAGTCCTGGTGGTGACTGAGTATGTGTGTGTGTTAGCATGCTAGGGTGGAAAGAACTTTCTTCTTCATTCACTTAACAAATGGTTCAGTCACTTGTACAAATTCACCCAATTACCAGTCGATTAGGCAAAGAATTGAAACTCATTTGAGGGAATGTTCTGACAATATGAACTGTATGAAAAGGACAAATTGTCTTGGTCTTGTAATAAACATGGAATGGATGAGTTTGTGGCTGAGATTGGAATTATGGCACCATTTTGGCTTAATCCTGTTAGGTTTTAGGTTTGTTTTTTGTTCTTTGTTTTTCTGAGGTAGGGTTTCACTGTAGCTCAGGCTGATCTGGAATTCACTATGTAGTCTCAGGATGGCCTTGAACTCACAGCGATCCTCCTACCTCGGCCGGCCTCCTGAGCACTGGAATAAAGGCTTGCGCCACCATGCCCAGCTCAACTTAGTTTTATATAGGAATTTTCTACTCTAACCCCCTTCCACCAGCACCTCACAAATACACACACACAGATACACACCACACATGGGGGGAGGGGGGCAGAGAGAGCTCTCTGCTGTTCACACATAAACTACAATATCCAATAAAAAGCAACCAACCTTGGAGGTGGCAGTGTAGACCTCTAACCATAGTACTTGGAAGGTGGTGGAAGCATGAGGATCAAGAGCTCAAGATCAGTCTTGGCTGCATAAAGAATTTTATAGGAGGCTTTGTCTCAGAAAATATGCCCCAAAAGAAGCAACCAAATTACTCATATTTTAGAAAGAATCAGTAATAACCACAGATGTATGGAAAGGCCCAAGCACAGATGGCACTATGTCACAGCTTACACTATTACTGATCTAACACCTCACAACAGGCAGGCCAGCAAAGCATATGTGTAAGTATTACACAGATATGCAAAGTCTAGTAGTAACTTTAATGTAAATTCTATGTTGACATAGGTCACAATTTCTATGTAAATAAAGATAAGCACAATGTAATAAAAACAAAAAGGTACTTCCTGTGTAAGAGGAGCAGATGTCAGTGTGCATTCATCTTGGATATTTCCAGCCTGCCCTCAGACTTCCACAGGACCTCCACCCATGTTGCCCATGTGAGCTCTCTTCCCCAGCAGCCCTTCTTTTGGAAGATTCATAATGGTGACACAGGATACTTCTGCTGACCTGCAAAGAAGCTCCCTGCTCCACATAGCCCATGCAGCAACTAGATGCAGATTCTGGAAGCCAACACTATATAAACAAGTGATTTAATTTCAAATAATTGAAGATAACATTGTGTACCCAAGTTAGCAATGTTTTCTCCTGTTCCTGATACAACTGAAGTATCTGTTGTCTGTGATATTGGGCATAATATCATGATGCAGATGTAGCTCAATTATAAAATCAGCATGAACAAGTCCATCATAGTAGTATTATCTGATGACGGCATAGGAATGACCATATGCATCCTGCAAAGATGCTCTAGTGACAGACAGACCAAAAATAAATCTCCATTTAAAATGCAATATAGGGCTGGAGAGATAGCTTAGCGGTTGTGGTGCTTGCCTGCAAAGCCTAAGGACCTAGGCTTGACTCCCCAGAACCTACATAGGCCAGATGCATATGGTAACACATGTGTCTGGAGTTTGTTTGCAGTGACTGGGGTGCCAAATTCTCTCTCTAATAAAAAAATAAAAATAAAAAATATTCCAGGTGTCATGGAAAATAGAGGAGAACACTGTAGATGCAAGAGAAATAGTACTTGCTAGCAAACACTTCAGAATACAGTAATCTTTGGTCTGTAGGTATAGATCAGTGGTAAAACTCTTGCCTAGCAGGCACAAAGATCTGTGTTTCATCTGGAGAAGGTTTATCATGCATTGAGTGTACATAATTAGATTGAGGATGATGGGAATAGGAACCTGTGAGAAAAAAGAATTGGGTGAGGAAATAGTTCATATTTTTCTCTGGAACTCTGCATGGTTGCTTCTAGAAGGCATTTCTGCTGAGCAAGTCAGCTTCAGGTGGCTTTGTTCCTCGAAAGGGCCTAGCTGAAACCTTGAGACAAGGTTTTGGCACCAAATGACAGCAGTCTAAATTTCCACCCTCCCCAATCATACATATCACCTCTGTCTTGACACTGAAAACAAACTCAGTGCCAGTCATCTATTTTCAGGAAAACACATTTTGACTTCCATTTATAACTGGCAATAAAATCCACTGAATTAAATAGCACTCATTGTTTTGATTCAAAGCCAATGCAGTAATGCCTAAAATGTGAATCTCGGCACACATGTTTGAAACCATGAGCTCACAACAGAAAACATGAAGGATTAATAGGTGTAATATTGCTACCTTAGCACTGTGTAA